>JAPDHH010000238.1:0-322597 GCA_032158285.1 Phytophthora sansomeana
AGTCATAATCAGGCAGAAGCCGATAGAATTGAGAAGGAGTTTGAGGTCGGATCAAGCGTATTATACCGTCTCAAGAAGCAGGCATTTGGTAAAGAATCGGCTCGGTGGAGCAATGCAGTCTATACGATAGTTGGAATTGATGGCTACCGAGTCCAAATCCGTTCAAAGAATGGTCATACCCTCTACAAGGCCCCAAACGATCTTAAACTGGTTAAAACAGAGACTACAGATGCTACTATTAATCGAGGCGATATTCTTGAGGCGGAAAAGATCTTGGATCATAAGAAGACACGGTCTGGGAAGTACCAATATCTGCTAAAATGGCTTGGTAATGAGCCTGACTCCTGGGAGCCATTCTCAAATCTCCGTTTAATTAATAAAAACAGACCGTCTGAGTTAGAGAAGGAATATTTTGGGGCTAAAGAAATTCCTTTCTGAAGCAAGAATTGGGATATATATATATAGAAGGCTATCATCGTAAAAATGATTGGGAGAATCTACAAGATTATCCACAGACAGAGTTCAATCTGTTATGTAGGCTCGACACTTAATACCGTGAGCAACCGATGGTCCGGTCATAAGGCTGACTTCCAAAAATGGAAGAAAGGTAGAATGTCCAATGTCTCCATTTTCGAACACTTTGATAGACATGGTATTGAACAATTTAAGATCATTTTAATCAAGGAATATGAAGTTGCAGATAAAACACATTTACGAGCTTATGAACAGCTATGGATTAATAAGCTTAGACATAGCTGTGTCAATAAGAATAACGCAATCATGTTTAAGGATCTTTACTTTAAAAACTATAAAGCAACCCATATCGAACTACTTCGAGAAAAGAGCAGGATTAAAAATAAGCTTCCGCAATTTGTTGCTAAGGCATTAGAAAAGTTTAACTGCGATTGTGGCGGTAAGTACGCCAGAAAACATAAATCAACTCATAATAAATCCAGTCGACACCAG
Organism: Phytophthora sansomeana; assembly: GCA_032158285.1. Lineage (NCBI taxonomy): Eukaryota > Oomycota > Peronosporomycetes > Peronosporales > Peronosporaceae > Phytophthora > Phytophthora sansomeana. Next base: position 967 of record JAPDHH010000238.1, read on the forward strand.
ATGTGGCTATCGAACTGAAGGCCACACATTATTTTTAGTAAACAAGAACAAGAGATCAACTCTTGAAAACGAGTACTGGAAGTCAAAGAGCTGAAGCTCAGACTTGACCCGGCGCTAAAAAATGAGACGTGATTAGCTTTAAAATTTAATTGAAAGAGACATCCTCTGTAAGCTTTTTGACTCAAGTATATTATCCAATCTATTTTTAATAGATTTTGAAATTATCTGACTTGATATATAGATACCAATGTGCCCAAGTTGTTTAGATAAAGAACGTGAGCTTGTGAAGCTTAGACGCAAGCTGTGGATCATCCAAGAAGTAAGTCGAATCAAGAATGAGTTGCTGAATCTTGATGCAGCCGCGAATTTCCGCAAAACAGTAGTAAATCGTAAGTATCGCCATGAGTTGGAAGCAATTTTTGGAGTTCCATTCCATTGCATTAAGGATCGTTATCTAAATCTTCTAAATGAGCGAAATCGTATCTGTCATTCGTATCTACCTTTTCGTCATGACTCAGTTATGCCGAGCTACTGGTAAGAGTATTTAAGGCTACTCATTTTTTTATGATTCGTTTGATATAGGATCAATATGTTTCCAAATTTTACATCGCTCGCTCAGAGAGAGCAAAAACGTCAGGAGCTTCTTGAAAGAGCTCAGCGCCGCGTTCGGCAAGCTAAAGTCAAGCGTGGGATGTTCGAAGCCGCTTCGTGGGCAAGTGATATCACGAATGGGATTACTACAGTCTCTATGAAATCAACCGAATCAACTCAGACAGACTCATCCGAGTCTGCTGAGTCATTAAAAAAACACTGATTGATGGATACTCCCAAACAAACCCTGACTCCTCAACTCCAAATGTTCGACCTGTGATGATCGATGTTGGAGTAGATAGCGGCGTGCAGATGGTAAATAGCTCAATTAATACTGATCGTGTTAACCGAACTGATAGAAAAATTCAAGCGAGACCTCAAACATCTGATGTTGGTATCGATAACACACAGCAAACAGCTGATGTTGGAATCGACAATACTCCAAGAATGTTAGATGCTGAAACAAACATGAAAAACCTGGATACCGAAGATCAAGTGGAGGCGCGATCATGGGTTAAGAATTTGTTTAACGCCAATCCTAATTGGGTAGCGCTTCGAATTAAGCCAATTAAGCGTAAAACTGGTAAGGATGACAATAGATACTTTCTTGGTGAAAAGGGATCATTAATTGCAGCCAAAACGGGTAGAAAGAGTAAGACTTATCAATCGATTGACTGGGTGGCTACAGAGGAGAAGATTAGGGACATCTGGTATGATGGCGAAAGTAAATCAATCGATGAGAGCAGTTATATGAGACTTGAAGACCCTCTTTATCACGCTTCACTGACGCGAAAACGAAAACTTGCCGATCCAAGTGAAGGTGATTATGCAGACCGTACAAAGCAACGTCTTGAAGACAGTTTCGAGTTTGATACATCGACTTCAACCTCATTAGATCAAGTTGATAGTAAGAATCGATTGCTTTGGTCTATTTTTAAGAATAAGGCACTGCTTGAGTCGACTGGTTTGAAAAAGAAAATCATTCCTATCCTCAAGAGCATGGGTACAACGTCTCAGATGGATAAAACTGGATACATGTGGATTGATGGTTCATCAATTAGCGTATTTGGAATTGATAGTGGGAGAGTCAAGCCCGCGATTACCAAAAGAAGTTGATTGGAGATCAACATTTCAAGAATTTATCAATTTAGTGAAAGATCGCGACGATGTCGATCTATTTATTAACGAAGACACCACCAAACTTGCAAATGCCTTTGAACCACGCGATGGTGAGGCTCGCCATGGAATTAAGATTGGAATTGATGAAGATATGAATAGTTCTCTAACTAATGCTGATAACGATGCGAAGAAGATTCTCATGGACTACTACAGCAAAATAGTATCTGAAGGAGTTCGAATTCCTTTTAGACTGAAACCAATAGTAGATACCAAAAGTGGTGTGAAAGCTAATCAAAATTACTACTTTAGTGAGCCTACCGCAGCAAAACCATTTTACATTAGAAACCACGAGAACAAAGCGGTTTCTGGCAAGGTTTTCAACGATCTTATGAAAACCATTAGATGGATGGACACTTTCAATAGCCTGATGACCGGGTTTGAAGACATAGAGCGATATGTTTATGAGAATGATGATCCAGCATTGAAAAAATCTCGAAGCTAATCTTCAGCTATTGAATCGAGCCATCCTCGACAATACAAAATCGACAAATACATCAGCTCGAATCAAATCCTCTGAGGGTACTCAATATCGCGATGATACTTTGCAAAAACTCCACGATGACTCAGAAGCTGCATTCTTGAAGTATGGCGAAGCTCAGAGGAAATACGATGAGGCGAAGCGAGCAGTAAAGGGTAATAACTCAAAATCCGCAAGATCAGCGTTGAAGGCGGCGACCGCTGCCATGAAAGCGACCAAGGCTGTCTATCAAATCAAGGCTAAAAGCTACTCCGATGCTAAAAACTACACCGAGGTTGATCAATTCAGTGATAGACAAGACGAGCGCACGGTTCGCCAAACTGTGAATAACATGGTTGATCAGGTAAGGACGACAGGCGTGGGGTCAGGGGTTAAAAGGAAGCTTCAGGGTCGTGGGTTAAGAGGTGCTGGTGTTGCCCCGCTTGAAGGAGTTGTCCGTCGCGGGAGAACATACAACCTCAATGAGATCCAAGGTTTAGCCACCCCATCAGCATACATCTATCGTCAGCTCGGTTCGAAGTACATTCGGATCCCCGACCTTGATAACAAAACTCTGGTCATTGTTCAGCCGAATCGACGCAAGTGCGGACCAAAGCGCGTAATCAGTGATCCGCTACAGTCAATGATTCGAACTCTCGCCTTCAAGCAGCATATCGATCAGGCAGAGTACGACAAGCTCAGTATCGATGATAAAAAGCTTTTCAAGGAGATTCTCGCGATTACTCATCTTCAGTACAATTTCCATGATCGGGTTGAGGATCCGTTAGAAGCTCTAAAAGCTGAATATGATAAGCTAAAAGGTGAGCTCGAACTCGGTAATGATAATCTTTCAATCATTAAGCAACTTAAATCGCTTAGTGTGGATATGTACAGCAATCGAATGATTGATGATAAAGAGTTCAAGGAAATTATCACGCGACTACTATAGAAACATGTTCTTTTTCAACCCCCGAATTATTTCCAGCTCAGCTGGTAGCTATGGAGACAACGCTGATCTCAACGTAGCCGAGCTAAAAGCTATCATGAAAAATCTTATCATTCATGACCGCCCACAGAAGACTCAGGCAGCTGTTTGGGCTACTGACCTTGATAAGTCCATAAGGAAGGTTGATGCATCGACTCAGACAGAAGGAGGAAGAGTATGGGCTTACACAAGTAAGAAAAAATAAAACTGTGAAGACCTTTGCTATTTAACGTCAGTTCTTTAAAGAGAAATTCCTTCTCTTACAAGGCGATTCTTGTATCCCTTGTAAATCTCTATTTTTCTGATTCACTGATATTTCAATGATAGCTGACTCTCCTTTATCATTTTTCGTAGGTAGGAAAACGCTATCTCCCAGAACCACAATTTGATCGGCCCGCAGAAGTGTTGATTCAACGATTTGACCTGGTTCATCAGTTGTTAAATTAGTTTTTAGCTCTTTGCTTGGTCCGCAACCCATGGTTATTAGAACTCTGGTCTATACATTACCAAAGAAAAGTTTTTGAGAACCAAGAAGCGGTGTATGGTTTCGAAGTATCGATAGGTCCATGTCTCCTATAAAATCGCTGTTTTCGTTCAATATTACCATGGTCGTACTTACTGAATGCTCTCAATGGCGTGATGTCTCGATACTGTTGATAAGGTTCACCATTCCGCTTAATACCACCAAAAGATACAACTCGACCATCATCAAACACAGCATCATATTTCTTGTCTTTTCTCTTCGAAATACGAAATGTGAATGGCATGGTCTATATTAGAGATGATACCTTTGCTTCCAATTCCTCAATTCGATCCAAGAGATGTTGAATCATTTTCATATTGTATGCTGCAATTCGACTGTAATCAACGTTAAGTTGTGTTTTGGCAGGTTCAAACGATGGGTCTTCGCCTTCCTGAATATCATCGCGATAGAAAACACTGATTAAATCGGTTAGGTGGGCTGAGACAAGGTCTTGAGCTATGAGGCCCACCTCTTGACCAGGTCTATTTTCCGATTCGATCCAGTCATACAAAACTACATCACAATTATCGTAGAGTCGTTTGATGCGTTCGAGCGGACACGATTGAATGTTCCTCTTCAATCTGCGGTCGCTCGTCATCGCCATGGCTGTACAGGCAATGTATCCTCCGAATATACCCGCTACTGAATATGTGATCGGGCCAAGAGCGGATTCTGTAGCTCCACTATCTGTTCTGAGGCGATACACTGTCGTTCCGCCTGCTCCAAATACAAAGCTGTTGCTGCCAGGGACGTGCAGCGGAGCTGAAGGACTTGTAGTACCAAGACCAAGACGACCTGTGGTAGTTAGAATCATCGACGTCGAGTTATTGACCCCAAATCTGAGGTCGTTGTTTGTGATGTTCCCGATCCATGACGCGTTCGCTGTGGTTGATCGATTGCCATTATGGACTTGGATCTGGAATTGAACAGGAGTCGTATTCGACCCGGTTAGAGTCATCATTCGTGTGTAAGAACCATCAAGAAAGTCCAATCCACTACCAGTGATCGAGAAATATTCATTCGTTGCTGTAGAGTTGATCCCAAGCTCTGTCAGCGATCCTACTGTTGTTATAGCTGATTGGTTTCCATACGCTAAAAACCCATTGATAACGCCGGAGCAGCTGATATCCCCACTCGTTGACAGATTATTGAGCGAGAGGGAAGTCGGAATAGATGTTAAAAAGCTTGATAGGTCATAATACGTCGAGCCCTGGCGCAAGTTCGTGCAGGTCAGAGTAGTAGCCGTTACCGAACTTAGGCCTCCGATATTCGAGCTTGAGTCGCATAATAGGAATTTATTTGGCGTTGCGGTACCAAAACTAACTCCGTTTATGTATTCAAGAAGGCCCAAATCGTATATAGTCCCGTTCTGGCGATATTCTCGACAATCGATGTAGCTTGAAGTGCCTGTTATCGATATCGAGCGCGATGATCCACTGAACGATAAATTTCCACCGATCGTAAGACCTGATAAAGAGCCGAGAGACGTTATATTGGGTTGGGATCCGGTTTGTAGCGTTCCAGTAATAGTAGAAGCTCCAAAGCTATTAATTCCGCTGATATTGCCGGACGAATCGAGAATCAAAGTTTTGCTGTACGAAGCAGTTCCCGCTATTACTCCGCTAAGGTAGCCCATCCTGTAATCATCCTTGCTCAAATATAGTGTCTGCGCATAATCGTATGTTAGATAACCACTCGAGTCTAACGAAAGATAGAATGAAGGATTATAAATGGATGATTGAAATGTAGGCTGTGGATATGAAAAACCGGAACTCATTTTGTTTAATCCTATATAGATCAAACGATTTTAGTCATGAGTGCTATTCCTGACTTCGGGGCTTCGATTCCGAAAAAATTCAAGTCTGCTTCGATGGGTGATATCCCCGCATTGGATATGAAAGCTTTGTTTAGAATGGTTGTGCTCGGTCCAAGCTTTTCAGGGAAGAACAATCTTTGTATGTTTATTCTCAAGCATTCTCCTCACGTATTTGCTCATCTAACTATCATTGCTCGTAATCCCCATCAGGAGCTTTATGAGTATCTCCGGGAAAAGTTGGAAGGATTCATCACATTTGCTGACCCAGATAGCCCTCCTAAAGTAGATCAGGTGCGTCATACTCCATTAAGCTCTAACAAACCGGAGCTTGTTATCATCGATGACTATAGCAATGATAAACTACTTCAGAAGAATATCTTCTCTCATTACTATACACGTGGGCGACACTTTAAACTCTCAACCATATTCCTAAGCCACAGCTACTTTGCCACTGATAAGATGATTCGGTTGAATTCAGAGTACGTAGCGATTCTAAAAGCGAATTCGAAGCGTGATTTACAGATGGTTGTAAAGGATTTTAACATCAAAGGCGTTGATGAACGATCAATCGTCTATTACTACAATAAAGCCACGGAGCGCAAAGGACAGATGCTGTTCGTGGATTCAGTCAAAGGTCAAATCAGATATAACTTCGATAGGCCGATCGATATTGAGCAATAATTTGAAAATATTTTGAGTGAATCAATATACATAAATCATGTGCGCTTCGTTTGTTAAACTCGATTCCACTAACCTCGTTCAAGACGGATACAACAGCACATGGAAATACAGCTTCCCTGGTAGTGCTGCCGATTTTAAGGATGTAGCATGTGCAGTTCAATCGATTTCGATGTATAACTCTGAATACAACATTGACGCCGCTCAATTCTGGAACAATTCCTTTAAAATTGAAGTTCCGACAGCTGGAACCACATCCACTGTATCTGTTAGCTTGCCTGATGGGCTTTACAGTTATACTGATATAAATCGAAGCATCCAGACAGCTCTCGTAAATGCTGGAGCGTATTTAATTAATCCATCGGGTGAGAACGTTTTCTATATTCAACTAACGGAAAACAGTGTGTATAGTGTGTATTATGCTGCTCAATTCGATTTTAGCGCTACTCCAACGACACTTCCTACGGCTGGTGGCACTTGGACACGACCGGCAAGTGGTCTTTATTCGTCAGGCGGTACTGGTTTGCCAACAACAACGCGTGTCCCTCGCATCATCATCGATAATGCCGCTTTTGGTAAAGTAGTAGGATTGACTACTGGTACGTATCCTTCAGCGCCTGCAACGGTTTCAAGTGCTCAGCTCAGTAATACAATTCCTCAGATCCATCCTACATCTTCTTACATCGTTCGTTGTGATCTAATTAAGAACGAGTATGTAGCCTCTGGTGATATTCTTAGTGCGTTTGATCGTGGTGATGCTCAGGTAGGTCAATTAATCAGCTATAAGCCAAGTCAATATGCCTGGATGAACTGTCATAATGGAGCGCGCACATCAATCACGATCTCAATCTTTAATCAGAATGACACAAAGGTTAAGTTCCGCGACACTTCAGTGAGCATCATGCTTCTGCTTCGTCCAAAAAAATAAATAATCGAATGACTAATTTTTTTATCCAACTCTCATAACCGAAAACTTCCCCCTCGCCGTTTAGCACGCAAAGCGGCCATTTTAGCCTTCATTTCAGGACTGCCTTTAGCTGGTTTCTTAGAAACTCCCACACCATAACGTCTCTTTACCTCACCTCGCACTGACTTGATTAGAGTTTCATGTTCCGGTTTGCTTGCTTTTGATAGTAGAAACTTCTCACCTGCATCGACTGCATCAGTTAGAACCCCCTTACGTTTAGCATACCCGAGAGCATTTTTTGCCGCCTTCTTAACATCCGCTATAGATACACGTCCTCCCTCTTTCTCTATATCACTGTCAGAGTCGTATAAACCAACTCCGGTCAATGACTTAATAGCTGCTCTCGCTGGGATTGCTGCTTGAGGGGCCCCAAACGCTGACGCAAGAGCCGGAACCGCCGCGTCTAATCCCTTTGAAAGCAATCCGCTGTCTTTTACAAATTTGAATGCTGTCGATAACCCAGATTTGATTTTACTCCAAATGGATCCCCCTTGGAGCTTCTTGTATCCTTTCTTGATCTCATGACGTGTGATATCAAGTCTAACACCACGACCTGCCTTGCGAGCCTTTAGTGCTTTCTCATACGAAGCTGGGTGGAGATGGATAACAGAGCCTGAACCCTTGAGTTGGTTTGCAGTAAGACTTAGCTTACCTGTCTTGAGAGCTTTGGTCAGCTTGGCGGCTGGAACATCGCTGGAAATCGTCAATTCGCGATACATTATTGCTATATTCCCTAAAACATATTTAATACAGAATTGACAAATTCAGATCTTTCATGTTCTTAAATACATCAGGTCTGTTGTGCTGCTTGGAATATAACCAAAGCATACAGAAGGGTCCGCAATAGTCGCCATACGTACCTTGATATTGGTTGGTATTATATCGCCCGACTCCATACTTCGTAGGTGCCGCTTCTCCCATGCTATCAAAATATTCGCCATTGTGAACAGCTGTCCAGTGTCCTACATCCATATTAGGTTGTCGTAGCAAAATCAGATATGATCCATTCTTCGGAAGCGGCTGAGTGATCTCACTTGACTCGAATATATTATCGAGCTGAACCCCCATCTTCTCAGCGAGTTCAATAAGATCGTGATCACTGGTAATTGGCTTAACAAGGCTGTTCATAATAATTAATTTAACAAAACTATATTGATCGAGATATAGATTCAACGATGTCTGAAACACAACTTTCCGACCAATACCTTTACCAGAGCTCGCTCAAGAGTGATCCGGAGATTAAGGTCTCCTCTGGCAAGCGCGTGCCTTTTGTTATCGATCTTAACCAAGGTTCGTACCAAAACGGTATTATCACTATCGACGCTACGTCCCAGCTTAATGGTAGTGAAGGATTTGCCTGCCTCCGCGATGCTTACATTATGCTACCATACAAGGTTTCGATGAAGAACACGCACGCTACAAATGTACAGAATGCAGCCAACCGATTTTGTGTTGGTCTCAAGTGTGGCAACTTTAACGTCATCGATTCGATGTCGCTTGAACTCAATGGTAAAACCATTGTCTCGATGGCAGACTACAAGCTGTTTTGGAACAATATCCGTGCTCAGACCGGGTACAGCCCTCAGTATGTTGAGAAGCATGGTGCTGAATCGTTTCTATACCCGGATGCTGCTCAATCAACCAAGTACAGTAGTGCAACCGCTACTACCGGAGACGGGTATTCGAATAACACAGCAATCTCTACTACCTTCACCGCCGGTACTATTTCTGCTACGGCATCGGTAGCAAATGATGGTTTTACTAAGCGTCTTCTCTCTAACCCTCCAAATGCTGGAGCTGACTCATCTACGTCGTGGCCGTCTACTGGTGCTGCATCTGCCACGACTACCATTGCTAATCAACTTGGTCGCGGTGCGTTCGTAGCTGGCGCTGGTTCACCTGGTGCTATTATGGGGACGTGGAACTATATGCTTAAGATTAAGCTTACTGATTTACATCCGATTTTCAAGGAGCTTGACTTGATGGCTAATCCACAAATTCGTCTTCGTTTCCGCGTTAACCAGGGCACTTCAGCTATTGATGTTGATGCATCGAGAAATATGACGCTAACGGGAACAACATTATCGAGTGGCAATGTATGTCCAGTAATGGTTGCTTCTGCGACCAGTCCAAACCCAATGTACAATGCTCTTAGTGTCGCTGGTTCGATTGCAGTTGCTTGGGGTGCTGTGGTTAACTCGCTTGAGCCTACAATTGATGGAACCTACATGCCTTTCACGACTTCTCGACTGTATGTTCCTTTCGTTCATTTGGAGAACCCTCAGGCTATCATCTCTAAGCCCGTAAAGAAGGTTCGATACAACGATTGCTATGCCCAATGGTTCTACCAGCGCGCTGGTATAGGTAAGCAGTCGACTCAGCTTAATGCTGCATTTGATCTTCAGCTTTCGGCTTCTGTCAAGAATGCTAAGTATGTTATCCTCCTTCCTTTTGCCGAACAGACCGGTAGTTTTGCTTCTGCAGCTGTCCAAGAGTTTCAGAGTCCTTTCGATTCGGCTCCTTGGACTCTTCACCCTGGTTCGAGCATTCGCAACTTCAACGTCCGCATTGGTTCGCAACAGACCTTCGACATCAGCCATGACTATGACTTCCACCACTTTACCAACGAGATCGCTAAGATTGCTTCGATTAACGGTGATCTAACTCCCGAGCTGGTGAATGGTCTTCTTGACTATCAGACGTGGTCTCTAACTAACCGCGTCCTTATCGCTGACGTTAGCCGCCTGACGGAGCGTGATGTACCTCAGGCTATTCAGGTCCAGGGTGTCAACGCTGGTTGCCAGGGAACCAACATGCTTGTATTGGTTGTGAGTGAGCAAGAGCTCTCCTACGATCGTCTAACGGGTGAAGTTCTTGATTTTACCACTGCTTAGATTTGGATTTTAAAAAAAGATATTTTTTTAATTAGGCTGTAAAGCCTCGACAAGCTTAGGACATTTCTCAATTACGAATGGGTTCTTACGAAGCCAATCGATATAATTAGAATCGGTGCGACTAATTTGTTTTAGCGTCTTACCCTTGTACTTGCCCCAACTCATCATATACGAGTTATCATTGGTTAGAAACTTGGAGTGGAGGAATATCTTGATCTCCTCACTAATATTGAGACTTGGTTGGTTGAGCATCCAGCGACAATAACCAGGATCAGAAGTGAATACTTCTTCGATCGGCGTGTTCTTGTATTTTCCAAAAGTTAGTTCGTTCGACATGTTATCAGCTATGTGTATCTATATACATAGGGTGTTAACTTTTTTGAGAAAAATAAATTAATTCTGAAATTCAGACGAAACCAACTGTTGTTAGATCTCAGTGGTCGAGCTGATCTGAAACCACCCTAAGATCGAAAAGACGTAGCTTTCGCTCTCAGGTGGTCGAGAGGTTTAGTCGTCGAAATGGCAGCTGGTCTGAAAGAAGGTTCCAGGAATGTTCTTGGTGGTAAATTACGGTAAGGAAAAAACTGCCGGCGTAATGTTCCATGTCATACTACTTGCAGTGTAAGAGGAGCGTTTCCGAGTTTCGGATCTGCAGCGGAGTATCCGATCCGAGGCGGCGTCGACTGCCCCAAGCCGCACACTTCCGTGACGTCGATCCCAATCACTCGAGTCTTGGTGGGGTCGCAGCGGAAGTGGGTCACAGGCGGCCAGGGCTCGACGTCTGCGATCATCCAGAAGCCGTTGTGCCGGAAGAGACGAAAGTCCGTCGTCGTGTCCATCGTAAGCGCCACCTCCTTTGACGTTTCTTCCTGTTCCCCGTCATCTTCTCGGAAAAACACGGGCGTGTCAGGATCCGACTGCACCACATCTGAAGGCTGCAGGACGTGGTGTCCATTCATGCCTGGGACCTTGGAACCGCACACGAAAAAGTCGTCACTGTCCAGGAGATTCGACGACGACAACAGCGAGTCCACGGGATGTTGAAGTGCTGCCAACTCTTGGGATGCAGTGGCAACGGAGACACCTAAAGCCAAGACGATCGAGAGCTTCATGACGCACGACAGCAGAATGGCAAATGACTCGAGATCGATCAAAAGATCGCGGACGAGTAGTCACGGTCAACTTCAACCTGCACGTTACGAGACACGAAACCCAAATCGTTTCGAAGGCCACAACGGAATTCGCAACTCAAAGACGCTCAGGTGGTTATGGAGACGAGTAGAAGCTCGTCGTGCAAGTCGATCATGTGTGACAAGGATGAGGACGACGATGGTTCGAGGCCAGTTGCGTTCGCGATGGCATCGATGGACGTCAAGTTCAGACCTGTGGACAAGGACAACGTGCAACGCCTACGGGAACTTAATCTGCAGCTCTTCCCTGTGCGATACAACTTGGCGTTCTACAAGGAGGTGGTGAGCTCTCCACCGGGTTACGCCCAACTAGGTAGGACTTTTGTCTTGGTGGACGTTCCCTTCATGACATTCGATGTGTGGCCAGCGTGCGTCGGGAGCTATGCTGTCGGAGCTATTTGCTGTCGAAGAGAACCTGTGGAAGGAGGACCCGAAGGACTCGAACGCACGTATATCATGACACTTGGAGTGCTGGAAACATATCGTCGTGCTAGAATCGGTAGATGCAACAATGGAGAAGGTGGTGGATTGTGAAGGGCTCGTTCTGAACTTTGTGATTCATGCAACTGCATGCAGGCAGTCGACTGCTGGAAGGAGTGATCGCCCAGTCCGCGCGGGACGGAGTGGTGCAGGTATATCTTCATGTCCAGACCAGCAACACCGCGGCACTCCGGTTCTACCTTTCGCACGGATTCGAAGCTACGCAGATCCTGCGCAACTACTACAAGCGCATCGAACCGCCCGACTGCTACGTGCTGCGCAGACAACTTACACCGTAGTATGGGCTACAACCCACTCTTCGCTTTATAATATGTAGAACAGCGCGGCTAACGATTGAATTTTAGTCGTCTCCACTCGCTTCTGCGCGAACTCCATCTCTAACATGCACTAACGAAGGCATCTTCTCGAGAACAATCACGCTGCAGCGTCAGCCTCGACCTTCCGCCGCTTCGGGTCATCCTGCTTCGAGGCCCGACGCTCCGTGCTGAACGCGATCGACTCTGGCAACTGGAACGAAATGCAGACCATGACTTTCTTGGGCGCCACGTCGCGTACAAGGTGGAACGATGTCCGCTCCGGGTCCAGCTCACCGCCCATGATCTTCTCAGCACGCTACAAGCAGCGACAAAACAATTAACGTCAGAACACGGCTGTATATATCAAAAGCAAGGCGCCCAACGATAGCTTCTTACCCCCTTCACATCCTTCTGAACGTCATCGGCATTGGAGAAACAGTAGCAGTGGATGTACGGGAGCTCTCCTTCCCAGTTGTCAAACTGTCCTGGGAAGGCGTCCAAAAACTCGAGCGCAATGGCCGGCAGGTTCATAAGCACCTGCGTGAACTGCTTCTTCTCACTTAGCAGTTTGTGCAAGAACTCGCGTCCGTCCAAGTTGTACGGCGTGACGAGCTTCTCCACCTTGTTCAGCGTGATGTTCTCCTTCAAGTAGTGATAACTGCGCGGGTTCAGGTCGTTCGCAAACACTTTGCTGCCGTTGAGCGCCACGGGGATGGCGAACGGTCCAATGCCGCACATCATATCGCACACGACGTCATGCGGCTTGATGCCGCGGATAATCCGCAGATGCTCCTGCTGCAGGCGAGAGTTCCAGTAGACCTCTGCGTAATTAAACCTGAACGTGGCCTTGCTCTCGTGCACCTCGACCTCCATATCGCCGTCTCCCGCCAGCACTTCCATCGGGAACGTGCGGAACTTGGTCTCGATGTTGTCCGTCTTGTTGACCACCGTACGGATCTGCGCGTTCTTGTCCAGAATGACCTGTCCGATGACGTTCTTGTACGGCAACTGGTTGTCTCTCAGGTTCAAGTGGGCGATGTGGCCCACCGTCTCGAACGAGCTGGGGATGTCCATGCCCTTGGGCAGCAGTTCACTGAGCACCTGATCCACTGCAAAGTAGCTGTAGTCCAGCTCAATGGCGTGGCTCACAAAGGCCAAACTCTCCTCCTTCAAGAAGCTCACAAGGTCCTCATTGAGCGGTTGCAACGTCTCTGCGTCCTTCACTTTAGCGTTCAATAGGATCAATTTACTGCTGGAATTCTTGTACGGGTCCGGGTTCGTCGGGTCCGGCACCACGTTGCGCAGACGCGGCAGGTTCAGCAGGTGGCCGTGCAGTCTCTTGACCACGCGCCCGATCTTCTTGGCCTCCACGCGCACGCCCACGACCTCCAGCGTCTTCTTGAACAGAGTCTTGTCTAGCAGCGGCTTGGACATAGTGGACTGTAGCAATAGTGAGCTTCGGAATTGATGGCCAATGGCGTTGTGTGCCATACATGAAAATGAGGTGGTGTACATAGTACACCTTTTTAGTGGACCCCTTGTAGTTGAAGTGGACAACATGGCTACACTGTAGACGAGAGCGACTTGCGAAACACGAAGCCGTGCGGCGAGTCCAGCTGCGAGTAGTAGTTGCGCTTGAGCTGAGTGACCTCGAAGCCATGAGAGAAGTAGAACCGCTGCGCTGCGGTGTTGGTGCTCTGCACGTGGAGATACACGTACGCGAGGTTGTCCTGGCGAGCCTGAGCGAGCACACTCTCCAGCAGCAACCTACCTAAAGATGAAGGGAAAATAGCGTAAGTTGAGCTGCAGGAGTTAACCACTGCCGCTGTGCAGCTAGTAGAGAGAGGACGAGTCCGATGGCACACCTAGTTTGGAGCGGCGGTTCTCTTCCACCACGCCAATGGTCAAGATGAGCAGGCGATAGCGCTGTTTACCAGAGATCATCACCTTTTCCACCTCGCAGCACACAGAGCCAATGGCAGTACCTTCCTCCGAATACGCTGCAGCAACAACCAAATCAAATTCAGGAGAACGCTCACAAACTTCCCAACCTTCGATCACGTACCAAGTTTACAATATCCTTCCGGCGCATCCAACACGTACTCGTAGAACTCAGTGCCGTACCTGACTGGGAACAGCTTTACATTCATCTCGCGCAGTTGCTGTACATTGTCGTTGTCCACCGGACGAAAGCTCACGCCTCCAATGGGCAACGTCTTGACCACGTGCTCTTCATGGGTTGCAGTCTCCCCGCCATTACCCACCGCCTCCTTCTCCTTTGCATCTTTAACGCAGTCCATTTGCACTGCGTACGACACGAAACTGAAGCTCCCAGCGCGCAGGAAGCTCTTCAATGTCTCTCGCAGCGGCTGCAGCGTCTCGAGGCTACACACGGTCGTGCTCAGCAGCACCAGCTTCATCCCATTGGCTTGCGGGTCTGGCACCACATTGCGCAGTTTGGGTAAGTCCAGCAAATGTCCATTGAGCTTCTTGACCACTTTGCCAGCCTTGGCGGCCTCCACACGCACGCCCACGACCTGCAGCGTCCGACGTAGCATGCTCTTCGCCTAAGTACGTCTGTACGTAAGCGCCACAAGAACTTTGCGCCAATCGCGGTCTCCGCTGCGCACTTTCTTCCAATCCTCTTTTCGAATCCCACTAAGTGCGACGATATTCATCCAATCACGCTTGTTTACGCGGCTCCTGGGACTCGATCCAAGCACCCACCCATTTCGCAACAAGCGGCCTGCAGCTCAAGCCCCCGAGAAGCATCATACGCACCATGGACGCCGTGGTGCCCTCCGCCAAGCCGACGGCGGCCCCCACGCTCTTCCGTCGCAACCGCATCCGCGTCAAGGAGCTGCTCAAGAGCGGCCTGGAGCTCGAGAACCAGACGGTCACGGTCAAGGGCTGGGCCAAGACGCTGCGTGAAGCTGGCGCGGGCGCCTTCGCCTTCCTGGAGCTCAACGACGGCTCGTGCTTCGCGGGCGTGCAGTGCGTCATCAACAAGGAGGAGACCGAGGGATTCGCCGACGCCATCGCGTCGGGCGGCGTCGGCGCCAGCTTCAGCGTCGAGGGCGTCGTGGTCAAGTCCCCCGCCAAGGGACAGGAGGTGGAGATCAAGGCCGCCAAGGTCACGGTGTACGGCAACATCCCCGACAGCGCCACGTACCCCATGAGCAAGAAGCGACACACGCTCGAGCACCTGCGCGCCCACGCGCACCTGCGTCCGCGCTCCAACATCCACGGAGCTGCCATGCGTGTGCGCAACGCCATGGCCTTCGCTACCCACGAGTTCTTCAACCAGCGCGGCTTCCTGTACATCCACACGCCCATCATCACCGAGTCGGACTGTGAAGGTGCCGGCGAGATGTTCGGCGTCACGACGCTGCTGAGCCAGCACCCGGACGGCAAGCTCCCGCTCACCAAGGAGAACAAGGTCGACTACACCAAGGATTTCTTCGACCGCCCGTCCTACCTCAGTGTGTCGGGCCAGCTCAACGTGGAGACCCACTGCTGCGCCCTTTCGGACGTGTACACGTTCGGCCCCACGTTCCGTGCCGAGAACTCCAACACGTCGCGTCACTTGGCCGAGTTCTGGATGATTGAGCCCGAAATCGCCTTCGCTGACCTGAACGACGACATCGATCTGGCTGAGGACTACCTGAAGTATTGTGTGCAGTACGCGCTGGACCACTGCGCCGAGGACCTCGAGTTCTTCAACAAGAACGTAGAGAAGGGTCTGCTGGAGCGTCTGGCATCCACTGTCGAGTCGCCCTTCGTTCGTATTTCGTACACGGACGCCGTGGAGCTGCTGCTGAAGCCGGAGCACCTGAAGAAGGGCAAGTTCTCCGTCAAGCCCGTCTGGGGCACGGACTTTGGCTCGGAGCACGAGCGCTACCTTACCGAGACGGTTTACAAGAAGCCGGTGGTGATGTACAACTACCCCAAGGAGTTCAAGAGCTTCTACATGCGCCTGAACGACGACGGCAAGACGGTGGCTGCCGCCGATGTGCTGGTGCCCAACGTTGGTGAGATCATCGGCGGATCGGCCCGTGAGGAGCGTCTGGACGTGCTAGAGGCTCGCATCAGGGAATCTGGCGCGAACCCGGAGGAGTACAAGTGGTACCTGGAGCTGCGCAAGTACGGCTCGGTGCCGCACGCCGGCTTTGGTCTGGGCTTTGAGCGTCTCATCCGCTACGTGACTGGCATTGAGAACATCCGCGACGTCATCCCGTTCCCTCGGTGGCCGGGCAACGCCGCCTTCTAAGCTGTTGCTGGGAGGTAGGCACATGACTTTCCTTCGCGGGCTAGAGTGTCGAGGTCGTTGTACGTGGCGATGCTTATGAAGACGTAGGTTCGACTGGTGGTCGTCTGCGTCCCCCGTACGTCAGTCCTGATAAAACACATTTAATCGTTTGCAGCCTACGCTTTTGTCTTGATGCTTGAGTGTCGATTGTCTGTGTAAGATACTGCACTACGGGTGTCGGAAGAGTGTGATGCACTTCTTGCCGACGTTGAAACGGACAAAGTTCTTGCTCTCGTACGTGAACGCCGTCTTGTACTCGGAGCCGACAATGCAGTGCCACGTTGGGCCATACTTCTCCTCCATCCACGTCTTGATGTGCTTGGCGATCTCCTTCTCCTGTGAGTACTGCTCCAGCGCCACACTGGCCTGAGCTAACGCGTCGTTCTTCATGTCCCCATGCTCGTCCACTAGCAACATCGATAAGTTAAGCCACAAATACAATAGCCACATATTCACTCTATCAACTCGCTCACTATCGGTCTCCATCTGCTTGTTCTCGCGCGACATGGTGGCGATACTCGTGCTTAGTGCTCAATTGATCCTTTGTGTATCCATCAGTTTGCGTCGCTTCAAGGTCGGTCGTATTTCCACCAATCACAACGCCGCTATAATCCAAGCGTTTTCAGCCAATCACGCCTCGCCAGTCACCAATAGCGAGAAGCGCGCCAAGAGCGAGGCCGGACGCCGCCGCCTTCGAGATCCTTCGCAGCCATGACGCACGACCTGTCGTCGCGCATCGAGTACTCGGAGAAGTACGTGGACGACACGCACGAGTACAGGTGCGTCTCCCGCCCCCAATGGCGCTTTTTGCGTCTCCAAACGCTCAAAACTCGTCGCGAATATACTGATACTAATTGAATTCTCTGTGTATTGCACGGCAGACACGTGATCCTGCCCAAGGAGATGCAGCGCAGCCTGCCAGACCGCCTGCTGACCGAGACGGAGTGGCGCCAATTGGGCGTCCAGCAGAGTCGCGGCTGGGTGCACTACGCCATCCACAAGTACGTTCCTCGAAGCGGAAGGATGCGCTCGACGATCCACTGGCGCTCAGACTAGTCGCAGCTGTGTCTGGGCTGCTTGGTGTGTGTTTCTGAAGTCGCTCACCTCGTCTCTTTTTGCTTTTTCGTCGACGCAGACCGGAGCCGCACATTTTATTATTTCGACGTCCGCTGGGTACGGACCCCACCACTGGCCACGTGAACGCGGAGATGGCGAAGCAGGCCAAGGAGAAGTACGCCAAGGACTTCAATTGAGGCGGGCCGCCTGCAGGTTGAGGAGGTAGCTGACCGGCAGCCAACAACGAGGCCAGGGATTTCGGTGGCTACCACCGGAAACGCAACGCGCAGAGGGACCTGGTCGGTGCTGACACTCGTGGTTTAACGACGGCGTTTCACCGCTATCGTACATGTAGGTGGGCAGTGCAAACCAATACAGGAAGATAAGTTCTTGGACGGAATTTATGGCTGCTCTGACTTGAGCTCGAGGGTCTCCGCCACCCACGGATACCCTTGATTAGCGGATACTTTGCGCTTCGTCGACGTTGAGTCGACCAATTTTTACGCAATCCTCAGGACGAGCTCATCATTGCGCGCTTGGACGATTGCAGACCCGTCCCCGCTTTGAAGTCACTGGAGCTTTGGTTTAACGACCTGGAAGTCGGGCGTTCCCCATTGGCCAAAACGCAGATGGCTGCGCGTCTGGGCGCGCTGATTCGCCCGCTAGTTCGAGGGTCGACGCACACGCGTGGACTGGAACTCTAAAACTTCCAGGCTGACGCGCGTTGAAGTTTTCGGCAGGTGGTTGCTGCCTGCACCACGAGAAAAATACACCACGACGGCAGATAGCAGCACGTCGAAACGGTCTGCTGCGAACCGTGCGATTCCGAATGTCGGAGGCGGAGCTTGTCGCACTGAGGGCGATGGACGTTTGCTAGCAATCGACCCGGCGCGCGAATTCCTCGCTCTTCGCGCCGAATCGGCCGCCGTCGAGCTGCATCCGCCGCGATTTGGCCCGGACGTCCGCCCTGAAGCGCAATTCCCTAGCGCCTTGCGAATCTTACACAGCCGCAGCACGTCAGCATGCGCCTCGCAACGTATCCGGCGTGAATCCGGCCCGGCTGCGCACTTCAACGACGTTTCAGGCCAAAACTGAGGCAGCTACCGTCGGCAGCGGCAGTTTTTATCGCCTGAAGAAACGTATTGTGTTCGGAATATAAAATATCAAAGTATTTATTTGAGCAGTTGAAGTCAGACCAGACATCCTCTGATGCAGGTCATCAACTGCCAGGACTAAGTGCAAGGCCCGACTAGTCTTGAACCCCGACCCGCGCGGTTTTGATTGGGCTGCGCAAGGCACCACCGTCGCGACCAGCAAGCAAGGACAATGCGCGCCTCGTCCCCCCCCCCACCCGAGCCGCCACCTCAGTCCGAGCCATTCTCCTTTTACCCCGCTGCCGCGCACTGCTCCGTTCTGCCTCGCCCCCTCTCGCCGCTCCTCCGCCATGCAGCCCACGCCGCTCGTCAACATGCAGAACAAGGACCAGCTGCTGGCCACCAGCGCGCTCAAGGACGCCATGGGCGCCGAGATGAAGAAGCGCACCGTGCCCGTGTACGTCAAGATGATGGCCGGCATGGCCGGCGGCGTCGCCGAGGCCTGCATCTTGCAGCCGCTGGACGTGACCAAGACGCGCCTGCAGCTGGACCGCACGGGCCAGTACAAGGGCATGGTCAACTGCGGCACGACCATCTACAAGCAGGAGGGCGGGCTCGCCCTGTACAAGGGCCTCTCGCCCTTCGTGACCAACATGGTGCTCAAGTACGCGCTGCGCTTCGGCTCGTTCGCGTGGTTCAAGGAGCAGATCGCCGGCGGCAAGGACAAGCCCATCACGCCCACCATCAACTTCACGGCCGGTCTCCTGGCCGGCTGCATTGAGTCGGTGTTCATCGTCACGCCCTTCGAGGTCATCAAGACCCGCATGCAGAAGGAGGTGGGCGTCGGCCGCTTCAGCGGCCCCATCGACTGCACGCGCCACATCGTCAAGAACGAGGGCGTGCGCGCGCTCTGGAAGGGCAACATCCCCACCATGGCGCGCCAGGGCAGCAACCAGGCCTTCAACTTCATGGCCTTCGCGTGGCTCAACCACCACGTGTGGGACAAGCAGGACGGCGACGGCAAGACGCTGCCCACATACGCCACGTTCATCAATGGCCTCATTGCCGGCTCCCTCGGCCCCATGTTCAACACGCCCATGGACGTGCTGAAGACGCGACTCATGGCCCAGGAGACCATCGCGGGCCAGGAGCTCAAGTACAAGGGCTTCTTTGACGCCATGAAGGTGATCGCTCGGGAAGAGGGCGTCGGCGCCCTGTGGAAGGGCCTGCTGCCGCGCCTCACGAGGATGGCGCCCGGCCAGGCCATCACGTGGTCCGTCGTCATGCGCGTGACCTCCATCTTCGAGAACCAGGAGCTGGAGATCGCAGAGAACAAGATCAAAATGTAGAGCGACCAAGAGCAGAGTCGAGAGCCCGGACGTCGTCGCGGTCGAAGGCGAGCGAGCACGTCAATCGCCGGGCTCTTTTTGCAGCAAAGGAGGACAGTTGAGTTATTGAGATCCATTTACAGTAATACTACTTCATGTGCGTTCATTTCCAGTGCCTTCCTGTCGTTTGACGTCGTCACTTGCTCGTTTCCCGGTGCAGCGGTGCTCTGAAACCTTGCGGGCATGACGCAGCTGAACGAGTCTTGGACCCTGCGAAGCACCAAGACTGCAGGCTACAGGCTACAGACTGTAGAGATCACGAAGAGGACACCCGACCACCGGTTTTCACATCAAGTCAAGCGTGGGCTGCTACGGTAGCAAAACTGAGGGTTCTATTGCGTTGCGTTCGACTTGCCAGGCTATCTACAATCATTTACAAAGTTTGCCTATGTTCACAGTCTCTGGCATCGGTCCCTCTTTCTCCGGTCACCGACTCGCTCGCGTTGGTCGAGGCGAATGACCGCCGTACGATAGTCGCTCTGCGGGCGGGAAGTCCTCTCGGATCTTAATCTCGATGTCGTCCTCCGACAACCCCATCTTCCGGTACTTGGCGATCGCACTGAGCAGCTTGTCCAAGTGTCGACTCGTGCTCGAGAGCCGCGGCGGCAGACCGAAGCTGTCTCCGTTCGAGAAGAGCGAGGTGCGGTCCAACGCGTCGCCCTCGCTTCGGGCGTGGCTGTGGATGAGCGGCGGCGTGGGGTCGTCCACCATAGCGTACGGCCTCGCCACCTCGTTGGCGATATCCTCGTCGTCCTCGTCACTGTCCTCGTCGCTATCAAACTCGGCGTCATACTCGTCGTAATAGTCACTGCCTAGCGAATACATGGAGCTGTCGATCGGCGTCTGGTGCGGCGCACTGCCGCTCCTGGACGCTGTGTGGCTATTGCGGCTACTCGCTCGACTGCGCGTGCCTCGTGACCGCATGGACGAGCGCGTGAGGCTCATACTCCCTGCGCCGCTTCCTGTGACGGCCATGGTGCCTCCCGTGAGTCGGTGCCACGGCGCTCCGTGGTTGCAGCACTCGCACACGCCTCCTGTGTTCTCGCGTCCGTCCGGCAGCATCTTCATCTTCTTGTACGCGGAGCACCCGCACGGTCCGTCGTCCGAGTCGCGGCCGAAGACGCACGTGCCTCGTCGGCCGACGCCCGCGCGCACGCGTTGTGCGCGCCGCTCCATCTCCTCCCACAGCAAAGTCCGTGCCGGGACGGGTTTCGTGGGGACGAGCCCGGCGGCGCGCTTGGCCGCGTACTCCTTTGCGATCTCGAGCAGAATCTTCTCGGCCTCCTGGATGCGGCGCGCCTGGTCGGCGGCGTGCTCACTCATTTTGCTACTGTCTGTGGCGCTGCTTCTAGAGCGCTTGGAGACCTCGTCCTCCTCCGTCGTGGGGTCCAGAGCCACGAGCGTCATGCCCTGTGCTTTGTCGCTGGAATTGGAGCCGCGCGGCAGCTGCGAGTCCGTCGTGGACACGGCCGTGCCGCAGTCGCTCGTGACGCCTTCGCTCCGGGACCGGGAGCGGCGTTTGTGGTGGCTGGGCGCGCGGTGGAGCGACGGGGACGACGGCGCCACCAAGTGGCGGAGCGAGCGGCGCTTGCTCGGCGTGCGGAATCGGCTGGAAAGGGACGCGCGCGGTTCCCCTGAGGCCGCGAGTCTGTTGCCCATGAGCGCCGAGAGAGATCCGTGGGCGGGTGAGTGCGCACTCGGCGGTAAACTCGCAAGTGGCGGAGGGTTTTACACCTCGCGATGGTGTCTCTGTCGGTGAACTGCGCAACGCCGACGTTAGCGCCGTGTGTACGTGTGGAGGTTTCAGCCCCGATGAAAGGCTCGGCAGACGGAGCACGCGAATATGGTGTGGTCCACCGATTCGAGGGAAAATCAACCGTATATGACACCTCGCTTTACGAACTTTAAAGTATTGAATCTTATTGTTGAAGATACATTGTAGGGTGTATAGATACAGATAACTTGGCTTTAGCGACGACATGGACACGAACGTGTGTTCTCTTCGTTATTGGAGCCCACGCAACCGGACGACGCGCGGATGGACCAAATTCGGCGCTTGCCGAGCGAGGCGTGGACTTCCACTAATGTATCGCAGTTGGAGAGGAAGGACTTGCAACAAGTCCGTGGGCGCCCACGAATCGGCAATGGAAACTCTTGCATTGCCGAGGCGAAATTTTACAGGCGGGCAAAAGAGAGCCGCGAAGGATGGAGCTGCGAGTCCGTCGTGGCGCAAGTCTCGTCTTGGTATTCGGATGAGATGCTCGTCGACCCACGACGATGGGCTGTCGTGTTGCGGATTGCTATGCGCACTATAGTTCTAGCGTATTGGGTCGGTCGACATGTGGGTCGGCAGATGGAGGTGCGACTAAGCGTAGAGACCACCGAGACAGAAAGCGCAGGTCTCCGCTGGCACCTCCGGATCAGGAGTGCAGCCAGCGTCTTATTAAAGCTGTCCATTCCGCGTGCACCAGGGTCAACTCGCCAGTTCTCGCCGTCACGACGATGGCCTCGCGCAACATGAAACCCGCGGCGCTGACGACTCTCGGATCTCGTTTCGCGCCTGTCCGTCCGGCTCAACTTCAACCGCTTCAACTAGCCGGTCCACGCTAGCCAGTCCGAAAGATCGCGAGCTCACGTCCGAGTTGCGGCGCGGCACCCCGTGCGACGTCCTGAATTTGGTGGCGTAGGTGCCGCAAAGCGATAGAGATACAACTTGGTCTCACGGTGATTTATATCTCACTCGCCATCCACACGCTCCGCTTCATTACGCATAAATCACCGCCGCTGATTTTTTTCGCGGCGTGGTGCCGAGGATAAGATGCAACACGCGCTCTGATCAGACACAGCAGAATTTGGTGGCAGTGCGAACTAGTACTAGTCCGCCCTTGCACCGAGTAATGCTGAGACTAAGAAAGAAAACGCACTGCAGACGTTCGCTGTATTCGGTCTAACCAGATCACTGGGCCTCTTTGCTGGCGGTGTCCGAACCGCTGACATCACTACCAGCTGCTGGAGCTTTCGAGTCCTTGGTCTCATCCACCGCCGCAGCATCGGCATCTTTGTTATCTGCACTAGTCGCTTGAGTTTCCGCCAGCTGTGTCTGCTGTGCCAGCTTCTGTGCGGCTCGCAGCACCGCATCCTCCTCGCTCTCCTGTTCCTCCTGCTCGGCTTGCTCCGCGCTAGCGCTCTTGGGCAAAAACGGCTCACCGGGGCACAGCGTCTCGAAGATTGCGCGGGCGTTGGCACTCGCACTTTCCAGGTGGATCTCCAGCGGGCTCGCGGCGTTGCTAGACGGTTTCTGCTCGACGGCGTTCGAACTGCCGTTCAATTCCGCCATTGACGTTTCGCACACCCAGACGTTGGTGGGGAGGTTCTTGGTCTTTGTGCTGCTGTCGATGCCCTTAGTGTCGTTGGAAGCGAGGTGGTCCATAGTAAAGATGGCTCGCCACGCAATCCGGTCGCTCCAACTTGGCTTCGAGGTGGCAGCAGCGTCCACGGTCTCATCTACAGAAGTTGCATCGGTAACTGCACCAGTGTCCCCCTCCACAGAATCCTTCGCCGTATCCTCTTTCGGTGTCATGTTTGCCACCACCTTGCTCTTTTTGCCCTGCTTCTCCTGCAGCTCGACCTCGGAGCTCAGAATGAGACGGCGAATGACAGACCGCACGAGTTCTTGCTGCTTCTCCTTCTGATCAAACCACTCAGGTGGCAGCGGCATCGATATCTGCACGAGAAAGTAGCCCTTGGGACACGCATATGCTCCGACATCGAGCTGAACGACCTGGATGGCAAACGGGTTCTGGAACTCACTGTCTTCGGGAGGAATGACGAGCATGATGCGGCTCATACCCTCGCGCAGAGATTCTTTCAGCACGAACACGCCGCGCAAAATTTGGCCGTGAGAGTGTGTCGGCTTTTCACTGTCGGCAAGTCGAAGGCAGTCTACATAGCTGCCGTTAGTCACTACATGCTTGGTCCGTAAAACGTCGCCATCACTGCAACGCACACCGAGAAGTTCCTTCGTCTCAATATCCAGCACAAACCCATCAATCGGTGCTCGTAGAACGTAAATACCACCGTACACAGCACTGAGCCGACAGAAGCTTTGGGCGAGTTCGCTGATGCCGTACAGTGGCGCCAAAAATGCAGTGCCCGTGAACCGCCCGATAGAAGCCACATATCGATACACAGCTGCAAGGCCGTCGCGAGCAGATATCTGGTTCTTCGTGGCTGGGAAACTTGCCAGTCCGACGCAATACACCACTACCTGCTGCAACTTCGCGGAGAGCTTAAAATGCTTTTCTAAAAGCTCCTGGAATGGACGATCTAGGTACTCGGCAAGTGCATCATCTCCGTCCGCTTGACTAGCCTTGTTCTGCGGCCGCTTCAGGGCACGACCCAGAGCCAAGGTTCGCTCGTTCTTGGTCTTCACGTCTTCGTGCAAAATATGCGTTTCGCCGTAGTCAGCTACGAACTGCAAAAACTTCATCAGCTGTCGCTTCTCCACCATTCCCAGGAGTTTGCTCTGAAATACGTCTTTCTTTGAACATGGCACCTCCCAGACAGTATCAGGCTCCACACATTCTACACTTTTTGCAGCTCCAGATACAGGTGGCTGGAAGTGCACGTAGGTGCGTTCAATAGCTGCAAACTCGAGGTAACGTCCGACACCGGACGTGATCAAGATCTCCACAAGCTGCTCCGAGGAAAGCATGAGCCGTGGGTTCACGTCGATACTGAACGACGACGACTGCCGCTCGAGTTCTTCCTTCGTGGCTTCATCTGCAAAGCCTTCCTCCAACAACCGACACTCGAATGAGTTCTTCATCGGCAACACCCGCTGCTTTACCTCATCAACTACAGCAAATTCACCAGTCCTGCTCTCAACGTGTGCGTCCTCCTCATCCCCAAAAACTCGAGGAGCAATATTCTCATTCTTGGTCCAGCGCAGGAATTGTGTCAATGGGAACGACGCGTAATTGCTGCCATAATAGTCATTCTACACAAAAATAACATCAGCAATCCACATTTTGCATTATACTCCATTGAAAATGCGCAGCCAACCTGGTCCAGGTGCAACACCTTCTTGCCCACTCGAGCCAATGCCCTGAATAACACCAAACCCCAACACTTTTCACTCTTACTTGCATTATCCAAAAATAAATTTGAGTCCCCCTACCCCGCAAGAATGGCTTCCACCATTCCTGTGCCCACGAGAAGCACGTCGTACTCGGTCTCTTTGAGACTCGCGTCCATTTTGTGATTTGTGACCTGGTTTTAGTCCACGTAGGCGTCCACGGACGCGCGCAAAAAGAACTCGAAGAGCGGTGCCGCCTCCAGCAGAACTGTGGAGAGCCACGCGCGCAGGAACGAGATGTACAGGGACACGGCCGTGAGCGCGACGCACACGGCGAAGGAAATCGTGGGCGGTTTTGGTGCGAATTGAGCTCTTGGTGACTCAAACCCGACTGAAATAGAGAGATCCTACGTTATGTCATGTTTAGGGTATGATGGAAGACAGGTTATATAAATGTAGCCATGTTGGGTTTTGCAGGTTGAAGTGTGCGCCTCGTCACAGATCGTCATCGCCTCGGCCTTTGCCGCCGTTGCGAGCGTTCTTGTAGACGGTTGCCCAGGTCTCGGCCTTGTCGCGGTCTCCTGGCGTCACGCAGCTGAAGTTGAACTGCTTGAGCGTTGGGAACGCCGCGATCACGTAGTTGTGGTAGTGTTTCTTCTCCTCCAGCGGGTTCCCGTGCAGCGTGATGGAGTGCAACCGCGGCAACCACTTAGCCAGAGCGTCCACGTCCGAGTACTTGCTCAGGAGATTGCCGTGCAAATGCAGAGTGAATAGGTCTTGATACGCCGAGAAAGCGTCTGGAGGGATACTCATCAGCATGTTGCCCGACAGATCCAACCACTGCAGTGCCCCAGGGTAGTCGAACACAGTGCGAAGTGCTTCCTGCATGTCATCCAGACTGGAGATTTTGTTGTTGTTCACACGGAGTGACACTGGCGTCGGCCGCTTCTTTGTAGTCGCAGTAGGCGAGGCTAGCGGATCCAGTCGGGGGTGAGCCTCGACGCTGGTTGGAGATGCCAAATCGTCACCATCACCGCCCGAACGAGTTGTCAAGCTACCCATAGGTGTAGCCTTCTTCGTACCGCTTACGGGGTCGTGCTGCTGCATTTCTATCATCAGCAAAATCGAGTGAGCGGAGCTCCGTGGATGAGCTTGAGGCTAGACAACGAACCTGAGAGCGTCGAAAGCCCCATGAAGGAATAGTCGAGTGGCACTGAGACCGGCGTGCGGCGAGGCATACCCATTTTCTTCAGAGAAACCGCACCAACAGATGAAGTCGGTGCAGATGCCGTCGCCATTGCCAAGCTGACTCAATCGATCAATGCTTTGTGGCTTTCGCCCGAAATTTGAGAAGAGCAAGCGTCCTCGACGTCAACACCCGGACTCAAAATAGGGTTTTCATGCTTTAGAGGAACTGATTAGCTTGGAAACTATCTGAAATAGCCAACATACTCGTCCTAGTTGATATGATGGCGATCAATACTCAGCAAAAGCTGAATCACTCGGAAGGCCCTTCGAATGGCACAACTCCTGCTCTTGTACTCGTCGGCGTGGACAAGTCGACCATCTTCACTCTCAGGCTCAGTCGGTGTGGCTGATAGTACGGAGTAGTCAGCACTTCCGAAGTCATAATAATGCGAGTAAAACGTGGTAGCACCTACATCAAGTACCCCACGAGCAAACCGATTTTGCGCCGTGCGAACTTTTGCCAGTCTGGAGAAATACGAGTCGTTCGCAACGTCGGCTGAATCGCACCCGCTCGAATTCTCGAGCAATGTGACGCCCATTTGAGCTAATGGATTCACCAGGCGTGATGTAGCAAAACTCAACAGTTCCAAGTGAAGGTTGGTTTGCCTCTCCGATTCCAATGTGACGGCTGCAGCACAGGCACACCAAAACCCTCCATTTCCAGGGAGCACATATCGGGAGCGTAGAACATTGCGCAGCCTGGAGATCATCTTGAGTGTGTTGTCTCGCAATTCAACAGCTAGGGATCTGGTGGGTCCTTGCACAATGACGGATGCGTGCGGCTGATAGTTTGAATGAGGTACCTGAATCTGCATGAAAAACGTTGCAAATTCGTCTTCATCCTCGTCATCTCGAACTTTACTCACGGAGAGATCGATCGCGTTCACGTGGAGAAACTCGTGGCCAATAGAAGTCGGCAAAAGCTCTTCCAATGATTCCACAATTTCAGCTCCACTCATCTCAGCAAGCTGGCGTAGTGCAGCGTACGACGCTACGTGGATACAAAGCGCTGCGTTTTGTGTAGACACAGATGCATCCATCGCTTGACTGCTGATATCGCCATGCACAAATATTACCTTGACGGAGGGGTTTGTAGCAAAATATGTCGTCTCTAAATCTCCGGAAAGAGTTATCACGCCTCCATTTATCGCAGTCGTGTTGTCAGTGGCTGACGAAAATCGGCGATACAAGCAGCCTCGAACTGCTTTCGCTTCTACGATAGGTAGCAGCACTCCACCACGAACTTGAGAGCTAGCAGCTGAGGTAACACCACCAAGCACGACGTGCACTGTAACGAGCTCTCTCATTGACATTTCCTCGTCACCACAAAAGCGAATCGGGTTTAGAATCGAGCCGACCTCCACCGCCAACATCGTTGCAATTGATCCCTCGGCACTGACACAAATAAGAATCGTCAGCGTTCAATTAGCATAACCTACACGACACCAGCCCGCCACGACTGTAGCTTACCTTGTGGACAATAGCTGTGCTATTGTTGCGAGCTGACGTGACCACACTAGCGTGTCAAAGGAGGGAATCACTTCACTCAGCGGCACTCTCATGTGTTTAGCCGTCTACACCCAGAAAAAACAAACAAACAAACACCCGTAAGCTCAAGATTAGACCCATCGTATTGTGCGCAGCATCATACCGATAGGCAGCATTCCTCAACAGAAGTCAAAGCTTGCCGAATTATGTCACTACGCGCTCCATGCATCCAAAACAGCCGTTAGTCCAAACTGACGGCAACCTGACGCTCAGTCATCACCTTACGTCGGTAATTCTTGGCGCTGCAGCTCAAGAGCGGCTTCTGCTAGGACACCGCACAACGTCAGCAACGTCGTGCACCCCTGACTCGCCATATCACCCCGTCAGCAGCTTTAAAAACAAGCGAGTGGTAAGAAAGTCACGTACCGTCCCGAAAACTCGACGTTGTTCGTCCAACGCTTGCTGCAAGATGGCAGTGCCTGCGTTCTGACTCTGCAGCGCGCTCGCCACCGTGTACGCGTCCGCGGAGAAGAGCGTCTGGCCCAACTCGTCTGTACAAAGCCCAGCAAGTCAATCTCATGGCCATTTCGACGCTCACGACACGAGGAACGCACCTGTGACCTGCTTCCGTAGCTTGCTGGGACCGTAGAGCGATCGCACAGCGCGCGCCACGCCTTCGACAGCCTGCAGCAGCACAGAGCTCTCCATTTGCGACCTCGGTCTCCCAGCAGTCGCCGAAAACTTCAACTTGGTATCTTTTCGAAACGAGTGGTCACGAATTGCTCTCGATTACTGATAATAATGATATTTACGTCCACCTGATGTGGACGAGACACGCGATTCCTATTGCTGCTTTCGAGTTGCGTTACTCTCCGTTATAGCGCGTCACAAAGTCGCCCAGTCCTGGGATAATCGTCTGCGTGTGAGCGTCGACCTGGTTGTCGATCGCGCTCGTAATGATTCGAACTCCTGCGTGCACAAGCGAAAAACAAAGTGAGATTGGCAACCACAACCTTCTGGAAAGCAGACATACCTGGGAAGCGGTCGCAAATAGTGACGAGACTATCCGTGGAGAGCAGGATGGCCACCAGAGTGATGCGGTTTTCTGGAACGCCGATGTTGCAGAGCGCCTCGATCGCCTTGCACTCTTCGCCACCTGTACTCACTGTCGCGCTGAAGAGCAGCACTCGGTATTGCGTGATATCACTCGGCAAGTCCATGTGATCCAAGCGCCATTCGCGATGGCCCTGCTGATCCCATTCCAGCTCGACGTGGATGGAACCCTGTGGCGCGCCCGGCTCCATCTGATGGAACAGCACGAGGAATGGGAACCCTTCCGCTCCGACGGCCACGCCGCAGAACTCACCAGCACGCGCCAGTCCATATATCAAATGGCCTGTGGAAGTTGTCATTTCAACTGCGTGTGCGCTGATCACAGCAAGCGCTTCCTCCAGAAGGATCCTACATCGTCAAAGTGCAACATCAACAACATGAGTGGCTGGACTCGATAGCATTTATACCGATATGCCCTTACATGATTAGCCTCCCCGCCGCTCGTCGAAACGTGGCTGCGTCGGATGTCCGGTCACGGAGCGTCGTCATGAGCAGCAGCACGGGGCTCGTGAGGATCTCTCGCACCATCACATTTTCACCGGGCTGGTCGGAAAAGTTCTCGGCTCGGTCGATCTCCTTGGCCTGCTTGATCAGCTGGTCGTAGCGCGTGATGATCTCCTCGCGGTTCTTCTTGATGTGGCAAATGGCCGCACGGGTGACGCCGTACTCACGTGCGAGTGCCGCCTGCTTCTCTCCGTTTTCAATGCGTTTGATGATGTTGTGGCGCTCGGTGTCGCGCAAATAGCGCACGCGCTTCTTCTGCTTCTTGTGCGGTGCTTCACTCTCTTCCTCGTCATCGTTATTCTCTTCTTTGATTTCCTCTTCCTGCATCAGCTCGTCCTCTCGCTGTGTTTGGCTGCTGTTGTTTCCAGCTGGAGTGTTCAGTGGACTGGACGAGCTGCTGCTGCTGCTGCTCTGCAAGGCGACGCCGCCATTGGCCTCTGTATGCAGCGCCATGAACTCGCCCATTGGTGGCGGCTGGTGCATTGGCCGGAGCGTGTTGAAGGCAACTTGTTCAGCTTGTTGCGCGAGACCGTTGTGACACAACAACGTGTCTCGTTCTTGCGAAGTCATTGAGGGCCCGACCGGCGACTAGCGATAGACACGGGGCGACTCGTGAATCCGACGCAGCAACTCGAGTGCACAATGGGACTTGCAGCCACAGAGTCCGTGGGGTGCGTTTTGCGATGTGAGCATTGAGCAAGCGAGTTGCCTGCCGCCTCGTCCTGAGCCAAAGGCTCGCGAATGGTGTCGGCTGCAAAAATACGCACGTGACAAGGAACGGCGCATTTGTATTGTAGTGTACGGACCCTTTTCGGGACCAAAAAATTGTGGCCTTTTGCCATTTCCGCCCTCGGATGTACCGCCTCATGACGATCGCAGCGCGGAGGTCGAGGGGTAAGAGGCTTAAATTGCTGCCTGCAAAGCAGGAAGCAAGTGTTAGCGGCATGCTGCTTGGCGACGATGGTTCGCTACTTTTGGTCGCACCAAATTTGGATACTCCCATTTGATTGGCGAGTGGCTGTTCCACGGACCATTTCGGCACAAAAGGCTTCCTTGTGCGACGGACGGAGGATGTATTATAGCGCCATCGCTTGGTGGTGGGGCTTTCAGCTATCTTGGAGTTTTCGCCTGCCATTCGCCTGGTTTCGCCAGGCGCCGCTGCATGTGCTGGAGTCGACGATAAAAACGCAGGTAGCGAAGTCAAAAGAAGGCCGTTTGTCGCGGGTAGCGGGCATTGACCGAAGGACGCAGATGACGCAGCATAAGCGATCGCGGGTATGACGATAAAGGGGGCGATTCATCTTGAAGCGCACTTCTAGCAGCTCGCAGGACAATGCAGCGCGTGCTTCTTTTTTGGTGCAGTGCCTGCAGCTTGGGACGAGAGCCAAGGGCGGTCTTATGGGTCCGACTGATTTGGCGCTTGGTATCCGATCGCTTCCGATGCAACCAGGTCGGGCGTTTCAGAGGAATCTGACGGTTGTGTTTTCAGCAACGGGTACGCTTCATCCGAGAAACCTTGTCTTCTCCACGCTCCGGCATCGCGAAGCATCGACTCGACGCCATCAAGGACTCCATCAAATCGAGCCCCTGCATCAACGACGGGAAGAGCTCTACTACATGAAGCAGCTCAATTCCTGGCAATCGACTGCAATCCGCCGACTACAAACCGACTTAACAACACGTTTGCCTGCCTTCCATGCAGCTCCGCTGCCCTACTTGATTCACTGCATTGGTCCCAGTCCAAGTAAAGCCTCCATCTCATTCGCTACCCATCGGGTTCAGCGGTATATCACACTTGCGCGGGGTTGCAGTTCTCGTGCGCCCGTCTCTCTCGCTGCTCACTCGCATTTAAGCGTCCGAGCTAACAAAGTCGCGTCTGTTCCATACAAAGCCCAGTCAAAAGGCCCTCCCCCCAGGACCGGCCAGTCAAGATTCCGTCCCAAGGGCCAGAGGTCCCTAGTTAGCACGCTCGTATGGCGCCGCCAGTGGCCACGCCCACGCCCACGCGGACGTCCTCCGTGGCGCGCAGTCTCGCACAGGCCGCCGCCGCTCTGCGCGCGCAAGAATGGCGCGACGCGAACTCGGACGAACCATTTGACAGCTATGGGGCGATGCGGCAAGCGCCGCGATACACACGCGACTGGGAGCAGCCGGACGAAGAGCAGGAGAACGCGAACTACGACCGCCAAGCCTTCTACGAGGAGCTGCGTGCGCGCCACCGCAACTTGACGCAGCGGCAGCGCCTCGCGCGCGAGATGTACGGCCCGCAGAAGCCGCGGAGAGAGCCGCAGTGGATGCAACAGCCCAGGAGAGCCACGTACAGAGAGGACGCTGTTCTGCAGGCCATGGACGAGAGCTACAGGATGCAGGAGCCGACCAAGCGACAGCGCGTCGCGCGCGACGACCAGCCGCCGCTCGGACGACGGCCAGTGGTCGGACAGTACACGTACAGATCAGCGCTGTACACTCCTCCGCCCCCGGCGGCGCAGTTGGTGGCGTCCATGGTGCCGAGAGTGAGCAATCCGGCGGCCGTGGAGAGGAGGTTCAGTGGATCTGTAGACAGAGAGGAGGAGACGGAGAGGAACAGCGTTGTCGATGGACAGAGGATGGCGAGGATGCGAGAGCCGCCACCAGGTTTAGCTCCGACCCCTAGATCAGTGCAACGTCCAGCTGCAGTCGCTCCAGTTCAGGTGCCTGAAACGAGAATATCAAATCCGGGGATGAAGAACAAGCCACCAGTGAGCAGCACAGGAACGCCAACGGAGACGGCGGAGGGTACGGCTGCTGCACCATCCGTCGTGGAAGAAGACCCGGAAAATGAGCCCGACAGCGAGGCTGCCGTGGTGGAAGACGACACGCCCGCGGACCAGAAGAAACAAAAGAAGCGTGTGCGATACCTGCGTGACACGGATCGCCGCAATATTATTAAGCGCATCGAGAATGGAGAGAAGCAGGCCTCCTTGGCGCGCGAGTTCGGCGTGACGCGAGCGGCCATCTGCCACATCAAGAAGAACCGCTTCGAGATCCTTTCCCGCTACAACATGCTGGTGAAGTCTGCTCAGGAAATGTACGGCGTGTATTATTACGAGATATTCATTCCTATATCTGATGACTGACGTGGGTTACTTGCGCTTGCAGGGATATCGCCGAGAACTTCGCTGGGCCACCAGGTGCGGAGATGATGGTACACGAGGTCCGCGCCAATTCGGTGCTACTACTGATGACAATGCTGCGCGATAATCGCTCTAACGGCGCAACGTTCCGACGAGTGGCTGGGCGCCTCATTATGTGAGTTCGATAGCTCCTTTCATCTTTATGTGTCTGCATCTGACGAGAAGTGATGTCGAGTATAGGATCTTGCTGGAGGAAGCCCTTGCGATTCTCGGTACGGAGAGTGTGGAGGTGGTTACAGGGACTGGTCATCTGTACCGGGGTCTGGAACGACGACATCAGTTCTGTGGCGTGGCCATCGGCGCAGAAGGATTCCCCTTCCTCGTGTTATTCCATCAGATGGAGCCCGACGCTCCACAAGGATCTATTCACGTGGAGATGGCGACGGACAGGCGGGGTAAGCGGGGTTGGCGCCTGGGTCGCATGGACGTGCCTGGCAACATCGTTCAGCACAAGGTTTTGCTCTTTTCAGCCACGTGCAGCAGTGACGGCGCAGAATGCAAGGCTATCGAAGTGAGTAAAGCGCGTGACAACCGTTGAAGTGGCATGATGAGACTGACGATGCGTGTTTGTTTCTTTCTAAAGTCTCTGTGCAGTGTCGGCTGTGACGAAAGCAGTATCTCGCTGGTTGTGATTCTCGCAGCGTCCGACGGGATCGTCAACATCGGCAACCGCTTTCCTCGTAAGGACCACGGTGTTCGGCACAAAATGGAGGTGTTGTCCTCTATTTTTTTAACATGTATCTGTATTGTCTGCTTCCAGAGGTGAAGATCATCACAGGCGGAATCGACGGCAAAGTGGACCCGCAGACCAACACCATCATCCCCGGCTTCGGCGACTTCGTTTCGCGCTATAACAGCTCGTAAAACGCGGCGACTTCCATGATGAAGACAATAGCAGGACGATGGTACTGTACACACGATGGATTCCATCGTGTGTACCACCATCGTCCTGCTATCGTCTACATCCTTATTTTATCGTCCACCCACTTCAATCAATGTAGCCATATCCACTTTCGTACTTAGCACTCCGTTCCCTTTTCATCCAATCATAGCTCGGCATTTCCTCTTCCTCGCGTCCCATTCATTCCTGACCTCACAGCCCAAGGACATCCATCTGCATCGCCATGTTCGCGCTTTCTCGCCTCGCGCGCGCCGCGCGTGTCCCCGCGGCGTCGTCGCTGCCCGCCGCCCGCTGCGTGTCGTACGTGGCGCCCCCGCGCGTGTCGGCGGACAAGAGCTACCGCTTCGGACTTAAGCTGGACGACGTGAAGCCCGCGGACGAGGAGGAGGAGCAGGCGCTGGCGCAGCTCAAGGCCGTGCTCAGTCTGCGCAACGCGTCGCAGCACGAGCTCAACAAGGCGCAGGTGGCCACGGCCATCGAGACGTTCCAGCGCTTCCCGGGCGACACAGGCTCGAGCGAAGTGCAGATCGCAGTGTTGACGCAGAAGATCCTGCGCTCCACGGCCCACGCGCAGGGCCACAAGAAGGACCACCACTCTCGACGAGGCCTCATCGCCATGGTGGAGAAGCGGCGGAAGCTGCTCAAGTACTTGCGTCGCAAGGACCTGCACAAGTACCGTGACGTGGTGGCCGCACTGGGGCTCCGCTTTACGTGAAGAGAGTGCAGACGACGGACTAGAAGAGGTAGAAGGTGAGACGCAACAGAGGTGCTCTTTTTCTTTTTTTTTATGGAGGTGTGTGGGGCTAGTAGTTGCGGTGCTCGTCTTCGTCTTCTTCTTCTAGGAGAGGAGCTTCTTGGCTTTCCATGAGCAGGGACAGGATGTCGACGCACTCGGCGAACGACACGAGCGTGTCGGACGCAGCGCCGATTTCTTGCAGCAACTCGGACAACTGCTCTTCGTCTACGTCGAGCTGCAGCACGTCCACGAGACCGAAGAGTTTAGAGCACGGGATGCAGCCGCTGCGAGTCTTGGACGAGTGCAGGTCCGGACTCTCGGCGAGTGCGGCGCTCTGCTCGGCCAACAGCGCGGCGAACTCGCTCTGGATCGCGTGCAGCATCTGCTCGTCGAAGACGACGGCACCGGGTTCGAGGTCTGTTGCTGTCATGGAGCTGCGCCGAGCTGCGGCGTCGTCATCAATTGGGTCGCTGCCGTCGTCGTCCGCTGCATCGTGGAAAGCCCGCTCGCGTACACGGTCTTGGCGGATTCCAGCTACTCCTTCACTGAGCACTTGATCGGGGTGTGCGAGCTCCAACTGGTCACCAGCAAACAAGTCAATCGATGCGGTGTGATTTGCGAACTACACTATCACCTACCTCTGGTAGCTGAAACGTGTTGTGGCCTTCTTCATCGCCGAGATCATCGTCGTGTGCATTGAATTCGGTGTCGTCGTGGTACGTCCCGCACTTTGGTGCTCCGTCGACCCACTCACCTTCATACATCTTCCGTGTGGCTTTGTAGAAGTACCGACCGGGGCCTTCCTTCTTGTCATTCAGCCAGTGACCCTCATAGCGATCACCATTAGCTGCCCAAGCAAGCACGGTTAGTGATCATTCTTCACATCACAGCGTCTGCAGGTCAAACATACTCACCCAGCACAAATGAGCCACGTCCTGAGCGCTCATTACGAATCCACTCTCCTTCGTAGACAGATTGGTCCTCGCCGTAAACCATACGTCCATGACCATGGCGCTTGTTGTTGAGCCATTGACCTTCATACCTGCCGCCGTCTTCGTGGAAAGCGGTACCGCGCCCGTGGCGGTGGTCATTGTACCATTCGCCTGCATATTGCTTGCGAAGCTTCTTCTTCTCCTCGACCCAGTACACTCCACGACCCTGACGTTTATTCTCCACCCACTCACCTTCATACTTGTTTCCGTTGGCATACAGCAATGCACCATACCCGTGCTTTTGGCCATCCTTCCAATCACCCGTGTACTTGCCCAGCATCGTGTACTCGATCTTCTTGGCAGCTGCAGCCATGTTGGTGGACTCCATCACGTTGGCGTAGCTTGGTAGTTGTTTCTCGCCCTTCTTGGGCTGCACCCAGTACACGGAGTGCCGCGGGCCATTGCGAGCTGCCAGCTTCTCGCGTAGTCGACTAGCTGAAAGTCCATTGTTTCGGCGACCAAACCTCGTCGTCGGACTCATCGTCACTTTTGCACTCATGATGTCTTGGGAGTAAGTAGCAGGCAGCCGGAGATTGAAGACTGAAAACCACCTGCACACGATCCAAACACTCCGCCGATCACTTCAACAACCGAGCTAAAATACACAAGACACAACGCGGGCAACGCCAATTTTGGCACATGACTACATTTAGAGGGCTACCTTTGCTGGCGTGTTGGAGTTTACGTTGCCGCCAGGGTAGATCAGCACACGCACTTTAAACATTTGCCGTTGATTAGATATGTTCGCTGCGTGCGCAACCCTCAAAGTTCACTCTGCCATACTCCTCTTGATATCACGGTGTTAGGAGACTCACTGGGGTCCATCACGCGTCATAAGAGCTCCATACAGGTGGGGTCGGCGGTCACGAACAAGACCCCAGCTAGCTCGTCGGACGTGGAACTTTTCTAGGTCGAAGCTTTCCACGAGCACACCTTCGGACTCGCGGTCAGCTATCTTGAGCTGTAGTTCATATGGCGGAGTCAGAAACACAAATCCACAAGCACTCTTCCAGCGCATCAAACGTACCATCTCGCCAGTTTGGCCAGTGATGAAAGAGGATCCGACAAACGTGACCTGAATACCATCCACGATCTCCGTGCCCACGCGATTGGAGCAGATAACGGGCACCATATTTGCCGCCGCATGGCCCTGCATCACGCGCTGCCACTGGTCACGCGGGTCGAACGCAGGGTCATACTGGTTGCTGCCCATGGCGCTCGGGTACAGTAGCAACTCCGCCCCCTGGACCACCAAGCTACGCGCCACCTCCGGATACCACTGGTCCGAGCCAATAGCGACCCCGATCTTACCGTAGCGCTGCAGCATCAAACTCTCATCAACAACAAAATCTCTCAGTTGTCAAACCTTTTCACGTACCGTGTTCCAGACTTTGAACGAGTCGTCGGAAGGCGTGAAGTAGTATTTCTCATTGTATCCAAGACGGTCTGTCCACCAATCCAAATCCAATTAGCACTGAAACATCACCAACCTGCAACAGCATTGCAACGCACCTCCAATGTGCATCTTGCGGGCCACACCCAACACTGTTCCGTCGGCGTCGATCACGGCACACGAGTTGTAGTACGAGTTCCCACACCTCTCGAAGAAGCTGATGGGGATCACCACGTGCAGTTCCTTGGCCAGCAACGCCATGCCCTGCACAAGAGCCGACTCCTCCAGCGTCGTGGCTAACTGGAAGTTCCCGGCGTTGAGCTCAATGGGGAAGTAGGAAAACTGGAACAATTCTTGCAGTAAAATCACTTGAGCGCCGCGAGAACTAGCAATGCGGACGAGAGACTCGGCCTTCTTGATGTTCTCCTCGGGGTTGCCACAGCTCATCTGTGTGGCCGCCACCGTCATCATCTACACACGACAAGTAAGAAATGGGTCAGTAAGGACCTATTTCTTCTTATTTGGGCAGTGCATTTCTTATTTGTACCCGCTCGACGGCGGTGGACGGCGCCTTGAAGCCCACGTTGGCCGAGTTGGAGCCCAGCGAGCCCGTGGAGGAGCCGACACGACTGGAGGAAGCGTGCATGGAGAAGAAGGGCGCGACTTGGCGGAGTGAGCGATTATGAGCTTTTGGACAGCCGGCTCGCGGGACTTTGGCGTGACGATCCTACAATCCGGGGAGTATAACCAATATCAGTATGTTGAAAATAAATATAAGGAAGATTGTATGTATAACACATGACGCCACGTCTGTCAGACGCGTGTGTACTGAGATAACAGGTGATACAAAAGCAGGAGTGGCGAACGACGTTAGCAAGGCTTTCCCATTTGTAACGACGATAGCTGGCATTGCTCCTGGTTTCTAGAGCACGAGAGTGTCTGTCCTTCCTGCCTAAGTTGTGCCTTAACATGGCGCTTTCTAGCAAACAACTCCCAGGTGCCTCGTGCGAGGATACTTGGCTTGCAGCTGCGGCCACTGCACTACGAACTCGTCCGCCACGTAGTAGAGAAGCTTGCCCGTGAGCGACAGGTGCTGCACGCGTGCGAAGCTCTCGCAAAACACGATCTTGGAGTCAGTCTGCACGCCGAGTATGCGGAATAGCACCACCGCCGCGCAGATCGGGATGCACGTGCCTGCAAGCGGCAAAAAACAAGAAGTTAGCTTCAACCCCTCAGTTCCACGGCTCGTGTATAGCTTCCATTGTCATACCGGGTCCATTGCAGAGCACTAGCTGCGGGCGGCGGTTGTACACGAGTCCGAGACACGACTGGAACGAGCGCAGTGTCGTCCACACCGTCGACGACCACGACTGGCCCACCTGAAGCACCCACGGCACACAAAGCGTCAATACATCTGCAGTCATTGCCAACACCTCAAGTGCACTGCAATTGCTACTGCACCTCTCGGCTGCGCGGGATGATGGCGAACGACTCGGTCTCCGTTGGCTTCCAGTCGAGTTCGGTCTTGGCCTGGCTGGTTTTGTCCGTCTCGGCCACCACGAACGTGATGGGTGTGTACACCTCTCTCTTGAGTCTCTTCATAAGCTTCAGCAGCTCCGTCGTGTGGCCTCCGGAGCCCAGCACCGCCATGACGCGGATCGGACCGTGTGCAGCTTTGCCATTCCTGCCTGCAGTCGCGTTCTGGTGGTGGAAAAACGGCTTCGAGTAGCTGGCGACCGACGCCTTCACGCGCTGAGGCACGACCACCTTCCAGACGCGAAATGCGAACGCTACAGCCAGCAGGACGAGCACTACGCCGAGACGTAGCAACAGTCCCAGCAGCTCCATACTTGCCACGCGCTGACAATTCAAAAAGTACCCTATTGTGTACCCCGGTTACATAGGGGTACGAAAGGCAACTTCTGATGCTGGTCATTTGCGAATCGACCTCGTCCTGCACAAGTGGCTTCAACCAGTTTTTTAACCGCACAAACTCAATGGGCTCCGCTGTGCTGCAGACGTACGTGGTGTGCACGAGTGTGCTGTACCTCAAGTTCCTGCGCGTC
Organism: Phytophthora sansomeana; assembly: GCA_032158285.1. Classification (NCBI taxonomy): domain Eukaryota; phylum Oomycota; class Peronosporomycetes; order Peronosporales; family Peronosporaceae; genus Phytophthora; species Phytophthora sansomeana. The sequence goes on from JAPDHH010000238.1 coordinate 39,582, forward strand.
ACCATGATCCAGGCCAAGAAGACGTTCGAGGCCGGTGGTCGCGCCCCAGAAGACAAGAGCCTGCCGCTGGCCAAGGGCCGACCCAAGCAGACGTACGGCATGGACCCGGAGGCCGAGAAGGACGAGAAGATCCTCAAGGCGCGCGAGGTGGAGCACCGTTGGCGCCGTATCGTGCAGAACGACCTCGAGTCCATCCCATTGGCCCTCGTGGTCTTTGGTGTCGGCGTGGCCATCCAAGACCGCATCAACCCGACCGTGCAGATCGGAGCCATGGCCACGTACACGGTCCTGCGATGCTTCCACACGATCGCGTACGCCAAGAAGCTGCAGCCGCACCGTGCCTGGTGCTGGCGCATTGGCGTCGTGGCCATCGTGACGGGAGCTGTCAATGCCTTGGTGGGCGTGTACGCGTAGAGCTTTAGGTTTACGAGACGCGTAATCGATCGATGCCTTTCAAACTTTACCTTTGAGTCTGGTCTTGTGGTGCAGAAGGAACTTGGTTGCAGTGCACTCTATTTCATGACCGCATGCGTTGAGTGGCGGATCCCCTAAACTGCGTCAGCAACACGACCAGCAGGTGCACTCAGACATTCGGTGGGGCACTCCACCTCGGATCTGCCACGTTGAACCAGGATTAACTTAATCGGGAGATATGCGCGATTAATTGCTGACGTAAGTCGCTCTTTGATTGGCTAAAACCACGTTATGCACGTAAACGACCAAGATGGCTACATTGCCATTTCGACGGTGGTGGCACGACACTAGGCATTTAACACTGTCCAGCTCAAGACACCACCATTAAAGGCCTCTATATCGATCTACAGAGCGACCATGAGTGGATCCACGGAGCTGAAGGCCTACATCGTTTGTTCTTTCATTCTGTACCTCAAGTTCGTCATCGCCACGGGTATCCAGGCAACCAAGACGTTCGACGCCGGTTGCCGTTCTCCTGAGGACAAGACCCTGGTGTTGGCTCAAGGCCGACGGGAGCAGAACTACGGACTGTTCAGCGACACCAATGACGAAGAACTTATGAAGGCGCGGGAGATCGAGCACCGCTGGAAACGCATCATCCAGAACGACCTCGAGTCCATCCCATTGGCTCTGCTGGTTTTCCTAGGCGGCGTGTTTGCCGATGACAACAAGGAACTGTACGTCGTGTCGTTGGCAATCTACACACTCGTGCGCTGCTTTCACACATACGACGCCAACTCACTGCAGCCCCACCGTGCGTGGTGCTGGCGCATTGGCGTGGTCATGATCGTCGTGTGTGCTGTCAACTCCACTGTCGGCGTCTTCAACTAGATGAGTAGACACAGCGTCGAGCACTCTACAACCAGAATGTAGCGACAATCAATACATGTAATACAAGTGCATGCTCTCCGTTGACCAAATTGAAGCCCTCTCTCGTTTAAGTTGACGTGTCAAGGCGTGGTACCGAGGCGTGTCGGCCAGGTCCTTGGTCTCCGTTGATGGTGAACCGGCCGGACATCAACAACATCTCTGTTCACTGCACCGCTAGCCGCTCAGCCGATTCAGTTTCCATTTCACCTCCGAGACAACCGCACCACCATGTCGGCGTCCACCGAGCTCAAGACCTACGTGACCTGCGCCGCCGTGCTGTACGTCAAGTTCGTGCTGGCCACGGGCATCCAGGCCACCAAGACCTTCGAGGCGGGCGGCCGCCCGCCTGAGGACAAGAAGCTGCCGCTGGCCAAGGGCAACCCCGTGCAGACGTACGGCCTCGTCACGCCGCCCGAGACCACCAAGGAGGAGAGCGAAAAGCTCCAGAAGGCCAAGCTCACGGAGCTGCGCTGGCGCCGCATCGTGCAGAACGACCTCGAGTCCATTCCGCTCGCGCTCATTGTGTTCGGCGCCGGCGTCATGGCCCAGGGCAACCCCATCGTGCAGTGCGGTGCCATGGTCGGCTACACGGCGGTGCGCTGCTTCCACACGGTGGCGTACGCCAACGCCATGCACCCGCACCGCGCGCTGTGTTGGCTGTTCGGCGTCATCTTCATCACCACGGGCGCCGGCAACGCGCTCTTCGGGGCCTTCTCATCCTAGACGACCGGCCGTTGCTAGGCAGTAGCAGTATCATCAATCCCATTCACGCGCTTGTTGTAGACCTCCCGTGACTTTGCTGCAGAAGCGGTCAGAACTCCTCATCCATCACACGCTTGATTGTGTAAAGCATCTTGATTGTGGAGCACGTGCTGCGTCATGTTGCGCTCTGGGCCGCCGCTGTCACATTACAATTCGTATCGACAGCCCCAGCTCCAGTTTTCAAGCTCCAAGTGACCATGGTGGACGGCAACGTGAAGGTGTACGTGGCGTGCAGCTCGGTGCTGTATCTCAAGTTCCTAGCATGCACGTGGATCCAGGGCGGCAAGACTGTCATCTCGGGTGGGCGTCCGCCTGAGGACATGAAGCTCCACTTGTCCGACATGAAACAGGACTACGGTCTCAGCAAGACGGACGACGAGAAGATCCTCAAGGCGCGCGAGGTGGAGCACCGCTGGCGCCGCGTGATTGCCAACGACTTGGAATCCATCCCGTTCGCGCTCTTCATCTTCGGCGGCGGCATCCTCGCCGGCAGCAATCCGCTCGTGCACGCCGGCTCCATGACTGTCTACACCGCAGCCCGCTGTCTGCACACGTACGCGTACGTCAACAGCAAGCAGCCGCAGCGCTCCATCTTCTGGACGATCGGCGTGCTCACCACACTGGTCGGTGTCGGCAACGCCGTCGTCGCCATCCTCAACTAGAACGCCACCTAAGCATCAGTACACCATCAATGCTCTAAGTGCATTGCACTTGCATCAGTTCCTGCGCTCTCTAGACCAGACCTCTCTGCAGCCGCACGTTGCTGCCCGCCAGCCATTCGCGTCTTTGTAAACGGTCCGTGTTGACGTTCGACGTCAACATCCCCTCGCCGACGCCTCCCAGCCGTCGGAATTCTTGTCGTACGTGGCGCCGGACCAGACACAACCGAAAAAGCCAACAAGGGATCTGCACCATGGTCGCCTCCAACGTGGCGGTCTACGTCGCCTGCAGCTCCGTGCTGTACGTCAAGTTCCTCATGGCCACGATGATCCAGGGCGGCAAGAAGTTCCGCTCGGGCGGTCGTCCGCCTGAGGACGCCTGCCTGAGCCTGGCCAAGACCATCGGCAAGGGCCGCAAGCAGACCTACGGCCTGGACAAGACGGACGACGAGAAGGTGCTCAAGGCGCGCGAGGCCGAACACCGCTGGACGCGGATCGTGGCCAACGACCTCGAGTCCATCCCGTTCGCGCTCTTCATCTACGGCGGTGGCATCCTGGCCGGCAGCAATCCGGTCGTGCACGCCGGTGGCCTGATCACCTACACGGCCTCGCGGTGCCTGCACACGTACGTGTACGCCCACGGCATGCAGCCGCACCGTGCCATCTGCTGGGGCGTGGGCGTTCTTGCGACTCTCGTGGGTATCGGCAACGCCGTGGTCGCGCTTCTGTAAGTTCCAGCGGTAGAGTTGAGTTGGTGCTTGCGGTCGAAAGAGTGAATGATCTCTGGTAGTGAGCTGCTGTGTTTTCAAATACAAGAAAAGGTTAGTCGACTGCGTTGTGTTCCTCCTTCTGCGTTGTTGTGAGCTGAGCAGGCGAACAATCACGGCTGGAGATTGCGAGGTGTCGGGACATTTTATCGGAGACCATGTGCGTAAGCGTGCGGCTAGGGATTAATCGCAGCGACCAACTTCGGGACGAATCAACTTGATTAGCCTTGGAGCGTCTGAGTTGCTGTCCCGGATACGGGAGTGACCACAACTAGTTTTGACGCCTCGAGACCACGAGCATCCTTTCAAGCAAACTGACCGACTACGCAGACAAGATGGTGGCAAGCAACGTCACGGTGTACGTCGCGTGCAGCTCCGTGCTGTATCTTAAGTTCTTGCTGGTGACTTTCATCCAAGGCCCGAGAGCGTTCAAGGCCGGCAGTCGCCCGCCCGAAGACGTCCAACTCCCGATGGCCGAAGGTCAAGAGCAGAACTACGGACTGGCTGAGACGGACGACAAATCCGTGATCAAGGCACGTCAAGAAGTTCATCGCTGGGAGCGCATCGTCACGAACGACCTCGAGTCCATCCCGTTCGCGCTGTTTGTCTTTGGTGGCGGGATTCTTGCCGACAGCAACGATGTCGTTCATGCCAGCGCGTTGATCGTGTACACCGTGTCGCGCTGCCTGCATACGTACATGTACGCGAACGCGATTCAGCCGCATCGGTCCAACTGCTGGTTTGTTGGTGTTGCAGCCACGCTGGCTGGTGTTGTCAACGCCATCGTTGCAATCGCTTGAGTTCATTCAAAAACACCACGAAAAGCGGTTGAGCAAGATTCTAGCAAGCATTGAACGAGATCGAAGTTAGTCGAATGAAGCTGCAACGTCGATACTTACTTGCCTCGAATCCATTAATTTCATCTGTACAGAATCTTGGGAAAAGTTGCATACAATTGAACAGATAAGCCGCTACCTGAGATAAGTGCCTCTCACTCGCTCATGCTATTACAGGTTTGCTCAACGGGAACGAGTTTTTGGGTTACGTTTGTAACGGGAGTGCGGTATACTTCGACGTTGAAAGTAGTCGTGGAGGACCACGAAAACAGAAGATCGCCGACGATGGTAGCGGGGTTGCAGGATCAGTACAGGTGACGGCTCAGCAGTTGCCACTTCGCAACCACGGAAGCGGCGAAGGGTCATACGAAGTGGGTGGCTGGCACGAGCTCAACACGATGGACTCGAGTAACGAGAGCGCAGGCAGTCTAGAATTGGCGACGAGGAGCGCACTTCGGACTACCCAGGGCAAAGGAGTGACGAGCAACAACTGCGGCGTGAAGTGCCGGGACAACCATCTGGACGAGATCAAGGACACTGAGTAGGCGAGGGTGCTACAGGGCGTGAGATATCGGCGAGGAGACCACTGAGGGCTCCAAGTCAACTGTGAGGCTGCACGAATAGGGCAGGCGCCCGAGGCGTACGCTCTTGTGGCTTAGTTGGGCGTGTACGGTGTCAAGAAAGTCGAACCGGCATCCACGTGGAGTGAAATTGCGAAGTACAAAGAGTACGACTACGTGTTTGTGCACACGTACAAGTACAGAAGGAGTGCCAGTAAGAGTCAAGAAGAGTAATCTAAGTAGGAACGACTACGCAGCAGGCGGTTCCGGCGCGGTTTACCGAGCCCATACGTGTTGATTAAGTCTTGAATTTGCCAAACCAAAGCGGACTCGAGGCATTCGAAGCGCAGGAACAGCACTCGAGCCGTGCGATTCGGCGGCGAGCAGCCGATAAGTGCCTTGTTACACGTTTTTAGAAGTCATTTGACCAAGTAGAAACGGCACCACAACTATTTATCGGAGTGTGCAGCGCCATGGGCTTCTCTGTTGGTTCCAAATGCACGCCGGTTGTTGTTTTGTAGCCGAGTACTCAAGTTCCTATCCGCCACATCTCTACGTGGACAAAATGCAGATCGACCATCAAGTATTTTCCTTCATTCTGCACTTACCCATTACAGATCTGGCACTCGCTACAAGTGAGCCGACGAGGAAAGTAGCGTATGATAGCATTGGACCAATACACGCGCTCAACTTCGTTGTTCCGCGCTAGTGTGGTTTATTTGGTGACGCCGCTGCCTATGATCATTGTCGAAATGATACAAGAAAGTGTACCTATGGCTCCTCCTGAAAGTGGTTGGCAGGCGAATTACGGGACGTGGACTCGAGTGGCAATCATAGGTGGTGCGGTTGCTTCTACATCCCTTCTGGAACTACAGCATCGAATTCAAGGAGTTCACATTTCGCAATGGCATTTCGTGCTTTTAGTGGGTTTTGCGAGTGTAAGTTTTCCTGCAATGGGTATACTTCTAGCAGCGACGTGGAGATTTCCTGTGCCGTTTGTCAATTTGATTGTATGCGCGCTGGGAATCCCGCTTGTGATGGATCTTCTCCGTGTTTGTGGGCGACTCACATGGGTTAAAATCTTTGAAAGTCCCATGCTGTTGAAAAAGGTGATGATGTTGTCAACAGCAGAGACGGCAACAGCAATGATCTACCTCGCGTACAGTGCTGTCTTTAAAGCTGCGTCTCGCACACATTTTGAAATACCGTTGTGTGCTTGCTTCCTGTCATTAAACTGATCATGAAAAATGTTGTCGCGCGAAGTTGTGAGCATTTGGAGGATTTAATTCCCGAATCGGTCATGTTCAGTGTCGAGATCTTCAATGCGTTATACCTTGCGATGTTCTTGCAGATAACCCCGTCGCTTCAAACCGTGTCCGTGATTCTCACTTTCGACGTCTTGCACAATATTATCGCACTCTTTGAACTCAATAAACAGACTTATCACGCTTTTCGACAAATCCAATTTTCTAGAGACTAGAGACGGAATACCGGTTCGTATTAAGCTTCTGGACGCTGCCCGCGCTGCGTGCCAGCAGATTCTGGACAACTTTCAGCAGTGTAAACCGTCAGGTGGACTCCGCGTGCGATCCTGTACCAAGAGCAATTCAATACTACCTTTATCCACAAATTGGGTAGCATTGGAGCTTTCAAGCCGAATTTGAAGCACGGTGCAAACCAAGATTTTGCTCAGAAAACAGTCCCCGGTATCTCGGAGGAGATGAGTGCTATTACAACAGCAACGTCAACGAAGCAAACAAAAGATGATGGGGCCCGAATTTTATGTTAACTCGACTGAGGTGCTTGAAAAGGCATTGGGAACGTTGTTCACTTCAGAGTGTTTAGTAGTAGCTGAGTATGTGGAGTCGATCATTCCCATGGTGTACGGAGTTTATCTCCTCCTGATGGTTCACCTACCCAGCGCTGAATATCACGGAGAGCTTGACGGGATCACCAAAAACACTCTTGGGAGCAAACTAAGCATAGTGTCTCTCTACGCATTCTTTGAAATGGTGTCGCTAGTTTTGCTTACCTCGGTGCTAAAGCGGAATTGTCGCCTCAACGCGTTGTACCATCTCGCGTTTGTACTGGAAACGCATACGGGAGTCATTCAAGCCAAATTAATTGTTTGGATGGTGGCTTTGTCGGTGATGAAGGTACCTCACTTCGGTAAGATCAAACGATTTAAGTCTACATGTAGTGAGTTTCTTCTTGTGCTCACATCCGCTTTCAACAGGTACTGTGTAGAGTTCAAGTATCCATTGACTTTATTCTGGGGCAGCAACATACAGCAAATAACAACTAACTGCCACAAGAAGAGTTGGTCCGTCAAAGTCTCAACCACGCAGCATTCCAGCACCCTCTTCACCAAGGCCGCAGCCTGCGCGGCAGCTTTCGTCACACTGCCGTCCGTCGGGTACGTCACGTGGGCCATCCCCAGACCTCGTTTACCGTGGGATTGTTGAATTTGAAACCCACGTACCCCATTTTAAAATCCGCCTAAAAATAGTCCATTGTGGGGCCAACCAACTTGGCAACGCCAAGCCCATTGCGAAAAACGAACCAAGGGAAGCAGGTATGCAGCAACTTACCATGGACGGCACGCCCGCTAAGAAGCGACCAAAGCAAGGGGAAAGGTTTCAAGATGTTCATGCCAGACAGTTCGCTCTCAGTGTCGCTTCCACCAATGCACAGACCGGTCTAGTGGAGACTGTCCTCTGCCGATTCTGCAAAGTTTTTGGACGTCAACCTCAGACGGCGAGTGTCACTAAGGACAACAAAACACGAGCAATAATTTCCACCATGAAATACTTCACATCGTTTCGCCCGGAGCAGTATCGACGGCACCATATCCGCCAGCATCCGATTCATTGGGCACAGTACAACTCGGCAACTGTATTGGAGAAGACCAGTTTTTTTGACGGCGTGGCCGTGCCACACGCAGCGACACTTAAGGCGGTCTTTGAGAGTGAACAGTCCATCACATTCTCTATCCGAGCGTCCATTATCGACACAATTATTGGCAATTTGCTATTTCATCCAGACGATATTGAAGGTCAAACGCATGATCGTGCCCTCGCTAGGTTCAAACTGCAAAATGATCGGTACCATGTAGAAGAGAAACATCCTTCTCGCTTTCGACTGTGCGTCAAGTTCATGAGTCGTGGGGCATCGTTTCGGATGGCAGCATTTCTAATGGACGACACTAAGCACGAGACTGGAATTGGTCGTTGGCTGGTTGTACTGATGCGATGCAATGGACTGTGCGACTCACCAAGGAAAATCCTACGTTGACGTTCGCTGCCGCTTTTCCACGAACGGCAAGCTACACAATTTTCACCTACTTGCAATTCCTTTGCACAAACGGCACACAGCTTCAAATATTTTTGGTGTTGTATCCGAATTTCTCGCCGCTCTCATTCCAACTTGGCGTAGTCAAATCATTGGTGTGGCCACTGATGGTGCCACAGTCATGATGGGACACATTAGTGGCTTGGTCACGCTCATCGAGGCCGAGGTGGAAAATAAAATGACAAAGATTTGGTGCGGACTGCACCAATTGGACTTGAAGATGCAGATAATATTTGAGCAGGCACTCCAAGAAACATTTCTTTCCAGGTTGTATGCTGTCATCGGCTATCTTCGCCGACAGCAGACCCTAATTGCCAAAATGCGTACGACGTGCCCAAAGGTCTCCGACACACGCTGGCTATCGATGTTCAATGTTTCGGATTGGCTTTGCGTGCACGGATTTACCATTCGTGAATACCTTGTAGAAAAGAAAGCCACGTGCAGCCCGAGTTTGGTGTGGTGGATATTTTTGTTTGCATTGAGAGAGGTAGCCAAGGAAGCAAATGCGGTATTCGTATCTCTTCAAGGATTATCTACACTGGTCCAACAGCAGCAAGATCGTTTTGAGGGGTTGCTGAGCAAGCTGTGCAGTATCTCTGGCGTGAAAGGCCCTTTGACAGAGACGGAATTGTCAAAAGAGCTGGAGTTGCTGAAAAAGGCAAAGCAAAACTATGAGCACGAAGGGGACTTCGTAATTTCACACAGCGCGGCTTTAGTGTTTCTGGAGGGGCTGGACTTGTGGGTGTGCGAAGAGATCACTAAACTTGATGGCGATATAAACCACACGCTAGTTTCTGCAGTTGCGAGACTGTGTGTGGTTGCATGCAGCAGTATCTACGCTCTAACACAAGCACCTCGTCTCTCATATCCAGTCACACCAAAGGAGTTGGTAGCGCTATCCATGCCTGAGCTTTCTGCAGTTATCAACACCCATAAACCGCGTCTTTTACAGTGTTTTGGTGAGGAAGGCATTTATAAAATTGGGATCGAGTTCAAACAGCTGAAAGGCTTTTACAGTGATCAGCCAGAGTTCCGGGACGAAATGTCAGCGTTCGATCATCGTCTTGCAAGTTTCGATGATGCGTGGGCTATCGGCGGCTCATCGTCGCGTTTTCCACACTTGGCTCACTTCTGTGGTGGGCTAGCTTCTCTGTTTCCGAACACAGCCACAGTCGAGTCCGATTTCTCGGTACTGGGATGTGAAAAGACAGATAAAAGAACGTCCCTGACCGACCTCTCCCTGGAAGGAATTATGCACTGCAAGCAATGGGAACGCCTGGCTCAACTTTCCAGCGAGAGTAGTCAGACTTGAATTCATTATAGGTCCCACATTTCCCACTTTGAATAGCATGATTAACCCACACTAAAAAAACGTCAGAAACGTGGGAAATCCCACGTTAAACGAGGTCTGGTCATGCGGCAGCTAATCTGCGTACAGGGATTGTCATAAGTTATGACAATCCCTGTTCGCAGACAACGAGCGGCGCGATGACTGCGGGTTCGTGTCCGTGAGCACGGGTGTATCGACTGGCGGCCACGGCAGGTCGACCTTGGCAAGGTTATGACTCATAACCCAGCACCACCACATGCTAATAGACAACATATAGTTTTCTTTATTTCACTCTAAGGCACAACAACTAACTACATGTACCACAAGAAGAGTTTGTTCGTCAAAGTCTCAACCACGCAGCATTCTAGCACCTCCCTTCACCAAGGCCGCAGCCTGCGCGGCAGCTTTCGTCACACTGCCGTCCATCGGGTATGTCACGTGGGCCATCACGTTGAAGCCGTTGGCGCACACCGGGTCACCGAAGTTGCAGAACTCGATTGCCTTTGATCCGTACGTGGAACTAGAGCGTTCAATCGTCTGACCCATGAGTTTGAGCGGGTTGCCGAAAGTGACGATGGCCTTGATACGCGACGACAAGGTTTCAGGGATCGTCGCGCCCATACCCAGCATTGTCTTGATACCGATGGCGATGTCGATGACACTTGCACCTTGAGAGTACCCACCGAGCACGAAAACAGTGTTGGGGCACTGTTGCGCCACCGATACAACGTGGTTCGTCATATCGGTGGCGCCCGGGCCGGCACTAGATTGGGTTACCGATGCGAGATAGTTGACAGCGTACGACGAGACACTCATGCCGGCGAGGTTGGAGGTGATGCCGCTCACAAGCGGCTCACCGCAGATTCCGAGGCCTGGCATCTCGCCACTTCCTCGAGCGAAGACGATGTGAACATCCGAGCATTGGGCTTAAACGATGATGGTGTTGGAAAGCAGCAGTGTTAGGCACCCCACGACCATCGAGTAGGCTTGAGAAAACTTCATCTTGCACTTGGAACTTGTCGATTGGTATTTGCACCGAGACGAAAAATGCAGAATGATTAAAGACATGATGCCTCGTACTGTCAAACTTTTATAGAGCGTCTAGGTAAGGAAGGACCTTGGCATTTGCAGTCACATCCCTGGATATGTCGCTTCCAGAGTCTGGTGACCTCAATCCAACCGGATGGTCCATCTTATCGTGGTGCTACACATGTACATTCCAGATTGGTTTTACCAAGATGACACAGAATCAACCATACGCTATCTGTAGCTGACTGCAAAATGTTTATCCGTGATACTCTCTATCTCGTTGAGACCTGTGTGGTGGCGTGATCAAGGACCTTATGAGGCAGCAGGTGGCCAACACCTTCATGGCTGAAAAAAGCCACGATTCAGAAAAAGCGTTCGAGTTTCCCAGCCTAAAAAATAATGATAATGCATCGCTGTACTATCGCTACAAGTAATGGACAAACATCTAGTTTTCTCTATTTCACTCTTAAGGCACAACAACTATCCTCCTGTTCACACTACGACGGTGACAAGCGCTTCAATCGCGCTACCGCTCTACGCATACGTGATGGTGCTGGGCGAGTACTTGCAGAGCGTGCCGGAAGGACCGGCGCCGGCCTCGTCCGGCTCGCCACCCGACGTGGTGCCGTCCGACCACGCGCACACGTTGATCTTCTTGCCCTTGATCTTGATGTTCTCGAGCGTGGCCTGGTCGCCCCAGTTCTGGTTCACCGTCACGAGACTCACGCGGCCGTTGACGGCGTACACGTTCTTGACGATCACCTTGAGGTTTTTGTAGCCGCACGTGCCGCACGAGCGGTAGAGCTTGCCGAAGTCCTGCACGTAGAAGCCCTCGATGGACACGGTGCCGTAGCCGTTGTGCTGCACCACCTTGTCGGTGGCCGAGCGCGCGCCGCCACCGATGACCGTGGCCACGCTGCCGGACGAGCCGCCCTTGATGCTGAGTGCGTCCTCGCACACGTCGTCCCACCACACGTTCTGGATCGTGCATCCGCTCTGCTCGCAGTGCACGCCCTCCATTTGGTCCTTGCCGATGATGACGTTCTTGAGCGTGCCACCGGGCTCGACGCGGAAGACGGCGGTCTCCCAGCCGCTCTCCTTCTGGCCGCCGCACTTGATGTTGGAGCGCTGGAACGTCTTCATCTTGCCGTCGAACACCTCGCCCTTCTTGACCGTGTACGGCTCATCGAAGTACTCGTCGCCCTGGCTGGTGGGCCACGATCCGTCGGGCATGGGTGCCGCCTCGGAGCGCATGGACGCACCCGAGGCGATGGCCGCGGTGGCGGCAAGTGCAACAGCGACGAACGAGAAGGCGTTGACCATGGTGAAAGATTGACTTTCAAAGCTGGTTAGTCTGGTGGTCGGTCGGTCGGCTGGCTGGTTGCTCGCTTTGCTGCGTGCAAAATGGATAATGAGCAGAAGACCGCACCACAGCGAGGACTGCAACCGCAGCGAAGGACCCAAGAGTATTGGGCCAAGACAGAGGACCCGAATCAAATCCTGTCGCTAAGATCTGCGTCGTCAAGCAGGTCGGCTCCGGGATGCCAGATGCCGACGCACAGAAGATATATATTGAGGCAGTATCTGTACGTGTACAGCACCGGTAGACGGATAGATTGATGACCATCGGTGCTCTGTATGGGCCTGCATGGCAGCAGGCGGCGGCTGTCTGTACGACGAGTCGATCGGCTCAAGAACCGATGGCAATTATTAACGTGCATGATTAAGAAAGCGTGGTAGTTTTTGTTCATGTGCAAGTTCCGGCACGGTGGCGCGACACCACCACGATACGCCCATGCGCTGTATCGCGTGTAAGTCCGAGTTGTGCGTCGTTGTAAGATCCCTGATCAAACAAACGGGCATGCGGCGCCGATGTGCACCAGGTGGCGACTACACCAAGACCACAAGTTTGCGGGCGAAAACGGCGGCGGCGCTCGCACGACAACAAAAAGAACGGGCGTGGCGGAATGGCGATCGGCGCTTTAGCGCCGATGCCTATCGTAGATTGGGACCATCGCTGTTCTCGAGAGCGAGGAGCATGGTTGAACGCACAGTGTACGTATGAATATCGGGTCCTTGCTTGTCGATGCAGGGCTACGATCGCCGCTCGAACTATTACTTCGTATAATACATGTCCGCGGATGCATGGTCCAGACGCAGCGGTAGACACAAGCGATAAGCACAGCATCTGGCACGGCACTGCAGAAGCTTGTCTACTGTACGGAGAACAAAACACTATGTGTGTTTGGTTTTGTCCGTAAATCCGCCGCTCACCGTTGTCGTCACCCACGATGCAGGTACATGTATAGAAAGCGGTGTCCAAACTAGTTTACCATTCAACAAAGGTTAGTGGCGTAAGGTTTTGCTGATTCGAATCCATTACTTTAGGATTAATTTGGAGCACGCTGCAACTCGAGCGATTAATGCTGGTGTCGTTGCCACGACAGTGCTGCGCTACTAGCAAAACATCAGGTCTCCGCGAAAAAGTCGCCACGATCCGGGCGATCGTGCCAAGATTTTGCTGTGCACACCATAGATGTGATGAAAATGTCTTCATCGCCAAGTGAGCAATTGACGTTATACAGGGATCGGAATACTGTACGCGTTTCAACGAGTTGTTGGAGATCGGGCTTGAACATTTTGCACCTTGTTCCCTATGATTCTACAGCATCAGTTCAATGCAGAGGTGCTGTGCGTACTGTACCATTACCAAGGAAGGAACTTGCAACTGATTGCGGGCTTCATTTGCCACGGATGTTTGCGTCCTCAAGAGCAGCATGAACCGCTCAAATCGCCCGGATCGTGGCGACTTTTTCGCGGAGACCTGATGTTTTGCTAGTAGCGCAGCACTGTCGTGGCAACGACACCAGCATTAATCGCTCGAGTTGCAGCGTGCTCCAAATTAATCCTAAAGTAATGGATTCGAATCAGCAAAACCTTACGCCACTAACCTTTGTTGAATGGTAAACTAGTTTGGACACCGCTTTCTATACATGTACCTGCATCGTGGGTGACGACAACGGTGAGCGGCGGATTTACGGACAAAACCAAACACACATAGTGTTTTGTTCTCCGTACAGTAGACAAGCTTCTGCAGTGCCGTGCCAGATGCTGTGCTTATCGCCCGTGTCTACCGCTGCGTCTGGACCATGCATCCGCGGACATGTATTATACGAAGTAATAGTTCGAGCGGCGATCGTAGCCCTGCATCGACAAGCAAGGACCCGATATTCATACGTACACTGTGCGTTCAACCATGCTCCTCGCTCTCGAGAACAGCGATGGTCCCAATCTACGATAGGCATCGGCGCTAAAGCGCCGATCGCCATTCCGCCACGCCCGTTCTTTTTGTTGTCGTGCGAGCGCCGCCACCGTTTTCGCCCGCAAACTTGTGGTCTTGGTGTAGTCGCCACCTGGTGCACATCGGCGCCGCATGCCCGTTTGTTTGATCAGGGATCTTACAACGACGCACAACTCGGACTTACACGCGATACAGCGCATGGGCGTATCGTGGTGGTGTCGCGCCACCGTGCCGGAACTTGCACATGAACAAAAACTACCACGCTTTCTTAATCATGCATGTTAATAATTGCCATCGGTTCTTGAGCCGATCGACTCGCCGTACAGACAGCCGCCGCCTGCTGCCATGCAGGCCCATACAGAGCACCGATGGTCATCAATCTATCCGTCTACCGGTGCTGTACACGTACAGATACTGCCTCAATATATATCTTCTGTGCGTCGGCATCTGGCATCCCGGAGCCGACCTGCTTGACGACGCAGATCTTAGCGACAGGATTTGATTCGGGTCCTCTGTCTTGGCCCAAGACTCTTGGGTCCTTCGCTGCGGTTGCAGTCCTCGCTGTGGTGCGGTCTTCTGCTCATTATCCATTTTGCACGCAGCAAAGCGAGCAACCAGCCAGCCGACCGACCGACCACCAGACTAACCAGCTTTGAAAGTCAATCTTTCACCATGGTCAACGCCTTCTCGTTCGTCGCTGTTGCACTTGCCGCCACCGCGGCCATCGCCTCGGGTGCGTCCATGCGCTCCGAGGCGGCACCCATGCCCGACGGATCGTGGCCCACCAGCCAGGGCGACGAGTACTTCGATGAGCCGTACACGGTCAAGAAGGGCGAGGTGTTCGACGGCAAGATGAAGACGTTCCAGCGCTCCAACATCAAGTGCGGCGGCCAGAAGGAGAGCGGCTGGGAGACCGCCGTCTTCCGCGTCGAGCCCGGTGGCACGCTCAAGAACGTCATCATCGGCAAGGACCAAATGGAGGGCGTGCACTGCGAGCAGAGCGGATGCACGATCCAGAACGTGTGGTGGGACGACGTGTGCGAGGACGCACTCAGCATCAAGGGCGGCTCGTCCGGCAGCGTGGCCAAGGTCATCGGCGGCGGCGCGCGCTCGGCCACCGACAAGGTGGTGCAGCACAACGGCTACGGCACCGTGTCCATCGAGGGCTTCTACGTGCAGGACTTCGGCAAGCTCTACCGCTCGTGCGGCACGTGCGGCTACAAAAACCTCAAGGTGATCGTCAAGAACCTGTACGCCGTCAACGGCCGCGTGAGTCTCGTGACGGTGAACCAGAACTGGGGCGACCAGGCCACGCTCGAGAACATCAAGATCAAGGGCAAGAAGATCAACGTGTGCGCGTGGTCGGACGGCACCACGTCGGGTGGCGAGCCGGACGAGGCCGGCGCCGGTCCTTCCGGCACGCTCTGCAAGTACTCGCCCAGCACCATCACGTATGCGTAGAGCGGTAGCGCGATTGAAGTGCTTGTCACCGTCGTAGTGTGAACAGGAGGATAGTTGTTGTGCCTTAAGAGTGAAATAGAGAAAACTAGATGTTTGTCCATTACTTGTAGCGATAGTACAGCGATGTATTATCATTATTTTTCAGGCTGGGAAACTCGAACGCTTTTTCTGAATCGTGGCTTTCTTCAGCCATGAAAGTGTTGGCCACCTGCTGCCTCATAAGGTCCTTGATCACGCCACCACACAGGTCTCAACGAGATAGAGAGTATCACGGATAAACATTTTGCAGTCAGCTACAGATAGCGTATGGTTGATTCTGTGTCATCTTGGTAAAACCAATCTGGAATGTACATGTGTAGCACCACGATAAGATGGACCATCCGGTTGGATTGCGGTCACCAGACTCTGGAAGCGACATATCCAGGGATGTGACTGCAAATGCCAAGGTCCTTCCTTACCTAGACGCTCTATAAAAGTTTGACAGTACGAGGCATCATGTCTTTAATCATTCTGCATTTTTCGTCTCGGTGCAAATACCAATCGACAAGTTCCAAGTGCAAGATGAAGTTTTCTCAAGCCTACTCGATGGTCGTGGGGTGCCTAACACTGCTGCTTTCCAACATCATCAGCGTTCAAGCCCAATGCTCGGATGTTCACATCGTCTTCGCTCGAGGAAGTGGCGAGATGCCAGGCCTCGGAATCTGCGGTGGGCCGCTTGTGAGCGGCATCACCTCCAACCTCGCCGGCATGAGTGTCTCGTCGTACGCTGTCAACTATCTCGCATCGGTAACCCAATCTAGTGCCGGCCCGGGCGCCACCGATATGACGAACCACGTTGTATCGGTGGCGCAACAGTGCCCCAACACTGTTTTCGTGCTCGGTGGGTACTCTCAAGGTGCAAGTGTCACCGACATCGCCATCGGTATCAAGACAATGCTGGGTATGGGCGCGACGATCCCTGAAACCTTGTCGTCGCGTATCAAGGCCATCGTCACTTTCGGCAACCCGCTCAAACTCATGGGTCAGACGATTGAACGCTCTAGTTCCACGTACGGATCAAAGGCAATCGAGTTCTGCAACTTCGGTGACCCGGTGTGCGCCAACGGCTTCAACGTGATGGCCCACGTGACATACCCGATGGACGGCAGTGTGACGAAAGCTGCCGCGCAGGCTGCGGCCTTGGTGAGGGGAGGTGCTAGAATGCTGCGTGGTTGAGACTTTGACGAACAAACTCTTCTTGTGGTACATGTAGTTAGTTGTTGTGCCTTAGAGTGAAATAAAGAAAACTATTTATTAGCATGTGGTGGTGCTGGGTTATGACAATCCCTGTTCGCAGATTAACTGCCGCATGACCAACTAGGAATCGCAGGACTCACAAGCCCCACGTCCCAACACCATTTCGCTTCTCAAGGTTCACCTCACAATCCGTCTTCTTCAGCGCCACCACAAGCTCCCGGAAGAGTATCGGTCTGCATTGGTTGCTATGGTGACAGGAAGTGTCAAGGTGTACGTTGCGTGCACTTCGGTTCTCTATCTCAAGTTCCTGCTCGCTACAACGACCCAAGGCTCCAAAAAGTTTGCTACGGGTGGGCGACCACCGGAGGACTCGAAGCTGCAACCAGCCAAGCGCCCGCAGACGTTCGGCACGGACAAGACCAATGACCCCAGCACACTGGAAGTTGCGCAGCGCTGGGGAAGCATCGTCATGAACGACTTGGAGTCCATTCCGTTTGCGCTCCTCATCTTCGGTGCGGGCATCATGGCTGGCGGTGACCCTACAATTCACTATCGTGCGATGGTTGCGTTCACGGCGGCGCGCTGCGTCCACACATACGCGTACGCGAACGCCATGCAGCCGATGCGCTCGCTAAGCCACGGAGTGGGTGTGATGGCGACTTTGGCCGGACTGGGCAATGCTGTTGCTGCCATTCTGTAAGTTGTAGGTTGGAACACCTTTCGAGTACGCAGTCCTCGGTAGTTGACCGTGTGGACAGCTAGGAACGATAAGAATGAAAAACAATCACACGCGGTGGAGGATTGCAACTCGGCTCTTGCGTTATCGGATACGTGCTTGTGAATGAACATGTTGATGCATGCGGCCCGTATTGCGGGACCCTCTCTGCTCCATCGGGATACACGACGCGCGTGGAGACGCGGACCTGTCTGCGGTGCCGAGTAGCCGTTCAGTCTCGAAGTCCCCGTCAAACGGTGAGAAGCTCTCAGTGCCCGACGAAGATGGCAGCGTTGGTGGAGCTTAATGCGGCGGTGAAGACGTACTCGACGTGCTCGCTGATCCTGTTCATCAAGTTCTTCATCACCGTGACGATCCAGGGTGGGAAGTCGTTCGCCGCCGGCGCCCGACCGCCTGAAGACAACGGACTGCTGAGTCAAGACGGACTCCCTCCTCAGAACTACGGACTGGTGGACAGTGACCAACCTACGTCCGACGAGCTCAAGAAGGCGCGTGCCGAGGACTATCGCTGGAAACGTGTGGTGCAGAACGACCTGGAGACCATTCCCATGGGACTGCTCGTGTTCATCGGATCGGTTATCGTGGGCGGCCAGGAGGAGACCAACTGTGCGCTCATGGGCGTCTTCACTGCTGCCCGTATCGCGCACACGTTTGCCTACGTGAACCAGAAGCAACCCCACCGCGCGCTGCTCTGGACCCTCGGCCAGTTGTGCGTGCTCGCCAGTGGCCTCAACGGCTTCATCTCGTTCCTCATCTAGCTCTCAAACGCACCTTTGCACTGTGGTCAATTACACTTCCGTTTGGCTTCTTACGTGGCGCTTTAGGTAGCGGCAAAGGCCGCATGGCTACAATACTGAGTTCTCGAGCTGGTTCATGTCCTCTTTGATGTTGTTATCCAGTTTGAGGTGGCCGTGCTTGGTCATGAGTGAGGCTTCCAGCAGCTTCATGGCCACGAAAGGGTTCTGCGCCATCTCCAGCATGCTATTGCAGAAGTCCACCTGCGATTCGTGCTGGAAGATGCGGCCGTGGATGAAGTGGAACACCTTGTCGTACTGAATGGCGTACTCTTTGCCAATCAGCTGCTGCGCGAGCTCTTCGTCCTCGATAATGCGAGGGAAGAACTTCTCCAGCGTCGCGCGGCTTACGCGGAAGCGCGCCACACCCTTGGCCAGGATCTGGACAGCTCCATCCCTCGACGTCAAGTCTTCGTTGATGACGATAATATCTTGAACGAACACGCGTATGGACGCATGGCCTTCTGTGCACACCTTGTATTGATTCAGGAACAAGTCGACGCCTTGGAATTCAGTGCAGATGGCGTCGTTCCTCATGATTCCTCGAAGGAATATCTCTGCTTGTCTGGACAGTTCCGGGTGGTTCACGGGGTCATAGCCGTTGGAGAAATGCACGTAGAAGCCCTTGGTGAGGTCGATGGCGTTGGCCACGGCGTTGGTGCGCGCGTTGATCAGCGCCGAGTCCAGCAGCAATCGCCTCCGCTGCAGCGTCTCAATCTCCATCTGCATGGCTAGCACCTCATCCCGCAGCGCTAGCGTTCCTTCATGCACCTGCTCCGCCTCCCCTTCCTCCTGATTATCTACCGGTACATCGTCTTCACCTGCGCTGTTCTGATCGATCTCGGGCTCGTTCTTCAGCAGTCGCTGCGCACGACGCGTCGCCGCCTTGGCCGTTCGCTTGACGTTCTTGCACTTGCGCGTGCGTCCTTGAGTGTGTGGTCGGCGCTGAGGCCCGATCATGACGGGGGTGTTGTTGGTGTCGGGCCGGAGTGCCAATGTCGTGGTCGCTGCCACGTCGTCGCCGTCGCGCGGCATCCAGGACCGGCGCCGGCGGTAGGCCGCCTCGCTCTGGAACAGCATGTGCATGCTGCCAAGCGGTCTCGTTAGTTGCTTTTGACCAGGGTGGGATGTGCGCCGCAAAATCGGGAATGGGAGAGCTCGATATGGTCGGCGTTCCAGCGGTCAGCTCGCATTCCAGAAAAACGAAGGAGTGCTACGTCGTTCGAGACGGATCTCGACAGCGAGTCCAAGTGACCATGTGCATGGGATCGAGAGGACAGTGCTGCCAACGCGCGATGGAAGCAAAGGTGAGCGGCACTCGACGTTTCGTAAACCGGCGTGATCTGCCGCCTTTCAAAGGCACGCATCAGTGCTTAATTGCTGCTGCCTGCTTACCTCGTTGACATTAGTTTGCTGCGCCAACCTGCAATCTTGTTTCTCACTGCCAACGTGTTCAGCCGCCGAGTGGCACCCCGGCGTGGGCATTCCGTTGGTCATCACCACACTGGGGCCAGATCGGCGCTGGAAAGTTGATTAAACTACTGGCCTTGCCTGTCGACTGCAGCTGCTCTATGTTCTGTTTGGCTGCAAACAAGCCCAGCGCTGCGCTGGCTGCACCATTATCGCGCGCTGTCCCGTTTTAAGCGAGGTTGTCCTCCACGTGAGGACGTCGTTTCTTCGAGCGTGAGCTCGAACCAGACTTCCGCCTGCTCGCCTTTGATGATTTCTCGCTGCCTTCTCGTTTCTTGTGCTTGTGTTCCTTCTTGTGCTTGTGCCGCCTCCTCGATGAGTTAGAATCTGCGTCCTCCTCGTCACCCGTGGCCGCTGGAGCGGAGGGAATCATACGCATTGCCTCCTCCTGTGCCTTGCGAATGGCCTCCATCACATCCGACGTCCCAAATGAAGACTCGGCGGCTGCCACGCCAACAGGAGCAGCAGCGAAAGGGCCATTTTCCACTGCCGCGGTTTCAAGCGCCACATTCAGCTCGCGCAGATCTTCCTTCTGCTGACGTCTTCGTTCGGACTTGCTCTTCTTGGTGATGTTGTAACTTGCAAATCGATCTTGTTCTTCTTCCTCATCATCGTCGTCTTCGCTTGATTCTACTATTGCTCTCCTGGTTTGTAGACTCTGTTTGACTTTTCCTGAAGGAGCAGCGTAACTTGGTGGCGCGTCCTCAGAATCACTATCGCTTTCATTTAAGAACGCCTCCAGATCATTACTTGGAACGACAGTCGTGAAATCAGGAACCAACGATGAAGTCGACGATGCCTTGACCGGAGATTCTTGAAGGTCCGACAACTGCAAAGCGTTTGTCTCCATTGTTCTGATGCCGCTCTCCCTTTTGTTGTCCTGACGCTCACTCGTGGTTTGATGCATCGGCGATATCGGTGCCACAACTTGGCCTGGAATCGGTAGCGACGCCTGACGTGAAGTCAACGACAGTTGATCGCTCGATTCCTCCATATTTCTCCTGTGAAAATGCCCCATTTGTGTATCCACTGAAGCTGACAAAACACCACCAGATGATGAAGACGATTCGGGCATCGGCAAGGTAGCCTGAAGCGAAGTCAACGACAATCCCGCCGCGCCACTTGTACTCCTTTCGTCACTTTCATCATAGCTCTTCAGCACTTCTGGACGACGAGGTGAAGTAGACGACAGTGAATGCTGAGATGTTGCTTCTTTCACCACTGGTACATCGTTTAGAATTGCTGCATCGCCGACTCCTTCATCTCGTTCATCACCTTTATCGACGAGAAACATCTTTGACTTGTCTGCGGTAGAACCGTTTTCACCGAAAAGCTCATCATCCTTTTCAGCAAGGTCGTTGGCCTCATCATGAGCGGGAGCACGGATGACTTCCTCAGGATCGTTGTATGCGCTTGAATCCGCGTCGATCAACGCGACTTCATTTGCACTACTACTACCCGAAAAATATGGTGTAGCTGACACATAAGGCAATTCCGTTGGCTCCGCGACGTCAGACTTATCGTTTGTTTCGGATGCCGGAGGTGTTACATCAGCACCAGCACCAGCACCGGGAGAAACTGCGCTATCCGAATTCTTTGGGCTCACTTGCATGAAAAGGCTCTTTTCAGATTCTTGATCATCAATCTCCATTGGACGAACAGCATCTTCAATTCCCGTCAACTCAGGCTCCTCGCCTGAGGATGAGCCAGGCTTCCGATCATCTTGCGTCAACGATGTAGGCTGTAGTGTTGAAGTAGATGTGTCGTTCTTGTTTCTAGGACTAATGTGGCGGATTGAAGAGGCTAAAGGCGAAGTGGGAGGGGCCACAGGAGGAGTTGGGCTAACAGCGCCAGTATCATCACTGGAAGGACTTGGGTGCCTCTGCTTTGATGAAGTATCGCGCGGTACATCTTTCATTGGACTGCTGGATTGTTGTCGTGCTGGAGACCCCGGCCTGCTTCTTTGGTTCGATCGGAACGACGATGTTGGAGGGTGCGGGGGCGACATTGGCGGCCTTGGTACTTGCTGGCTTGCACCACTAGCCTGTTTAGTCGCGGTACGGTGAGGGGAGCCTCTGCGGGCTCCCTTTTCTTTTCGACGTCTCTGAGCTCCTCCGGTTTCATTTTCGTCCGAGTCGGAAGAATCCGAGTCAAGAAAGCGTTGTTTGTGGTAAACACCACTCAGGCTTGTTTTCATCGCGCCATCCACAGGTGCCACAACAACATCTTCATCATCACAATCACCCACATCTTCGTCACTTTCATCCTCGGAGTAAAAATGATCCAGGTCGCTAGTGCGTGCATTCGGTACCTGGAAGTCCTCAAGGTGGATAACCTCTTCCACGGATAACTTTCGAGAACGACCTGAGGTGGCATTAGCTGTTGTAGATGCATTGGGGCTTCGTGTTGCAGGTAGAGCAGGCTTTTCCTCGGTTCTCTCGACACTTTCCTCCACCACTTCGTCTGGGATAGACGTCACACTCTCCTTGTGCTCGAACATTAACGGTGCCGCTGCCTGAATAACAGCACTACTGCTTCGAGCGGGTAAATCCTCCGTGTCCAGTGTTGGCCCCACCTCTTTTTGTTGGTCCTGATGAGCTGCTTTCGTGGCGACGGTATTCGTGATAGGCTCAGCCACAGGCATTTTCGGAGGTGTCCCAGCGTCATTTTCTTTGCTTACCACGCTGACATCATCATCTGCGCCGACCTGTAACGCCATGTCTCCATTACTAAGCCTTCCATCGTCGACTTGGCTCAAGCTTTCTCTGCTTGGTAGCCTGATGGAACCGTTTCGTGATGTAGCTGGAGGTGTGTTGCCATTACCAGAACCACGTCTTCCTGTGCGTATATCTGATCCGGTAGCTCTAATATGTGCGACATACTCCGCGTAGCGCTGTTCGGTAATCGTAGCTTGCACATCATGCTTTAGATGTGCGAACTCGCCTTCCACGATCCGCATTTGCTGTCTGATCGTGGCCAATTTCAGCTGCAAGAACGGGATTCCAAAGTACTGGTGCAGGGACTTGAGTCCATAGCAATTCTGCAACGAGCACTCGAAATACAGCAGCTCCATTGGCCGTCTCCACTGCTGGTGTTGCGGCCTGTCACTCGATCCATACAACAGCTCCTGGATATCTTCTTTAAAGATCTTCCTTTGCACGCCTTGATCTCTAAAATTGCCCAACACAAGTGTCGGAATGTGGACCGGGACATTATCCAACTGCTGCTTGACGTACTCGAGCGTGTCCCACTTGGTGATATCCAGCAGGAAAATCACCCCGTGGGCTTCGTGGTACACGTCCACCGTCGACGCATCCACAATCGCCACCGAGTGCGTCCCGTTCTGCATGGCAGCCGCAGCCGCCACAGCAGCAGCCGACGCCTCCGCCGACAAACTCCCTCCACTCTGCAGCCCTCCGTGCTCCACAGCCACGGAACTGCCCCGTCCAGCAGCATTTTGAGGCCCTTCTGCCTCTCCATCCGCGGCCACCGGCACGAATCCTCTGTCCACGACGTCCCACACTTCGCACTTGACATTCTCCTCGAGATTCTGGCGGAAACTCCAGTTAATAGTGGCCGATTGCAGCTGAGGCGTGGACTCGTGCGTCTCCGGGATAGGTTCGCCCTTGAGTCGCTGGAAGAGCGATGTCTTACCCGTGCCCTTGGCCCCGCGGATCAGCAACTTCATGTTGTACGTGATGCCGCCCCGCACGCGACGGCGGATGGCCTTGTCCATGCGCTGGATCGTGCGCTCCTTCCTAGGGTTTGCATTAGGGTTTCCTCCTCCTCCGTTGCTGAGACTGCCGCTGCTGCTCGTGCGCCGCTGATTGGGGGCGGGGGACGCCACGGACGGCGACGGGGAGCGCGCGTTGAAGCTCTGCGCGCGGCGGGAGAAGCCGCCGGTGGGTGTGGACGGCGTGGTCGGCGGCACGACCCCCGAGTTCTGCGGGCTGCCGTCGTCCGCCCCCGTGGGGCGACTCACCTCGTTGCCCATGGTTCAATGCGGAACTTTTGGATGCGGAATGCGGAATGTGTGGCGTACACAAATTCGGGAGTGATTGTCTATTTGGTGTCTTGAACACGGTGTTCATGTCGCGTACACCACTGCACTTCAACATCTTGGGGTCCTCCTTCCAGCAGAGAGAAAGTTGCCGCAGACCGATGGGGAAGAAGGTGACGCTGGAGCAGCTGGAGCGACTGAGCGCCGACGGGGACAAGGACGCGCTCAAGGCTGCGCTCACGCAGTGTCTCTTCGAGGACCTGCGCAGGTATTTGAACGCGCTGGACGTCAAAGTGCGCAGCAAACAGTACGCGGCGTACCGGACCAAGGAGGACCACGTGCAGCTGCTGGCGGATGTTCTAGAGAAGAAGAACGCAGAGGAGGAGGACAAGGAGGTGGATCCTGTAGCTTCCCCTCAGCAGGAAAAGGATGGCGAGAAGAGCAGCGAGGAGGAGGAAGAACTCGTTGAGACCAGGCAAGACACGACAAACGAGTCCACAGAAGAGGAAGAGGCTCCGTTAGAAGGACCTTTACTGTCCAATAAGGACGCAGAGCGGGCGTTCTTGGTCCAGTGCATTAACAAGACGAGCGACGTGCTGACGAACGTGGAGAAGAAGAAGGAGCAAGTGCCGGATCTGAAGCGAACGCTGACCAGCGAGTTAGCGTACTATGTCAAGCGTTTGAAGCGCATCCAGGAGAAGGACGGCAGCGTAGCCTAGCTCAAGACGATCGTCCTGCTGCTGCGCGTCCTACGGTGGCAATTCATGCTCCCAGTATTCCCTTTTCAACTGGCTGTGTATTTCAACTGCTCCTTGTGTTTGACTAGACGACGACTAGGAAGTTGGCGGCATCGGTGACAATGTGAGCAACGTCGTTCACGTGCTCTTGGATCGTGGAGCTGTTGTCGCTGAACGCCACGCAGTCTGAGATGCCGGGGAAGGCCGTGCCAAGGTAGCCCTCGTAGAAACCCGGGCCGAAGATGACGTGCTTGTACCACGGACGGTGGGGCAGGCCCGCCTCGTCGATGAGGTGGCGCTCGAGCAGCACCAGCTTCTCGTTCCAGCCACGCAGCAACTCTTCACTGCTGCTGTCGTTCGCAGCCTCGAACTGCTGAATGTGAGCGTGGAACGTGTTCGCGTTGTCACTGAAGCTCGCGATGGCCGTGTGCAGCGCCGTAAAATCCACGCTGCGGTTCATGGCCGAAATCTTCTCCTCGAAACCAGCGAGATCCTCCTTCATCACAAGCCCGTACGTAGTGAAGTCGAAGGGCACAACGACGTCGGTGGCGAGACGCATGGTCATGAGTCCCCACCACTGAGCCATGTTCGCGTGCGTCGCGTAGTGCGGGTCGCCCAGAGTCTCCATGTACATCAGACTGTCCATGTTGCTGTGGTAGGTGCCGTACACCGCACCGTTGAGCGTGAAGCCCAGGTTGGCTGAGATCACACCCAAGTGCTGGTAGAAAGCAGTGAAGTCCGAGCCAGAGCCCATGAACTGGATCCGGTGGTCCGGGGCCAGGGTGCCATCGTACACGCCGTAAATCTGCGAACGGTGACGAACCGTCTGTGCGGCCCACTGCGCGTACAAACTGACGCCATGCTCGTTACGGTTGTCGCCCTTACCGAAGAACTCGTTCGGAGGCACAGCCTTGGCGGTGTCCTCGATGAACTTGGCGATTGAGGGGGTTCCCATTGCGAGCGCCAGCGGACCCACGACGTTGTCGACGTTAATGTACGCAACAGCTTTCTGCTTCAGCTCCTCGGCACGCTCTTCGGCAAACTCAGTGCTTCCAAGCAAGCCGAACTCTTCGCCATCCCAGGAGCCGAGGACAATAGTACGGCGCGGCTTCCAGCCCTGCTTCAGTAGGTCACCCAGACCACGAGCAATCTCCATCATGACAGCAGAACCACTGCTCGGATCCACGGCACCGCACACCCAGGCGTCACGGTGGTTGCCGATGAGAACTTGCTGGTCGGGCTCAACGGAGCCCTCGATGGTACCGATGACATCCCAGATCGGGCCGACCTTGTTGTCCATGAGCACATCCAAGTTCAGCACAAGCGATTCATCGTCACCGAGACGGTAGCCTTCGGGGAACGTAAGTCCGCCTTGCCAAGCCTCCGGCGCCTTCTGTCCGCCGATGGAGCGCAGGATAATGTCTGCCTGCTCGTACGACAGCGGAAGTGCCGGAATGTGAGGAATGCTGTTAGCGTCCTCGTACTTCAGCTGTGGGGCGCCAAGCACCGAAGCCCAGCCTGGGGTCAACGGATCACCCGATGTCAATGACAAGTACTGCAGCGAACCACGCTGGAAGGAGCCCTCGGGACGGTAAATGCCCTCCGGATAAACTGGTCCCTGCACGAAGCCGTCCTCCTTCGGGTCCGAATAAATGATAACAGCGGCCATGCCGTGCTCCTCGGCGAGCGCGACTTTGAGACCACGGAAGTTGCGTCCGTAGCGCACCAACGCAATTTTAGCCGCGAGAGTCACGTTGTTGCTGACCAGCCAGTCGAAGTCGGCCTGAGTGCCGTAGTTGACGTACACGACCGACGCCGTGACGTTGCCGGAGTCCGAGTATGCCAGGTACGGAGGCAGTGCGTCCGAGTTGTTGGTGCAGGCATCATTGGGCACCGACGTCTCAGTCAGGTTGAGTTCGTGCACGCTCTGCTCGGGCGACACAATTGCCAGACGACGGTGGATCGGATACGACAGCAGCGTGTAGTACTCCTTGATCTCGGCTTTGAGCCCGAATGCGGTGAACTGCTCTGCGGTGTACACCGCCGTCTTGTAATCTTGCTCCGTGCCACACGTGTGTGGGACGCTGGCGTACGAGTGCAGGAACTCGCGCAGTTTCTCCGGCTGGACACCGTCGATGAAGCTGCGCTCGGAAGCAGTCAACACGGCGGCATCGCGTTCAGTGGAGACGTGCTTGGTAATCGGAGTCGAAGGGCTCTGGAACAACAGGAACCCGCCAACAATCACAAGCAGGATGGCAAGTACACCACCGACACGAACGCCAGTCGAGGACAGGGCCTTCTTCCAGCGGTTGTCACGCTGCCGGGGCGACGTAGCTGGCGCGCCGAAGGTACCGTACGCTTCAGCCATGTTGGATGAACTCGGAGAAACGCGGAGTGAACCAGCAGATACTCTCACAGCCTGTCGTCGCAGCCGTGAAGGACTCAACGCACTTGGGCGGGCCTGCCATCTGGACGCGTGCCCACATGATGTGTCCTCGTACAGACGGGTCGAGGAGCGGCGACGGGAAGCGACTGACCTGCGCGGCTACAGTAGTGAGGTGGTAATAGCGACCAGGCAACGTGAGGTTCATTTTCGCCGAAGGCGCAGTGCAGTTTGAGGTCACAAGGCTTGAGGACGCATCACGACGCCGTCCACCCAAATGGATTCCCTGCAAAAACCAGTGGCAGGCAGCACACACATCCAGGGCCTTGATCCTCGGTCGTGGGCGACCAAACGAATGCGCATGAGCGTCTTCGTCCTTGGTTCCGACGCAACGCAACTGCTTCCTCACAAGTTGTGAGTCTCACAACGGTTTGAAAACGCTGTCGTATGGCCACAATGACTGACGCTGATCTCTTCGACTACCTTTGCAGCACCCTATAGCTCTTGCATCGCTTCGCTTCGTGCCGCTATAAATTTACCCAGCACCTCTAGTATAAATCCTCCCTCGCTGGCGTTGCAAGATCCATTGAGCCCAGCAACACGTTGAAGTGGACATGGCTACACAATAGCGACGTACCATTGGTTGATTTTTTTCTGCCAATCCGACGGGAGCTATCTCCCCAGGCGCAATAAGGAGACGATGGCGATGAAGCGCGGGCGAGTGGCGACCCGCGGCTCGACGCGTCGCGGGCTGCGGCGGAAGAACGTGGTGGTGGACGAAGAGGACGAAGACGAGGCGGAGGATGTGAGTCAAGAGGAAGAAGAGGAGGAGGAGGAGGAGGAGGAGGAGGAAGAGAAGACGCCGCCCAAGAAGCTGACGCGTGCTCAGGCCAAGAAACAGGAAGAAGAGGCCAAGAAGAACAAGAAGAATAGTAAGAAGAAGGAGAACAAGGAGGAAGAAGATGAAGAAGAAGAAGAGGAGGAGGAAGAGGAAGCGGAAGAAGAGGAGGAGGAAGAGGAGGAAGAAGAGGAGGCGGATGCTGTGGAGCGACGCAAAGGAACAGGTGGACGTGGCCATAAGCCGCAACTGAGGGGAGCGAAACCACCGCCCAGGAAGAAACAGAAGAGGAAGATCATTGATTCGGAGGATGAAGAAGAGGAAGAAGAGGAGGAGGAGGAAGAAGAGGAGGAGGCGGAAGAAGACGACGACGACGAAGATGAAGAGGACGATGAAGAAGAAGAAGAGGAGGAAGTGAAGCCGCGCACTAGGAAGATGCAGACGAAAAAAGAGGAGACTAAAGCGACGCCCAGAGGCAAAACGAGGGCCAAAACAGCTGCAGCTTCAGGCAATAAACGCCCCGCTAGTGCCGAGAAGAAGAAGAAGCTGAGGCAGGCGCAGAAGAAGATTGAAGAAACTGCGAGCGAAGAGGAGGAGGAGGAAGCAGAGGGAAAAAGTGAAGAGGAGGAGAAATCCAAGAGTGATGCCAAGGAGGAGGACGAGGCTGCGAGTGAACCGCCCTCTGCAGCGGCCACGCCGTCGTCTTCGCCTGCGAAGCGCAAAGGCTTGTCGATTGACACGCTAATGAATGATGCGGACGAGGATGATGAACGTGAGGAGCAGGAGGATGCGGACATGACTCCGGCATCGGCGTCAGCGTCGGACGCTGGTACCGATACAGATGATGTTCCCGGTCAGCATTTTCGCGAGGCACTTAGTGGTGCCACTTCCGAGCCAAAACTGATGGAGGTATGAGTGCGGTCCCGGTGATTTCTTGGAGCTCTTCCGTGCTAATAACTTGATGCTTTTTAGGTTCTGACGGAAGCGTGCGGCCGACTCATTCGAGAAGGAAAGTCTCCAAGCCGATTGTTTTCTGTGAGCTTGCTTGGCGCTGTGAAAGAAGATCCTAAGGTAAGGGTTTTAAAACGCAAGCTGTGCTAACGCAACGATAGCTGACTTGGACATTGACCTGCGTGACATTTCAAAGCGATTCGGCCAACCAGCAGTACTCAAGTATCTGCTGCGTTTACTACGGTCGAAGCACTACATTGGGATGAAGGATCCATCTGACCACGGTAAAAAGCCAAGCACTGCCACAACGCTTGGATCAGGTCACATGAGCGGCTCTGGATCTACGGAATGTTTTCAGCTTTCGCTCCCGGTGTTGGTGACAAACCTTTTGGTGCAGATCATGAAGGTGAGTATATTATTGACGCCTTTTTGTGATCTAGTTGCTTCTCACTGTCAGCCTGTTTACAATGACGTAGAATACCGATGAGTGGCCAGTTGACAGCGTGAAAGTTTTTCTCGATGACTCGCTTTATTCACGAGTCTGGGTTGATCACGAACTAAGCCAACTATTCGTTAGAAACGTTAAAACTGTTTTGGAGACGGAGGATAGCTACCAGCAGCCTACTCAACCTCTGGTTAGAAGGCGTTATCAGGGCGCCGGGGTGGAGCAGAAGATGAGGGAACTTATCACTAACCACATTCGATCACGCCTGGTGGAGCTAGAGAAGGAAAGACCGGGCAGTATGGGAGGCTCCTCGGGTGTCGGTGGCAGCCACGCTGTTCGGAACATGATCATGACGCTCGCTGATTTCGCTAGCATCTCTCAAGTGCGCCTATTTGGTGCCGAAAACATGGAGGCGTGGTTGCAAAACCCATCTGTCAAGGGACCTGCAAAAGAGTTACTAAACAAAATTGTTTCGCTGTGCAAGTCGACCAGCTCACAGGACATCGCTACCGTAGACCTGCTGCTTAAGCTGAGGCTGAAGTCTACCATGTTCCAGCTCAAGGTCGAGGCAATTACCCATCTTGTATGCAACAACCCAGTGTATTTGAACCGTGCGCTGTCGATGTTTATTGCGAGGGAGCGGCCTAACAATATGTCGAGGGACGTGGACAACATCAAGATGCTCCAGCACATTTTCCGGGCGTCGCGCTCAATGTCAGCATCTTCTATCCTGGGCAGTCCTGATGATTTGTTTTACCGTCGGCCCATTGAGCATCAAGGTACTCTTGCCAGTCGAGAACTAGCACGCGTATTCCGAGAGATGGCCAGCGTCTCAGATGTTGCTCCTGTGCTGAAAACGATCGTGCGCAAGATTCTGAAGCAGCTGACCTTCGAGCAGGTTGATATCAAGGCACTTTGCGTCGGCATTCTTGACAATGACGGTCACTGGGATGCACTGACTGGAGATGCACGAGTATTGGACTATATGGGCCTCGTCACTGCGGTTGTGTGGCTGATTTTGCTCATGCGAGGCTCGGCTGTAAAGAGTCTTCAAATCCACCAATCCAACACCGCTAACCGTCAAGGTACAGGATCAACTGCTCTTGGGTCGTCAGGTCTTAAGCATGGTGGCACTCAAGCCATCCCTCGACGTGGATCGAACCCGCCGCTACCAGTTTCTAGAACTAACCGCCTGGGATATCAAAAAGTCAAACAAGTATTGGGCAAACCTCCATCACTTTCGACAAGCCACACCCCAATGGGAAGCGCTGGAAGTGGCGTCAGTAGCCACGCTCCGATTGGCAGTAATAGCGGTGCTACAGCAGCGGAAGGATCGAAAGCAGTTAAAATTTCGGTGTGGGCGAAAGAGGAACTGCAGCAAGCTCTTGCGTTTGTACAGCGCGAGGCAATTGTCTGTTGCCGTGACGTTCTAAAGCATTTTGGGCTCAACGGGGACTCGCCGTTCGAGAAAATGCTGTATGAAGGCATCGTGAAGAAACTACTCTTCCTTGATATTCCTGCAGATGTGCAGCCGACCGAGCATGATCGAACTTGCTTCCAGTCAACAAAAGAGGACATTCCCGTTCACGAAGACTCACTGGAGCTTCTTACCAGCTTGTACAACTCTTGCAGGGCTATTGATCGTATGGAGGCTCTTCGTACGCTCGAGACGATCGTCTTCCGTGGTGCGGAGGCTCACATGCATCGCGAAACGTTGTGGCGCAATCGCGAAGACGATCTCGCTGCGTACGCTGAAAGTGGCGGTGTGCTTGGAATTGAAGTGAAGAACAGCCTGTTCGTACAGCACCTGCTCAAGCTTGCATTGGTTGGTACACTCCGTACGACTTCTGTTGCTTCCGCACGTACTAACTGTCAACATTGATGTCGTGTTCTGTTCGCACAGTGGCAAGGCGGTGACGAACAACCCCAGGAGCAAGAGTTTTGCCACTCAAGCCGCTTTTGGATTTGTTGCTCGATTTTGCTGGTGAGAAGTTTTCGTAGGATTGCTCTGTACTCTTGTTTCTTATGGCTAATCCTACTTGCTGCAAATGCTTAGATTGTTGGATGCTTTAACCCCAATACCGTAGGAACTTTCTTGTGGGAGGAGTTTCCAACGTTGCGGGGACTGATGCAGATGGCTATTACTGGGCGATACACGTTCCCTGCTATTGGTGCTCCGGACCCGCTGTTACTTGGAAAGCACATGAACGCTTTCCCAGACTTAATTCAGGGCAATCTGCAGTTGCGGGACTATGAACAGCAACTGCTGCAGCTTAACCAAGCTGACCCATCCGTTACCGGAGATCCTCTGATGCTTTTTGATGCTAGTGGTTTGGCGCGTCAACCACCCCCAGCAATCTTGGAGCACCTGCGTACGCTGGATCGCAAGTTTAAGCTTGGTATGCGTCTCCGGCAAAGCCGTACGAAAGACTTTCTTATGGAAATGGTTGCTGGAAACGATGACAAAAGTGCAGCTCAAAATGCTAGTTCGGCAGGAGCTGCTGCTAACAGCGCATGGTGGATTGCTGACATTGTCTGCGAGGACTTCGACACTGTACAATATCTACCCTACGGGTGCTTATGCGAGCTGCTTCTTCTCGCACTGCGTCCGGGCAGGAACACTTCGAACAGTGCAGGGTCGCAAGGACAAATGCCACAGAATCAACCAGCGTTGACGCAGATCATCCCGCGCTTGCTCAGTAAATTGCGAGAGTATCTTGTGGATGGAAGCGATAGCTCGGATGTGGCATCAAATGTGGTCTTGTACTACTTGGAGCGCTTAAACTCGTCGGATTTGAGTACTCGACGAGTTGCGGGCCATATTCTGTATCTGTTGGCCACGCCCCGCAGCGTTGACGAGTTAGCAGATGAAATTCACCACGTTATTGCTTCTTCTGGTGGCGAAGGTGCCTTGAATTTCTCTTGGCTCCACGAACTGGCAAAGCTCCCGTGTTACAATGACATCTGTAGCAAAATTTTCCGTTCTCTTGAAAATCTATTGGAGTTGGAGGCATCAATTCCATCCCTCAGTATGTGTGTCAAGGCACTGCATGAATTCTCCAAGGATGGCAATGATTCTATGACTAGAACAGTCGAACAAGGGGACATTAAAGAGGAGGATGGTGGCACTCATCCGAAAAAATCGGCCATTGAACAATCCTTGCAGTTGGCAGGTGCGTATGGAAAACTGCTCGCCGGTCGTGATTTGGTAGCTACGCTGCTGCTGAAGGACTACGAGATTTACTCCATTACCGTGGAAGTACTTTGGCGCGCGATCGAATCGCAGCTGGAAATTGCCCCGCAGCTCAAGGCAACGTCGGGGATCAGCTTTTCAGACTGCAAAGTGTTTTACGTGACGGACGGAGCCAGTGACATCCGTGAAATCAAGCTTCCGCTCCCGATCATTCACGGCGCTATTCAAACGCTGTGCTCGCCACATGCGCACGAAGACCCAGCAGCAATGACTTCAGTAGAACGCAAACGAAATGGTATCTGCATGGCAAAACTGATGCAGAGTTTGTTTCCAAAGTCGACGTCAAATGCTGCAATTCTGTCTAGCACGGGTCTAATTGCTACCAAAGACCCACGCCTGTATCCAGACCATTTGCTATCCAAGCTCGCAGCCGCAGCTTCTCCCACGACTTCTCACCTTTGCTCTACTGCCGTTCGAGCCATGTCAAGCGAGTCATTGTGGAATCTTCTTGGGCAATCGGCTTTAAGCGAACAATGCCTCGAGATGGCTTTGCGGGCAACTTTGGAAACCGCTCAAAAAAATGAAAGTAAGGTTGTCGCCAGCTTGCTGGAGCTAACAAAGACTTCGGATGTCGCGGCCGCAGCAGATACTGTGCTCATGCAGCTAAGTGCCTATGATTCGAAGTCCTCGAACATCTCCACGGGTGTGCAGGAGACACTTAAACGCCTACGCGAGTGGCTCAAAGAGCGGAGCTCTTTTGGATCGAGCAGCGAAATGGTTACCGATGAAGATGACGAAGAAGCACTTTTACTATCGGAGGGCTTCACCTCGTGCAAGATTAAGGTATCTACACCGTCTGCCACAAACGGCACTTCGTCGTTTTACTCGGAACCAATGGCCGAAGCCCGCAAAACACCACCGCGGTCTAAAGCAATCGAGAGCACTAAACCCGATTTTGTGATTTTCAAGGACCGCTACTACGGTTTGGACGAAAATGCCCCATTGTTAAATGGTGCAATGAAGGAGATTAAGCGAAGCTCTAGCTCTGGCGAACTATTAGACATAATCGCCCCTGAAGACTTTGTGTTCGCTGCGAGCCAAGCGATGCATCGCTCGTGCCCGAAGGCCGAAGATTTCTCACCAGCTGATTTGTGGACGTTGCAAATGTCGCTGCTGCATTTTACGCGTTCTGCCTGCAACTCGGGTGGCGCAGCAGCTCAACTAGCCAAAGCATTGCTTCAAGTTGTTGGGCATTTGACCAACTGCCCAAGCGCTGCTCATCGCCAGGAATGCTGTGGTTTTATTCGACGTGCACTAGACAATCTAGGTGATGGTCTGGCTGGCTCCTACTCGGCTTTGGTCAGCTTTATTCGGCATCTAGCCCAAGCATCGACTGAAGGTCTGTATATGCTTGGCGATTCTAAGATAGCTGCGGATGTATACACTGCGCTGCAGCTGGTGGTTCAATTTATCGATCTCGCACTCGAGCGATGGGAAGCTCAGGGAGTGTCACTTCGTTTGGATGCCATGGCGCTTCACAGTCTGGTGGTGCTCGTTAAAGAAGTAGAGGTGCTTCAACGTCTTCAAGATCAGAGTTCGGGAGTGTCCAGGCAATTTTCTGCTACGAGCCTTTTGACACGTCTCGCACAGAATCAGACTGATGACACCACGATGCTAAACATCCTGGAACCTATCATAACAGCGGACCCGAATCTTGGAAACCTTGGTGATGTTGTCGCAGTCCACGGAGATGTGAAGCGGGGTCTTATTGGGGTACGCTTGTGTTTTACTTCATTGCTGCATCTACTCATCACTGATCATTATTACCTTTAATGTTCCTGTGTCACAGGCCCTGTACTTTCAGAACCCCAAGCTCGTGGCCAACCTTCTTGATGTGTTACATCCTGATTGGGAATCGCTTTTGGACTTTGATGCCAGCACGGAGCAGCAACCTGAGTTGGTGATCCGAGACCGCCAATTGCTGTCACAGGTCGACGATGTTTTGCGTGACCTGACGCGCGATGGGAGTGAAGTTATGGAGCGATTCCGAGAGCTGACGCGCTGTCACCCGATGCTGGTACTCTCGCGCTTCCCTCGGCAACTGATGCAGCACTTTGGCACCGTCTCGTTGTCCCAGCTCTACCTCAACACAACCTTTTTCAAAATGTACGTGTCTCTCTGATCGCCTGCACGACGCGTAACTAACCTCTTGCCATTCCTGCATTAGATTCTGAGCGCCATGCAGATCATTCGACCACACATGCGCCACCAGCATAGCGTGCTGGAGCCGTTTTGCCAGTTCTTGTTTGAAATCTTGCGCGTGATAGCCGATCACCACGCGGTTGAGTTCCACCAGCTCGTATCTCACTCCTGGGAGTTCTTCTACGACGCGCTGGAGGCTGACTTCGACCTCGCAAGCGAATTGATTTTCTCGGCGCCGAGGGTTCTCTTACTGGAAAGCATCGTGAGTATGTACGATTCACAACCAGATACCGTCGCGTTCGGTGAAGTCTTGACCCAACGACACAGCGAGTGGACTTTGCGCTCGGCTCTCGAGTCAATTCGAAAGGGACGCAACAAGCCCCACTCAGCTTCGACCCAGCAACAGCAGATCGAGCAGTTGCTCACGCGCATTGAAAGTCAAGGCTCAGCCTCCACCACCGGCAGTAATCCGTTGACTGAGCGCACCGATATGACTGTCATCGCACAAGGCCTGCAGGCGATCGACTCTTCGTGCGCCAAGGCGGACCAAGGCGCCGCTGTCGTTGCACTCTTACGGCGCTGTGCAGGACCAGTGGCTTCTCTGCTGGTGACGGAGATGGTGACGAAAGCTGTCATGGCTACATTGTGCCAAACGCTGTTGAACCTGATGAAGTGTGACTCGGTGTGCGTCGACGATGTCATGCACCAGTACGTTCTGTGCCTCCGCAATGTTCGTCCAGGACTGAAGGAAGCTGCCGTGAACACAGTTCTGGAGTTCTTAGTGTTCGCGGATGCACGACAACGTCGTCAGATTTTGCAGCAGCTCTTTGACGATCCGAGTGAAATTGCCAAGACCAAACTCGGGGTGTACTTGAAGAGTGCTGCGTTCCGGACAGCACTCCTGGTTGCATCTAATCCATCCACCTAACACATATGTAGTAATTCAAAAACAACTGAATTAGTAGCCTTTTGGTTCATTTTTCTCCTTCATCGCCATGAAGTACTTCGCATTAGACACAACGTGCATCTATACTGCTTCATCTTCATCCTCAGCTTTGGGAAGCTCAAGCGGACGTCACATACGCGGCTGCCGTGTTGATGACAACAGCAACATCGTCAACGTGCGCTTGAATAGTAGCGGAGTCGTCCTCAAACACGATGCTGTCCGAGATTCCGGGGAACGCAGCTCCCTTGTAGCCCTCGTAGAATCCTGGACCGAAGATCATGTGCTTGAACCACGGACGGTGCGGCAGACCGGCATCAGAAATGAGATAACGCTCCAGACTCACCAGCTTTTCATTCCAGAAGTGACGCTCGGCTTCGGTCTTGTGGCTTTCCTTCTTCTTCTCCGATCTCTTCTCAGTAAAATCAGCCACGCGCGCTTGGAAAACTTCAGCGTTGCTACCGAAGGTTTCAATCGCTTCATGCAGAGCAGAATAGTCGACGGTGCGTCCCATAGCCACCGTGATCTTCTCGTAACCAGCTAGGTCTTCTTGCATCACAATCCCGTAGGTGGAGAAGTCAAATGGAACAATGGCGTTGTCCACCAGACGCAGCGTGATCAGACCCCACCACTTTGCCATCGTGGTGTGGGTGGCATAGTGCGGGTCGCCCACAGTTTCCATGTACGGGATACTGTCCATAGTGCTGTGGTACGTGCCGTACATTGCACTACCAACAGTGTAGCCCAGGTTAGCCGAAATGATGCCCAGGTGCTGGTAGAAGGCCGTGAAGTCCGTACCGGAGCCCAGGAACTGGATCAAGTGGTCCGGAGCCAGAGTTCCATCATCGACGCCAGCCGCCAGTGTCGATCGACGAATAGCAGTTTGACTCACCCACTGCTCATACAAGTTCTCCGAGACGTCCACGCCGTGGAAAGGGGTTGCCTGGGATAAGCTGAGCTGTTTCTTGCAAGAACTTCGCGATGGATGGGGTTCCTCCCGTGCTCACAAAGGGACCGACGACGTTGTCCACGTTCACATACGCCACTGCCTGCTTTTTGAGAAGCTCGGCGTGATCCTCCGCAAACTCCGTACTGCCCAGCAAACCAAGTTCTTCACCATCCCACGAGGCGATAACAAGCGTACGGCGAGGCTTCCAGCCATCCTTCAAGAGGTCGCCCAGTCCGCGAGCAATCTCGAGCATGACAGCCGAAGCACTGGACGGGTCGACAGCACCGCAAACCCACGCGTCGCGGTGGTTTCCGATGATCACCATTTGATCAGGCTCTTCTGTACCTTCAATCGTACCAATGACATCCCAGATCGGCCCAATACTGTTGTCCATCAGGACGTCCAAGTTCAGGACGGTGGCTTCATCATCGCCGACAAAGTAGCCGCCATTGTCGAGGTTAAGTGCGCCCTGCCACGCTTCGGGGGCCTCCTTGCCACCTAGCGACTCGAGAATGAAGCGAGCCTGGCCGTACGAAAGTGGCAGCGTCGGAATATGCGGGATGGTCTCGCACTCTTCCACGCTCAAGTACGGCTCACCCGGCAGCGACGGGAAGCCGGGTGTGAGCGGGTCTCCACCAGAGATGGAGTTATACTGCACCGATCCCCGCTGGAATGAGCCTTCCGGGCGCCACGGACCCTCCGGGTACACCGGTCCTTGCGCGAACCCGTCATCCAACGGGTCCGAGTAGATGAGCACACCAGCCATGCTATGCTGCTCCGCCAACATCACTTTTAGTCCTCTGAAATTGCCTCCATAGCGCACCAACGCGATCTTGCCTTCCAACGTGACGTTGTTGTCCTTGAGCCACTGGAAGTCTGACGGCCGAGCGTAGTTCACGTACACGACCGAGGCTGTAACATTACCCGAAGCCGAGTATCCCAGATACGGCGGCAGTGCGTCTTCATTGCTGGTGCACGAATCTCCGGGCACTGTCGCCTCCGTCAAGTTGAGCTCCCTGGCCGCTTCAGACGGCGACACAATGCTCAAGTGGCGGTGGATCGGCAGTGACAGCAACGGATAATACTCCACAATCTCAGCTTTGATACCAAAAGACTCGAACTGTTCAGCTGTAAACAACGCCGTCTTGTAGTCCTGGTGGCTTCCTGCTGGGTGGGGGACACTGGCGTACGCTCCATGGAACTTCCTGATCTCCGTCGTGTCCACAGCCTCCAAGAACTTGCTCTCCAACTTGGACAGCGCGTCACCCTTCTCCTGTTTCTTCTTCTTGTGACTGAGTGCCGTCGTGTCCTCTAGTACGTCCACCTGCTTTTTCTCCATCTTCTCCTGGGCCTCTGGAGCTGCCAAAGGGTTCTCCGAGCTCGCGACGCCGTGGTCCACCCCGTCCGCTGGTTCGTAATGGCTCTGGAGCAGCATGTAGCTCGCTACGAGCAGCAGGACCGTCGCAACGCCCACGGATCGCCACAATTTGCTCGACACGCGCGGTCTCTTTCGCCGATATCGGGCACCACACGGCCGTGGAAAGTGCCGTAAGCCTCTGACCCGTTCTCCAGCGTCTCGCGGTCTTCATACGCAGCACGAGAAGCCGCGGGGCTCGCTGCGGGGGACGATAGCGCCATCATCGCAAGGGAACTCTTCACGCCCTTTGCAGACTGGTACACTCATCCTCGCTCTCCACCAGCGTCGCATCCGATTGGTTAAATTGTTTTACGCATCAGATTGGTGTGGTCTACATACTTATCAGATTGGTGTGGTCGACACACTTATCAAGTAGCGGAAGCTTATACTGTCCCAGCATGGCTGTCAATGGAGCGCAGGATGCCAATGCGCGGCTGGGGGTGCACGTGGCAGACCTGAGCCACGAGACGCCGCCCAACCCGTTCCTGTTCCCGCGCAGCTTCCTCAACATGCACTTGCTGCACGACACGGTGGGCATCCACCCGTTCCTGCCGGCGTACCCGCCCCAGATCCTGCAGTGGCAGCAGCCGAACCCCATCGTCGAGTCCTGCGCTGGTAAATTCTTCTTATCCGCAGCAATGGGTACGTCTTATACTGTCTAAGACAGGTTAGTGGGTACTGCTTAACGGTATGCTGTACTCTTTGGGATAGGATACGTCATGGGCAACATGTTCGGACTTGTACTGGGCAGCTACGAAGGTATCACGCCGCCCGTGCCGCTCCCTGGACAGAGAGAACTGCCCAAAGTGCCGTGGCGCGAGTCGGTGCGTGGATTGGTGCAGGATAAGGTGCAGGTTAGTGGATGGAGGAGCTTATGGTGGTTGTGCTGCAGATGTCAGGCTCGTGGAGGGTTACGCTGGGCAAGTGCCGCTACTGGGGCAACAACTTCCTCGTCATTTCAGGTTCGTTGCAGTCGCTCCGCTGGCCAAATGGGGAGTACAGGCTAACCGTATACTGTCTCTCGTTGTGCAGCCATGTTCTCGGGGCTGGAGTGTGCGTCGGAGAAGATTCGCGGCCGTCACGATGTGGGCAACGAGTTGGTGGCCGGTTGTGCGACGGGTGCGGCGCTGGCGGCAGGGCAAGGGATCCAGGCGCAATGTCTCAGCTGCGCGGGTTTTGCTGCGTTCTCGTACGCTATCAACGTGTTCACGGGCGGCAAGTTTTAGACGCTGCACAAACCCTCGTGTTGATAGACAGCGTGCCACTTATAATACAGACAGACCACACACAGCAAGACAGAACGAGGATGCATTACGGCGAACGCTCTAGCTGCGACTACAGGTACACAAAACTCGTAGCACTTGGTTTACGAAGCCATGTAGCCGCCGTCGACGAGCAGGTTGATACCGTGGACGTAGCGTGCATCGTCCGACACGAGGAAAGTTACAGCGTTGGCCACATCCATCGCCTTGCCCGGCTCCTCCGCAGGGATCCGGTTGTTCGAAGCTGGAGCGAGACAATCGTCGCGACTGATCGAGTCGTCAATAAACCCAGGAGCTACGGCATTGCACACAATGCCACTCGCCGCATACTCTGCCGCGATCTGCCGCGTGAGCTGCACGATAGCCGCCTTGCCCACACCAAACGTAAAGTGTCCCTTACGCGCCACCATCCCGTACAGCGACGAAATGTTGACAACACGTCCACGAACAGCTCCGTTGTCCTGCGTCAGCATCTGCTGCACCGCCCGCTTGCAGCTCAGAAAAACCGCTTTAGCCGAGACGCCCATGGCTTCGTCCCACGCCGCCGCGTCGACATCCACGAGCGCCGTGGGCTTCACGCCGCTATCCTTGGGGGCCGGCACGCAGTTGACCACAAAGTCGATGCGTCCGAACTCCTTGGCGATGGACGCGTACGTGGCGTCCACGAAGCTCCAGTTCTGCAGCTCGCCCTCGTACACTTTAACGGGCGGTACCCCGTCCAGCGCTGGGATCTGCTGCTCCACGGTCTTGGTCTGGGGTGAGTTAAGAGCGTCTGCCCCTTTAGCCCCCACAATGGCCAGCTTGGCGCCCTC
Source organism: Phytophthora sansomeana (assembly GCA_032158285.1). Lineage (NCBI taxonomy): Eukaryota > Oomycota > Peronosporomycetes > Peronosporales > Peronosporaceae > Phytophthora > Phytophthora sansomeana. The sequence goes on from JAPDHH010000238.1 coordinate 79,350, forward strand.
CTTGGCCAGTTTAACAGCGATAAGCTGCCCCAGCCCCACGTTGCCACCCACCACGACGCCCACGCGTCCTGTTAGACATTCGCCGCTCTTGCCACTGGTCTACAGGGGCGGACAACAACGAAGCGTTAGCAGATACTACGGTACAGTTTAAAGGTTAAACTGGAACCTACCACCGAAGCCACGGCCTGCGCCGCCCTCGCCGCGTTCTTCTCGTCGTTCAGCTTCAGCGCCTGTGCGATCTCTTTGGAAGTGAGGCCCTTCTTCTCAAGGAACAGGAGGCGCTCCGACAGCGGCGTATCCTGCACCTTGGGGTGCTGCAGGAAGCGCACGCCTTGCTGCACCAACTCGTCTCGCACAGACATGTTATCGGATAAATGCTTTTACTGGAATGCTTTTCGAATGAACCAACTCCAAAATGGATGACGTACACCTTATAATGAATGGTGTACTGCACCTTACTAATGGTGTGTCGCACACGCGAATAGAACGCATTGCTGTCTTGGTGATTCCAAATTTCAATAATCTTAGGGGGAGGGGTGAATTCTAAAATCTCGGCAAAGCCGAAACAATGCCTGCGGTTTAACATCCATGCGCGGAGCACACGGGTTTAAACCCAGAACCTAGCATGATCACATCTAGCTCGGCGTAGGGTCGTGTCACCGTTCTCAGGGTTTTAAGGGATGAGGCTCGGGCGATAGATTTCCTACCAGGTACCTTCAACTTGAAGATTTGACTGTAAGTGACATCCGTCCTTAAACGGGTTTAGGGATGTGAGCTAGGTGTAGGGCTAAGATTTGGGAAGGTATGGTTGCTCTTAGAGCATCTCCAGCGGTAGGTCTTATCCTAAGTCTTAGCGGGGGCCTTTGAGACCTCAAACTTTAAAATAAGACTCCGGCAAAGCTCTTCGCTCCAGTGGTAGTTTTAAAGCAAGTCCTAACGTATCATATCTACCAATCAAAACGTCCCTATCCCATTTTCGCAATGCAATTCGTCGCCGAAGAGTCGTTTGTACCCATTTGACACTTAAAACTCGGGTCTTCTTTACGACTCCAGTTCCATCGGATAGACCCCTCTGAAGTTAAAACCGGCAATAGGACATCCCACTGTGAGCGTTAAAACTCCACCGAGTCTTAAGTGCGCAACTTTTGCGATAAGAATGCCTTTAAAACCTCCCGCTGGAGATGCTCTTAGGGCATCTCCACCGGTAAGTCTTAAACGAAGTCTCAATGGGCTCTTTTCTGCGTCGTACTTAGCGATAAGACTTCGCACGGCCTTCGTTCTCACGGCGGTGAGTCTTAACGTAAGTTTTAATCTTTCATATTGTCCAACCAGAGGCATTTTCAGAAGAAGCTTCCGAGACCGAATGGACGGGCTACTGGCATGGACGAGCGCCGCCGGCGAAGACGACTCTGACGACGAGTTTTTCCGTGTCTTCGTACTGCCCAGGACTGCAGCAGCTGCCAAGCCAAGACACGGTGGGTCTCGTAACGGGAGACGGGCAGACAAAGAGCGTGGGAGAGCAGAATGGGGGGAGCGCCTGATGTCCGACTACTTTGGGGATAACCCGACGTACAACGAGAGTACGTTGTGCCTGACTCCCTGTTTGCCGTTATTGCTACTGACTATGGTGCTATTGTGCTGGTGCCTGCAGGAGACTTCCGCCGGCGCTTTCGGATGCACCGGCGCCTGTTTGAGAGGATCGTGGCAGCTCTTGTCGAGGATGAGCAGAGCAACTACTTTGCCCAGAAGCTTGATGCTACTGGCCTTCCCGGATTCCTCCCTGAATAGAAGGTGACGTGTGCACTAAGGATGCTTGCCTACGGTGCCAGTGCTGATCAGCTAGATGAAGTTATTCGCATGGGCGAATCCACTGCGCTAGCAACGTTGAAAAATTTCTGCAGCAGTATTATACGTTTATATGGTCCTGAATATCTTCGAAAACCGACCCAAAATGATGTCGAAGCTTTGCTAGACGAAAATGCGGCGCGTGGCTTCCCTGGTATGATTGGCAGCTTGGACTGCATGCACTGGACCTGGAAGAATTGTCCGACTGCGCGGACAGGGGTTTACAGAGGCAATGAAAAAGCATCAACCGTGATTTTGGAGGCGGTGGCATCACGTTCACTCTGGATTTGGCACGCGTTCTTTTGAACCCCCGGCTCCAACAACGACTTGAATGTGCTTAAACGTTCCCCCTTCACGACGACCAGGCAAATGGCGATGACATCCAGGTTTCTTACAAAGTTAACGGAGCAATCTATGACCGTGCATACTACCTTACGGACGGAATTTACCCAGCTTGGGCAATTTTTCAGCACACTTTTAGCAATCCTGACAACAAGAAGCAAAAATTGTTTGCTGTTAAGCAAGAAGCGGTTAGGAAGGACGTTGAGCGTGCTTTCGGTGTGATCCAGCAGTGTTTCCGAATTGTTACACTTCCGTGTAAGCTGTGGAGCCCAGTGGCAATGGGTGACGTTATGCTAACTTGCATAATTCTTCACAATATAATTATTGAAGATGAACTTGGTGACAGCACGTACGACAACGAATATTTGTATGAAGACAAATGGGTAAGTCCTTCACCTCCAGTCGCAGGTGAAACCTGCCCAGTCACTAACATTTCCCAAGCAATGAAAGCCATGGAAGATGAAATTGTGCATTACGAATTAAAACGCGAGAAGATGGAACACATTTGGCGCGAATTCGGCGAAAGCAGTTAGCGCAGCTTAGCTACCTTCCTAAACCAAAGCTGATTGAAGAATTTCAGCTTCTTTTCCAGCCTCGTTGATGTTGTTTTCTTTGCCCGTCGTGACTTCATCGTTTGAATTTTCTTCCGGGGATTCTAAAGCAGCCAAAATCTTCATGCGCTGCATTGCAAAGTACCTCTTGGACTCGTCACTGTCCGGTGCTTGCATGAAGATGTTGAAGTGCAGTTGTTGTTCCATCACAAATGAATTTTGTTCAGCGGCTGCAGCGAAGCGTAACTGGATCTCGTCCAAAGAGGTCTCTTTCGCCTTCTGCGCAGTTGCTTTGGCGGCCTTTTGACCACCGGGACGAGTGATTGAGGTCAGTTCATCAGCCCTGCGCTTGGTTCCGGCTGTTGTCGTTAGCTGACTTGTCCACTTTGGCTTCGCGCAGCTCCGCCCATGATGCTAGAAACTCGAAGGGCTTCTTGTGCCTTTCCTTGTAGACATCTACCGCAGCATTCACGTACATGTCTTCGTTCCAACCAGAGTGTTCCCGGCTCTTAACTTTCGTGTATATCCCCTCAAACTTAGTGACTTCGGGCTGAAGTTTCTTCCACCTGCTGGCAATTGCAGCTTCAGACCGAGAGTGTGTGTCGACACCCTTGTGAGCAAGCCAGTGCTTGTAAATCCGATTGTAAAACGTGTCCTTCTTCTGACCCGCGGCTCGAATGGGGTCTTGTTACGTATGCAACCACGACTTGCAAAGCTGGACGGTCTCATCAGCGCTCCACTCCGCCCCTTTCGCCATTGCTATCCTCGTGCGGATTGATCTTTCGCGCGCAAGTTGAAGTGTGTGCACCACACGATCCTTTAAAACCCAGGTCTTAAGATAGAACTTTTGCAAAGACTTGAAGGACCTGGTGAAGTAAAAACCACGGTTAGGACTTCCCGCTGGAGGCGTTAAGACTTGAGACCTGGTCTTAACGGCTACTTTTAAGATAAAACTCCCTTTAAAACTTGCCGGTGGAGATGCTCTTAGTGAGATTAGGTTGTTCTAAAGCGTGTTGTGACGTTGTATTATGGTTGCGGTAACGCCATGACAGGAAAATACACATATAAGGTGCATCTACCTCCGTTTTAGGGCCGTAAAGCGTAGGCAACATTGGTAAAAGCCCAGAATTGCCGGCGACAGGAAGCCGTAGGGGGATTTAGGACCGACAAAATATGTGACCCACTCAAACTTGTGTAAATTGGTGTTAGCCAATCAGGGGACCGGAAATGGTGTCGGCGTCGGAACTGATGACGACTTTTGCCGGCACGCCATGATAAGGTCTACGACCAGTTTCGTAGCATCATCGTGTTGTCTAGCATTGACCAATCGCGTCGTACTAATGAAGCTTAGCAATCTAATAGGCGAAAACGACAAGGCCTGCAACTCTTTATTACAAACCGCATACGATTTTGGCGCCAATTGATTTCCCGCCAACGTGAATGGTCGCAGACAACCGCAACCAACGGTTATAACTCCCGCAACTATCTCACCCTCCAGAATCGTCATCATTTAGAAAGTTGACATCTACTGCGCCTACCAGCATGGCCCAAACCTACACACAAGAGGAGCTGGATGAGGCCGTCCAGAGAGTGCTGGATGGTACGAAGCATAAGGACGTCGCGTCTGAATCCAAGATCCCCATCAGCACTCTACGGAAGCGAGTTGCGAAAGCAAAAAAAGTGGCGTTACGCGGCAACGTCGTGGTCTGAAACCTTTGATGCCAGCTGAGACTGAAGATGCTATTCATGACTGGATAATTGGACGTCAGATTGTGCGCCATCCCGTCGGACGACCCGAGATTATGAAGAAGGCCAAGAGCATTTCTGAGCTGGTGGCCGGCCGTACTGTCACTGACGGTTGGTACACACGATTCATGCAACGCCACTCAGACCTCACGGATAGAATGGCTCAAACCCTCTCCAAGACACGCAACACGGTTGACTTTTCAGACATCCGTCAGCTGTTTAATTCGCTCGCCAAAGCTATCATCGAGACGAGAGCAACGGCCGAGCAGATTTTTAACGTTGACGAAACGCCGTTCTACAAGGCTGCGAAGAGCAAGAAGGTTGTTGCTGTCCGCCGCTCGAAGAACGTATGGACCACTACCTCCGCGACGAACTTCCACATGACTACTATCGCATGCGGGAGTGCGTCAGGGTTCGTCGTGCCTCCTGTGTTTATCCTCCCTGGTAAAACAGTGAAACTAGATATCCTCAAAGACTGTGACGTGGTTGGTGCAGGCGTGACAACCACGCCGACGTTTTTTTACATGGAATTCTTCCAGACTCGGCTCTCGTTCTTTGCTGGGGCGGTGCCGTTGACAGTGAAGCGCCCGCTCATTTTGGTCATGGATGGGTGCGGCTCACACTACTCGAGTTCAATAATCGAGCTGGCGGCTTGACTGCAAGTTGTGCTTATTTGCCTTCCCGCAAATGCTACTCACCTATTCCAGCCACTTGATGTGGCTGTATTCGCATCCTTCAAGGGTAGGCTGCGAAATCTGGTGAATGAGTTCGTCGACGAAGATATTAACGGAGGTTACACCATTGATAAAGCCACGACAGTGAGGATTTCCTGCATGGCGTGGCGGCGGTGCAACTTTGCTACCAACATCAAGTCGGGTTTCCAGGTGTGCAGGCTGTATCCACTCTCATTAGTGAACATGCATCACCGAATGGCGGTGTATACCAGGAACGGAACGCCAACAGACGTTCGTTTAGCAGCGTGGTTGCAAGCTGAATTGGCTATTCGTCGTGAGATCTTAACGCTCCCCACGCCTGCCGTCAAGGCGAAAAAAGGAAGACTGCAGACGTCAGTGGCCAAATCCTAACTGCCGAGGTGATGGTGAAGATCGAAAGCAAGAAGGCAAAGCCACGCAACGCTACCAATGCCAAAAGAGGCAAACCTCCCAAGAACACTACAACCAAGGCCACCACAAGCAAGAAGAGGTGCACTGGTAGCGCTTGAGGAGCAAAACAAACAGCACATATTAGTTAGTTACGACTGAGACTTCACGATATGTCAATGACAAGCTGCATACTTACGTTTTTAGCGCGGAGAAATAACCATACATATATGCATGGCGACAACCCTGCTCCAATAAACTCCCGGGACTCGAACCCACACCAAGTACATTGGCACTCAATAAGACCGGCTGTTACCGCCTGAGCTGTCAGCGCTATTATCAGAATTGGTAGATTGGCGTCTTATCCCATGCGCTGCTGAAATAAATATCCCGGTAAATCTGATTGCGATATCTTGTGACTTATGTTCGTAGATCCCTAATCACCCGAGTGTCTTACTTCACCGATACTATACTAGAAACGACTGATAATACATACTACTAGTAAAGAGCATCTCGGTCGCGTTGCTCCATCGAGTTGCTTTGTTGCCGACTTCCCAAGGTGGCTTTGCCACTTCGGGACGACGTCCCTGATGCTATTTGTTCGATGCGTTTCGCAGATGTTAATAGCGTGCTCGACTTTTGATTCGATGTAGCTGGAGTGCGCAAGTAGTTTGAACTGCTTTGTATACCAGCCGATATTGTCACTATCTACAACGGGAAGCCATATGACTGCTGCTTAGGTATGGGGGTCCCTCTGCATCATGCCTAGCCGCCTGGCCTCTCCGACACGGTTCTACGACCTGACCCAGTTTTTCAGGGGGTATCGGGGAGACTATGCAGAATTTACCTCCCATGATCGACTACGAATACGATTTGTTGGCGGAGAAGTTGTAAATGCCTGAAGCAATTGTGGCAGCTCATATCGAAGACTGTTGTGCAGCCACAAATGCCAAAGGTGCAGCTATGGACAAAACATTTGGGTTTCAGGACGGGTCAACGCTGTGTAGGTGTGTGTGTCGTCCGTCGCCGCGCCCGGACGGGGTTCCAGGTGGAACTCTGCTGCGACAATGTTTCACTGAGCACAAGTGCTACCACTGCTTGAGCTTCCAAGCTGTGGGGTGCGTGGAATGGATTGTGCATTCACTTCTGGGGCCCAATGGAAGGCATGCGTTATGACAGCGCGGTGCTTCGTTAAAGCAAGATGCTTGATTATTTTCGTAGCTACCCCGAGATATTTGAAGGGTTCTTGTATGTCGACCCCGCGTACTGAGGCGAAGGCTGTATCGTAAGTGAATTCAAAGGAACCAGCTTAATGGAAGCTCAGTACGAATTCAACCTTGAAATGAGTCGGCAGCGTGAAGTGGTTGAGTGGAACTCCCTTGACTTAAAGGCACTCTAGTTATTCATCGACTACAGAGAAGAGTCCAGCAAAATCGTCTGTTCCTCTGATAAAAGTTTAGGTAACTATGCTACTAACTAATTGCCACAATTGCTAAAATGGCGGCAGCCAAATTTGCCAGTATTTTGGTTTGCCGCCTCCATCCATGGGAGAGTATCTAAGCTGAGTTAGCAGCCATCGCTGGTAGAGGTGCCATCTTTACCAGTCACTCTCTGCTTTGCCAATTCAAGCACGAGCTCACGTTCCTTACCTCGAGACGAGCAATTCCTAAATGACACTCTCGTTCTGCCTTGCGTTCTTTCACTTCCATCTCGTTTTGGTGCCTCTCTCTCTCTCTCTCTTTGCTGCCGCTCCATATCTCGCTATTGCTTCAGGATTTCCTGCTCATGCTTCCACTTCAGGGCATGGTAAATACAATTCCCAGTAGGATTGCCGGTGCCTAACATACCGTAATAATCACTGCATTATCAATCTAATCAATAATAGTTATTGCAGTGGAATCCACTGCTCCACCCGCATATCACAATTCTTCTCGTTGTCCTCTCGCATTAAATCGAAGACAGTAACCTTGCGGATCGGCTGTGAGTCCGTTAGAGTGTCGTCGTTTCCACGCTCCTTTCTGTTTTTTAAGTACTCAACAGCTTCATCTCTAACGAGCTTGGCTGCCCGATCCTCGGCAGCAACCATCTCCTTCAACTCCGCAGATCTCGCTGCTTCCTCACGTACGTACTCGTCCTAACAGTCCACAGGATCATCTAATAGCTGGATCGTCTCGTCGTACTCTTCACCGACAACAGGCCCACGCGGACGCGTTGTTCTACTCACAGTGGTTGTTGAGGAACACGCTGAAACGAGATGCAGCAGGCTTGCCAAATACTTCTTTTTGCCGAATTCCTCATCTACCTGAGCTTTTGGTCAGGCCTCTCAGGTGTCCATTAAATTGCCACGTGAACTACAGTAGGGCTCGTCGGCGTTCACTTCCCGGATAATGTAGAGACCATCGGACTTGCTGAACTTTTGGCGCTTGGAACTCGTGGGTCTACCTCTCTGGCCTGGTTTCGCTGTAGGCGATGGGACCTGCAGCTCGGCAGAAGTCAATACCAATGATTCTTCAACAAGTAGACCCGTGAGGAGAGAGTGAGGCTGAGTTGGTCTGGGCTGCGCAAACGTTTGCTGAACCATACGTCCCGAATTGTACGAAACCCCACCGCTGCGCTTCCGAATTGTACGAAACCCCACCGCTGCCGCTTGTTTCAACCCATAGGAACTGCGGCGCAGTCGGCACACCATTCCACCGGGAACCTTCATTCCGGTCGGAACTGTCATATACACAACTTCGTCGAGATCTCCATTCAAAAATGCGGTCTCGATATCGTACTGCTTCACAAAGTATCCGAAGCATCAACACACAGCAAGAAATGTCCGAACTGTGTTCATACTCGCGACCGGCGAATACGTATCCGTGTAGTCGACACCAAATGTTTGCAGACACCCTAGAGCAACAAGTCGCGCCTTGTAGCGTACGATAGCGCCATGTTCATCTCTTTTAACCGCGAAAGCCCACTTGTTGCCGATGACTTTAACTCCAGGAGGCTTTCTCACTAGGTACCACGTGTGGCTTCGGAAACGCGCTCGCAGCTCAGTTCGAATGGCTTGTTTCCACTGCTCGTGCTCAGGAGATTCAACTGCTTCTTGATAACTACATGGGAGTTCTACTGCAGCCAATGCAATTTCGTATTCATCATCCACACGCTGACGTTTAGCGTCCGGTTCAAGATCATCTCCGCTTCCGCCATCCGATTCGTTGCCAGCTTCCACAGGAGCAGGACCATTTTCCAACAATGCAGGCGCATTATATGTTAGTGCAGTACCGTTTCTTGAGATGGAACTTCTCCAGAAGGTGGAGTTTCTTGTGGCATACCAACATTGTGCAAAATGCGAGGAAAATGGCCACACCTTGCCATTCTAGGGCGTGATCCACCAGTGAATACCAACTGCTCCCCCCTGCTCGACAACGGGATTAGACTAGTTGCCGAGACACTTCTTGAGCCTGCAGGTAACGGTCGAAGCGATGTCGTGGGAGGTAAAATTCGCCGAGCATGAGTCCCGATGAGGGGTTCTTCTTCAGAGCCAGCACTGCGGCGGGGTACTAACTCACTGCTCGCGACCCGCGGAGTGTCAACTCGTCCAACCTGGTCTAGCTCCATCTCGACAGGTTCATCACTTGGACTCTCTTCGTCGACTTCCACGTCGTCGGTGGTTGGCTGATGCATCGGGGAAGGTGCGGTTGCGTCGGAATCGTCAAAAATGCTCCACGGAAGAGTGAAGTTACTGTTTTCGGTTAGCACAGGTAATGTGCCGTGCGAAGCAGGTGGGTTTTCGTTAGGCTGAATCGTTCGCGTGATCACCAAGCGTTCAGTTTCAAGATCCCAAACCCGGTACGCTTTTGAAGTCTCGGAGTAGCCCAGGAAGATGCAACGATGCGCTTTGACACCCCACTTGGAACGCTTCGACGAGGAGAACCAAATACCCGTAGATGCGAACGGTCTGGTTTCTTTCCGTAAAACAGCTCAAAGGGTGACGCTGAAGGCCTCGCCCTGTTTGGCAATCGGTTGATCGTGTATACTGCTGCATTTATTGCTTCGCCCCACCAACTCAAATCAAGACCCATGTAGTGCACCATGGATCTCGCCATCTCGACAATTGTTCGATTCATCAGCTCAACAAGGCCGTTCTGTTGGGGACTGTACGGCGCACTGGTTTGTTGAACGATCCTTTGATCACTGCAGAAGCCCCGAAACTTCTTGTTCATGTACTCCGAGCCATTATCACTTCGAAGACACAGCAGTCGCGCACCAGTTTCATTTTCCACTTGGTTCTTGTATTCAACAAAACGTGCGGACACTTGAACTTTCGACGACAGCAGGAACATGTGCACGCACCACGAAAAATTATCAATGAAGGTCACGACAAAGCGTGCACCACCTTTTGAACTCGGTCGCATCGGTCCCATCACATCTGAATGAACCAGTTCGAGTAACCTCGTTGTCTTCACGTTGCTCCCAGATTGGCGAGCAAATGCACTGACAGAGAGCTTTCCCATGACACCCCCCAGAAACATCAGACTCGCTGGCAATTGCACGAACCTCAGGCACTCCATCTACTACGCGTGACACACTTAACATTCTGGAAGCGGAGATATGCCCAAGCCTCGCATGCCACAGCTGCGCGTCCACCGGGCCAACTGACACAGCAGCAGTCTCCGTTGGTATTTCCTTTCTTGCGAAACATCTGGCAGGCCAAAGGAAGAGCTTTCCTTCCACACGCGCACGACCAATCTCCCCCCGAAACGAATGTCGCAATGGTCATTCCGGAACAGAACTTCTGCACCTTTTGCTACCAGAGCAGCAACGGACAGGAGCTTGCGGTCGAACTGAGGGACATACAACACTTCAGTCAACCTCACCGATTCAGAGTCACTCATAGCGAATCGCACCGTGCCAACACCAAGCACCTCCAATCGCTGGCCGTTTGCCACCGTCACCGTCAACGATGTGTCTTACGCTCGATACTCGCAAAACTAGTCCTGCGCGAAGCTCATGTGTGAGCTAGCCTCACTGTCAAGAATCCAACATGAGGACCGCTCATTCCCATTGACTGAGAAAACAAATTCACCACCGTCACCACCGTCACCACCAGAGTTGTCGCGCAGTTGGGGACACTCGGCGCGCTTGTGACCCACTTGATCACACTTGTAGCAGCGTCCCCCGAAGCCCTTGTTCTTGCGCTGCTGACCATTCTGTTGGCCACGCAGCTGGCGCCGTTGGCGGAAACGACCACCGCCACTGCCATCTTGTTCCTGAGCACCTCTCTGCCGCTCCACACCATTGCAACCTCCACTCTTCTGCACTCCTTGGGCAACCGCCTTGAACGCCTCCTCTTGTTTCTCCCACTTCTTGAGTGTCTCGTACTCACGTCTGAGCATCTCCTTGGCGTCGTGCAACGTCGCAGAACCATGGGCTTCGATGATCTTGATCATGCCGTCATATTCAGCAGGCAAACTACCCAAGAGAATAACAAATTTCTCGTCATCCGTCACCGTCTCGCCCACAGCAGAGAGTCTCAGGCAGATGTCCTCGAACCGCAATAAGTGGTCCATCAGATTCTCACCGGAGGTCATCACGAAATCATGCAACTTGCTTACGCAGTTGTACTCGGTTGTGTAGGTTTCTCTGCACGAAAAATGTCCGAAGCGTCTCCCACGCTTCAAGCGCCGTCTTGGACTCCCGAACCATCGTTCGATACTTGGGGCTGAGCAACTCGACCAGAATACCCAGCGCCTTCAAGTCAGAGGCTTACCATTCAGCCGTCCGTGGCTCCATCGCGGACTCTGACTTGACCAACACGTTCCCGAGGAGGTTCTTGCGCGCCAACGCCATCCGGGCGTTAAATTCCTAAAGGAAATAATTATCGTCGTCTTGAAGCACGTCGTTTGGGCCGAGCGATTTTGGGCTCATAACCTTAAACAAACTATGTTCTCACTGTCAAATTGTTATCGCGATGTTAGAATGGAAAGTGAGCAACCGAACAGAATGCTATCTACTTGCCTACGTCGAGTTCTCAACTTCTAGAACCCTGGCAGAGTTGATCACTCGTTCGCGAAGATTCCATGAACAACACTCTGCAACTGCAAGTTGCCTTTATGTCTACCACATAATCTGCGACGTGATACAGCATGCGTTCTGCTCCTAACAGTTTAAGGTAGCGCCTACTGTGGCTATCGATGTTGGTGAAAGCGTGACTGGGCTCTGTCTCCAGATTCTTCCTCTGGGTACTGTCGTCCGCAGTGGAGTGGCACGCGAAGAGATCAAAAACGACCATGATGAGTAGCAGAGGCGACATTTTACTGCGAAACATGGCCGAAATGACCGAAGAAGTGAAGTGAAGTCGATGTTGATGCAGACTTTGTGTGCCTTGCGCTTGAGAGAGTCAATTTGAAAGTGAGGTCTCATGTCTGACGGCAGGGAAAGCGACCTCGGAGAATGAATTCAAAATATGTCGATGCACGTCGTTGGTTCTTTCAGTAACTACGATAATCTCAAAGTCTATCATTGAATATCGACAAGTCAGTTGACAGGGCAACATATGATAATGTAGCGTGATCAGGCTGCGATGGCAGCGTCTAAGTCTTCGAGATGTGTGAAGCGACCACTTGAGTAAACCTTGTCAATGTAGTAACATTGACAGGAGGAGGGAAAAAGAGAGCGGGAAATTATGAACTACCGATTGTTGATAATATGTTATATTCCTTTATAACTGTTGCGATTGTACACTTCGCAGTCTGTCTGCCGGGGTCCCTACCTCGAAGCACGTGCTTGTTGTGGACTTGTGCCTAGGCACGTGCCATGCGAACCTAGTGCGTACTAACGGACATTCTGGCGATGCGATTGGTTGATCCAACATGATACTGGGCTCTGATTGGGCGACAGCTTCAAGTTGCCTTTTTGGGGAGGTCCAGGTTGTCAGATCGTGGATATCCAGAGCAGCCGCGCTTCTGTTTAAAGGAATTGGATGGTGGGCTTTGGCACAGGGCTTACCTAGGTAAAGGAGGGTAGATTGACTAGAGCGCTTTTGTCTAACTCAATCTCAATCACTCTCAGATTTCCATCCATCTGCTCGCATCGACTACAAGCCTCACTCGCATAACTCCGAATTGGTTATGAGCCCAAGCTACGCGGACACCGTCAGGCTCGTGGAAGACAACTACTTCCACTGGGAGTTCAACATGCGGATGAAGCTGTCGCGCAAGGGATTGCTGGCCCACATCATCAAGCCAGAATTCGACCCTCTGAGTGATCGCTCCACGTTGGAATGGAAGACCAACGATCTGACGGCCCTTGGTGTGATTGGTGGGGACGTGAGTCTCACATACCAAGTCTACATTCGTGGAGCGACCTCTGCGGCGGGCTCGTGGCGTCTACTGCAGGAGCAGTTCAACAAGGCAACGCTCAAGAACCGGCTCATCGTAACCAAGAAGTTGCATAACTTCAAGATGGATCCCGGCACTCGGTTCGCTGCGCACGTGGGCCAGTTCAAGGAGCTGGTGCTGCAAATGGAAGCTATTGGAGAGTCTCTCGACGAGACCCGACAGCTTGTGTTGCTGCTCGGTAGTCTGACGGACGAGTACAAGATGATCGGTACTGTGCTCGAGAACACGCCGAACGTGACATTGGCGTACGCGAGCCAAGCTCTCTCTGGTGTTGAAGCCTCGGATGAATCGTCATCGGCGCAAGAGAAGGCGTTCGCGGTGAAGAGGAACCACGACAAGTTCAGCAAGCGTGCGTTCCCAGGGAAGTGCTTCTACTGCAAGAAACCAGGGCACAAGGAGTTTGAGTGCCGCAAGAAGAAGGCCGATGTGGGACGTGGACAAGTGGCACAAGCGTAAGCTCAAGCGTCTGACTTCGCGTTCACGGCTGCGAGTGCGATGATCAAGTCTGAATGGCTCGTCGACTTTGGTGCAAGCTCGCGCATGACCAGCATCCGGGACAAGTTTGTGTCCATGGAGGAGCTGAAGACGCCGGTCTGCATCACGATCGCGGACGGTACGACTATCGACGCCGTTGCAAAGGGCACTGTCGGTATGAAGCTGATGGACGGGACGTCCGTCACGTTGTCGGATGTTCTGTACATCGCTGAAGTTGTAGGAAGCCTCGTCTCGGTGTCGAAGCTGGCCGAGAAGGATGTCACCGCGCAATTCAGCAAGGACAAGTGTGTCTTTCACTTTGGCGGTGCTACGGTCATGGGGGCCAAGCGCTGTGGAAACGTCTTAAAGCTGAAGACAGTGGGGGTGGAGCGTGCGATCAAGACCAGAGCACTGGACTGCACGGCGTGGCAGTGTCGGCTGCTGGATTGTGGTCGAGAGCGTATGAGCAAGGAGCAAGTAGTGTCGAAGCAACGGTGAGACTGGTGTGTTGGATAGTAAGTGCCTGCTGCCGGAAGTGCAAGGCCGAATGAGAAGAATCAAAATGATTTGCGGACAGTTCGCCACGTAGTTCACTACAAGAAGTGTTCACCGTGGAGACCAAGTCCGGCAACATGGCTAGATTCATACAACTGAACGAGAATGATGCAGTCCAGCGGCGGAGTTTGTCTCGCGTTCATGCAGCCCAGGAAGATGTGCATACCACCCTAAAAAATGTATTCCCAGCTAAGGCGAAGACGATCTCGTTTGTAACTGCGGTGCGACGACCACTGTACCGGCACATTGGTACAAATTTGTGTGTCGTTACATTTAGTCGAGTCTGGAGACTGTGATTGATCGATGAAAGCAGAGATTGAGGTAAAGAATCATCTTGAGTGACGTTAGAGGATCGAGGCAATACAATAGAATTCCCATTCATGCTGATATTTGTTAAGGAGATCGTCAGTTAGATGACCAGTGACTACGCGTAGTAAAACTGAATTAGAGCTCCACTACTCTGGCTAACTGAATTTGCCCGAAACCTGTGCAGATGCTGCGGCTGCGCAGCAGACGCAGGAGATGCGTGCGTCTCGGTATAAAGGGATTCACTATCAAGGACTACAGGGGCTACGCACCGGGACTACGCCAAAGTTCGGGCTCAGTCTAACTTTATAGTCCTATCCCAGCCTCGCGTAGCCTTCATAATTCAAAAGTCGTGCTTAGTCATGTCTTTAGTAAAGAGGAGAGATAATCTCAAAAAGAATCATTTCATAACGCGAATTGGAGTGACAACCTGCTCCCACTGCCAACGCGTGGCTTCAAACACTCAGTGTCCATTAGAAACTCGGAAGATTTTAAAGCGAAACTAAGGTTTGTTGAGCTTGATCATCATAATTATGCAGTTGAGAAAAGAAACACGGGTGTCTATATGGATGCCTGTTTTTTGGGGGAGGGCAACCACGACAAGAGCAACTTTTCCCCATTCAGCCGGCACAGCACATGTACAAATAAATGTACGATCCGTACATTGAGTGACCTATGAAAGTTTTGTAGGATGCTGAAGCGTTATCTCCATCCTACGGATCGCCAAATCAATGAAAGATTGAGAGAATTCTTCTTCGACCAAGAACGAATTGGCCCAGCCCCTGGTTTTACAAATTGTTGTTTGCTCCTGCGCAGCCAACAACGGGTGACACTTTGCGATTTACCATCAAAGATCAAGACTAACAGAAAAACAAGGCGTCCATGCCTCTACACTGTGGCAGTGGTGATAGCTTTCTTTATCGCCACCAACGCCGTAGCAGGCCGCCGAAACGGAGGATACTGTGACAAACATTGGATTTTCGGTTCCATCTACTGCTGCAAAACACAATGACGTCAATGTGAGGTCTCTTGGATACAAAGCTGACGAAGACAGCGACGGTCTTAAAGAAAGAGGTGTTGCGCCTTCGCTGTTGTCGAAAATTTCCACCTCAAAGTCGGAGCCGGACGTTTGAAAGTGGATTGCGGCGGGCAAGTCCAAAGAGTTTGTGAAGAAGGCGTTGAAGCTCAACCGGCGATTTCCTCAAGACACACAAAAACCACAAGTACTTGGAAGAGTTGCGGCTGGGAAAGAACGTCTGCGCCGGATTCGTTGGCAGGTAAACGGCGTTTCTAATTTCGGTGCGTGGGAGAAGTTGGGGCTGTCAAAATCCATACGATGAACCAGCTCGATGAGGCTTTAGACTCGGACGTATTCAGTGTCTACCTGCGTTACGTGATTCAATTGGATGACGCGTTCGATCCGGCAGAATACGGTCGTCGCACTTAGCAGTGTGGCCACTCACATGGAAAAGGTGGCTCGGACCTAGATCATGGCAGCAAAAGGCAGACCTGACGCTTACACTAAAGCGGTTTTGGGACTGGACAAGTTACTTTGATCCGACTCAAGAACAGCGCCAACTACAAGTACTACGAACTGTATCAGGTTGGAATCAGTCTCAAGAAGAAGAAACCTGCACCGCTGTAGCGTTTTGAGAGGGGGGGTTAAGAGGTCCTCTATTTGTGTTTTAACTAGAAACTATAGAGTCCTGAAGTCGCTGGAGGCTATGCCTGATTGATGATTTGTCTTGGTCAGGAAATGTGTTGCTGGTCTGTGGTATGTGGTCTTGCATGCTTTTCCAGAATTGGGGTGGCGAATTGGCCTTGCTGCATATTGCTGGGTTCCTTTTGGATTTAATCACCGCTTTGATGACTTTCTGTTATTTGCCACGTGGCTGAGATGAATTCCGTAAATATTGTTGCCGTCTCGGGGTGATTCTTCACTTTGTGCACTAAATGCTTTGCTCCTTGGATAACCAGTTGAACTGTCGAGGGCAGCACTTGGTCCTTCAGATGAGAGAGTGCTTGATGTAGTACTATTGTAGCCACTGCTATCTCCTCCGACGTATTCTTGCTTTGAGTAATGCCCATCAGCATCAATTCCTGCGGAGTATCTCTCGTTGTCATCCAAAAACCTCTTCTACTTACGGCATTTCGTCGACTATCCGAGTGGAAAATGATAGTCCGCCTCCTGAACTCGTTGGGCCGATCTGCCGGCTGCATTGCTGTAAAAACCGCATAACATTGTGCCACTTTGAAGCCTAACGCCTGTGCTGCTGGCCTGGAAGTGAAGCCTCGTATTACGGCTTGAGTCTGAAAGTCCGCCGCTTTCATTAATCGTTTTTTTGCTTGCTGGGCCGTAATATGTTCGTCATCGAAGAATTTTTGTTTCGAGTTTGCCATAGTACTGCGTTATTGGACCGATTCCCGCAGGCTTTTGGGACGTCCTAAACCACCTCGTCCCAGATTTAGGACGCCCGTAGCGTATTCTGAGACGCCGTTTCGACCAATCACAAAGCGCTAAGCGCGGCGAGGCAAGTAGCAGCACCAACCGGCTGATTCTCACGCTTGTGGTGGGCGTTTTAGGCCAGCAGGGCAAGCAAATGCGGCAATGCGAGGTACTTCTTCTTAATAGACGCCACAGTCCGCATCGCCCTGTTGTTTCTGCTCGCGTACTCTTGGTAACGAGACAGCACTTCATCCCATTCGTTCGGCCCTGTCGGCAATACCTCACGGACGCACTCCACTAGGGCCTCAATGTCGGTGCTCGAATACCCCTCGGAGCCAGAAGTTCTCCCGCCACGCCGTGGCATGGTTGACTGCTGCTGTCGTTGCCAATGCGGAAATGAGCTGCCAAGGTTGAAGCCAAATATATGATATCAAAGGTTTTCCCTAAATTTTATGCATTTATGCAGGTCTGGTTGTCCTAGAAAATCTGTGCGAGGGGGGGGGGTTCGGCCAGATCTGGAATCTACGAGAGGGGGTCGCGCCCTCGCTGAACAAAAACGAACAGATTAAGGGTCTGGGACGCGGAAAATGGCTGCGGGAATCGGTCCATTGTCGTCCAAATTACCCATATAATTTGCATCGCCTCCTCATATCCCTCTTCCCAATTCGGAATACTTTTCACTGCCATTTCTACAAAATCTGGAGAAGCTGGAGGAGCATCTCGTGCCGCAAGGTGCGGTACAAGGCCTCGGAGCCCATCTCGGTGTAAAAAATGTCCTAGCCAGTTTGGCAGCCACTCTTGCCATATTTTTTGTGCTCTCCAGCAGTCCCACACAATATGTTCAATTGTTTCCACTGTTGTAAAGCACTTATCGAACGGGCAACTCCTATTCGATGGCCATCTAAAATGGTACAAATTTAATGTTCTCGTGCAGACTCGATAAATCGTCCACCTCTGAAAATCAGTTAAAACCCCGTCATATTGCCATATTCTTCGCGTTTGTTGCGATTGTGCTGCTCGCGCCCAAACATGCCGCTCTGATCCTTTTTTCATTTTTTCATTTTTTCATTTTTTCATTTTTTCAATCCCATGTTGAACGGAAAATTGAGGATACTTTTTCAACCGTTTTGAGCGAGCCTTCCGATTTCTTTGTCGAATCATTTTTGCTTCCGTTTGGCGAGGCACTGTCCATGGTGATGGATGCAAGAACGGTGTTTCCTCAAAGGCCAATCCAGTCGTGTTCTGCGCAAACTTAATGCATTTGCATCCTTCTCATAGTTCGAGCTCAGATTTCGATCTTTTAGCGACCATGTCCAGCCTTTTGGGTTCTGCTCTAACCTGAACACAGTTGTGTTCAAGTCATTCAAGTCTTTTGCTATGACCGAGCCGTCTGACTCTGTTATCCACTTGTACTGGTTCGATAGTGACGGAAATTTTCTCGGCCTCACTGGTTTTAATTGCGAAATCCAAACTACTGGAGGTACCCCGGCAAAAATACTGGCACACCATCGGCGAAGCTGACGGTAATGCCGAATAGTAAATGGTCGTGTACCTCTTGGTGGCTTCAACAGGTATACTCCCTCGGATTACTTTCTAACCCTCAACCGCATCAACGAGCATGTTTCAGTGGTCTTCCTTTAACGTCCACAATACACGCGTTTCCATCCCATTTTTCGCATTAACTGAAGCAATCGCTTTATTCTTCTTGTGCGCCAGTAATCTGTGTTCACCTTGTTTGTTGGAGTTTTCCTTGGTTCGCTAAACATGCACTTGATTGTATCCCCAGAAACATATTATCGAGTCTCTAATTTCTTGTACTCGATCTTTAAGCTCAGACATCTCCTTTATCATGTCTTGTTGCTCCGTGATGTCTGCCCACAATTCCATACGGCTGGTTTGTTGAATTGTAGGTGGCCGCCGCCCTTTTCGCTTTCGCTGCGCTTGTTGAACTTGTCGTTTCGATGTTGGGGTGAAAGCACAACAGTCCCTTCCGGTTAATTCCGAATGAGCTAACCAATGCCAGGCAGCGTGGTAATTGTCCATTGAACCCTGTATCCACTGCTCTGCTTGGTTAACTGTAGCGTTTTGAGAAGTACCAAACACGTAGTTTGATGAAGGGTTTCCTACCTAACCAATGTCAACACATGCAGCTCTCTTATGATTGGCTATCTAGGATGTAGCCGTCCATTTTCCACCAATCAGAATCCGTATTGCACATCAGATGAGTGTACACTTAGCAGAAGATACCTCATTCCTAGATTTGCTTTGACACCCAACGTTTGTCCACAATGGAGAGCGATTCCAGCGACATCTACGGCACTTTCGACGGTCGTCCAGTCAACTCCAACGTTGCAGTCTCCAGTCCCACTGCTTCGTCTGGAAATTTCACGTCTTCGGTCCTTCGAGTTGTTGGGGTGGCTGGAATTCTTTTCCTGGCTGGAATTGCAACGTCCAGCGGCTTCCAGAGCTTGCAACTTGATGATTCCATTGCAACATTCAAGTCTCAGGACGACGCAACTAGCGGTGACAGTTCGGTGCTGCAAAATGTGGCTTTGGAGTCCGAGTTGAGCACTGTGGAGCAGCAATTGGTGGACGGACTGGACGCTGCACACATCCGAGAGTATCTGCACGCGTACGCCAGCAAACCACACATCGCAGGGTCCAAGGCGGACTACGAGACGGCGCTGTACACTGTGCAGCAGTTCGAGTCGTTCGGCATCAAGACGGAGATCAAGGAGTACTACACACTGCTCTCCACTCCCATTCGTCGTAAAGTGGCAATTCTCGAGCCTGCAGACGCCGCACAAGAGCTCAACTTGACGGAACCTTCGGTGGCTGGGGACAAGTGCACAAGTGACGAGACAGCTGAGCCGCCCTTCTTGGCGTACTCGCCCTCGGGCAACGTCACGGCGTCGGTGGTGTACGCCAACTACGGGACGGAGCAGGACTTTCAGTGGCTGGTGGACCAGAGAGTGAAGCTGCAAGGGAAGATCGCGCTGGTGCGATATGGAGCCAACTACCGCGGCCTGAAAGTGCTGGCTGCGTTGGAGCATGGCATGGCGGGGGTGTTCATTTACTCGGACCCGCAAGACGACGGGTTTGGCAGAGGACCAGTGTACCCTGACGGACCTTGGAGGCCGGAGAACTCGTTCCAACGTGGGTCCATCTACAACGAGTGTGGAGACCCGTTGACGCCTGGATGGGCCTCGGTGCTGGGCGCCAAGTACTTGAAATACGAAGATGTGAAGACGATCCCGCACTTGCCGTCGTTGCCTTTGTCGTATGGCCAAGCGAAACATATTTTGAAGACGCTCCGAGGAAAGCAGGCGCCGGATAGTTGGCAGGGTGGACTATCGTTCCCTGACGGAGGTTATCACATTGGAGACGATGAGTCTACGGTGGTGAACTTGGATTTGGAGATGGATAACTCTGTCGGACCCATTTGGGACGTCATTGGCACCATTGAAGGCTCCGAGGAGCCCGAGAAGCAAGTGATCCTCGGAAACCACCGTGACGCGTGGGTTTGTGGCGCGATTGACCCTAACAGCGGAACGGCGGTGCTTGTAGAACTAGGACGTGTTTTCGGAGAAATGCTCAAGTCAGGATGGAGACCCAAGCGAACGATTGTGCTGGCATCATGGGATGCAGAGGAGCAGGGACTGCTGGGAAGCACGGAATTCGTCGAAGACAACGCTGAAAGACTGAAAAAGGAAGCCATTGCCTACCTGAACGTGGATTTGACACTGGGATCACTCGTCGCGGCAGGTGGTTCTCCATCAATTGCCAAACTCATTTTCCAAGTAGCAAATGCCATTCCAGCAAACGACTTTGACAATATCACGGTGTCCCAGTCGACACTCTACCAGCAGTGGATGACACAAACGGAGACGTACCGACTTGGAGGCGCCACCTCCGGCACCATTGGCCCTGAAAACCTTCTTACTGTCCTCGGCACGGGAAGTGATTTTGGAGCCTTCTGCCATCACTTAGGTGTCGTCTCAGCGAACTTGGGGTTCACACTTCCTGGAAGCTACGGAACTTACCACAGTACTATGGACAGCATCATGTACTCGGAGCGTTTTGCAGACCCGAGGTATGTTTCTCACGTGACGACTGGCCGCTGGTGGGGGCTGATGGCTCTGCGTCTGGCAGATAGCACCGTTCTCCCGCTAGAGTTCTCCTCGTATGGACTCGTGATGAGCGAAGCCGTCGACGCCTTTGAAGAGTCCTTAAAAATTGCTGCAGAGCGCTACCCTGGAGTCGACGCGGTTGCTTTCGCAGAACTTCGTCGTGCTATCGGAACGTTTGATGCTAACGCCAAGGAGTTCCACGAGGAACTAGCAGCGTTGAGTCCGAAAGCTTCGCGCGATGTCATCGATTACTGGAACGACAAGCTCATGTACTTGGAACGCCACTTGACGTTGGAAACCGGCCTTCCACACCGCAACTGGTACAAACATGTTGTGTTTGGCCCTGGCTTCTACGATGGCTATGGCGGTACGGCATTTCCCGGTCTTGCCGATGGCATCGCGTTCCACGACAGCGCTGGAGAAATCCAAGCTCACGTTGACGACGTGGTACGCGTTCTCGATGGCGCTGCAGCTTTCCTGCTGTCGAAATAGGCAACCGGTCCTGTTGATTCAGTGTACATGTAGATACACTAGAGACCCGAGCCGCAAAAGTTTGCAGGTGCGATCGTTCTTGTCGACTAATACATGTCGAACTAACACTTGACAGCACACTTGTACTTGATTGAGTTTTCTCCTGACATTATTATCGGCGATCGACAAAGCTAGAAGAAGTCCATCTTGAAGAGAATCAACACATACCGCAAGGACGGATTGCTCAGTGTCTAAGCAATAACGACTGGCACAGAACATTAAAACTGGGATCGATGGGGATCATCGGCCCTGCCAACCTGGCGACAATTTTGCGGATACTGCTTTTCCGTGAAACCCGCAATTGCAGTCATTCACATCACAACGCCGTTCAACAAAAGTTCTAGAGACCTCACCAAGCAAATTGACGCCCTAAATCTTTAATACTAATGCCATGCGAAAAGCTCTGGATATTTATACAGTCTAATAGTCGGAAGCCAGCAGTGTTACTCCAATGTTAGGTTGCGCGAATGTCACTCTTCACCGGTTGGGGCAACATTCACCCAAAGTGACATAAGTTCTGAGCTATTATTAAGTATTAGGTCGGTGTAGTACTAGAATTTTAAAGTCAAACTATCGTGAAATTACATAAGTACTCACAAAATGCATTTATACAGGATTCATGAGGGGTCTCGAACCCGGATATAAATATCCAGAGAACTTCGTGCAAAGTATGTTTCTAATGCATATCTGGTTCAGGGGCAGTTCGACATTTATACCATCGATACGCTGACGAAGGACGCAAAGGACTTTGCGTCTTATGGCTACAGTTGTAGGTACTTGGCCAGGGGAATCGGTGCCTTTGAGAAATGCAAGCAAGAAGGTTTTGCTAAAAGTCAGTACAGTATACCGATGTGAACACCAAATGTTGCCAGTTCAACTATCAAGGTACACCAATTGACACCAAGCGAAAAACAAAAGCATTGCAACTAAGCGCACAACGTGATGAGTTCCTGTCGAGGACACTACCAAATCTTCTATCAACACTCTACAGATTTGACGTGCATGTTTTCTTCTTTCTCAATTGACATTGCAATGCCAAGAGTGTTTACTTGCTTCAGACGTCTCAAAGGATGTCTTTGATGCAGATATCTCAGAATTGTCGAGATCTTTCAGTTTTCTTCACCGCCCGAAAAATCTTGTAATACTTGTACTTTTCGCTGTTCTTCATTTCGGATCTCGACAACTTGCTTAGTCCCAAAACCGACTTGACGTAGGCATCAGGATTCATTACTCTAATTTAAATATTCAATTGCAAGCAGATACAGGTACATTACCGGCCACTTGCAATCGAGGTTGTATTGTTGGGTGTTGGAAGTGCAGGATGTGCACGTACATCGACTCCAGAGTAGTATCCTATGTTGCGGCATATGGAAGGTTCTAGAAGGGATCTAGGCATAGTGATAGGTCTTAGTTAGCGGATGGTTGGTTAGTTCTCACTTCGCTATTGGTAAAGCCACTGACGAGGCCCCGGTGGGGCCGAAACGCGTCTGGCACGCGTTTAATCCAAGTCATGCATATCTACACGATTCTACATTTCCTACATTGGGGATCGTCGATCATTGATTGGCTGGTTTCATGGTATCAGCCAGAATTTTTGCTGAAACCGTGCCAGTTGGGCACAGTGTCATCTGCTACTTTAGTTGCCTTTTCGATAGCACGCGTTGGCTCACTTTGCAACCTTAGCCAATACAAAAAGCAAGACGGTTGCATTGTGGAGAGGCGGTATACAAAAACCAAGTCACGGCTGGTTACACCGGCACAACACACAAGGAGGAAGAGGCGGAGAAGCACTTCTAAGCAAGCCGCTACAAACCCGAGCTCGTCAAGTTCATGAGGACCGTGTCTCGTATCGGGCAGACCATGCGTTCACGACGGAGAGGCTACTGTGTATCACACCAGATGGCTTGTGTCGTTGGATGAACAAGCAGACGTACGAAGATCCAGAGTCGAGTGATGAAAGGGTGGACATCGTGTGTTTCCGAAGCCGGCGCCAGGTGCAGCGGAAACTCACTCAGTCGGATGACTACTTCCCCAAGCTGGTCGCCGTAAAAAAAGGAGCGCGCTGCTCAGGGACTCTCGACGCTATGGATGAACAAGAAACTGTGACCAGGCCTCGCACAACTTCATGATCCACGACGGATGGCTCCATTACGTCACAATGCGTGATGGACGCCGGCTACAAGTGGAGTGCTGTGGTCAAGAGTGTTGTGGTGGAGTGGCCGCCGTCATGGAGTCGTGGATGGACTCTCCCAGCCACTCCGCGAAAGACTACACCATGTCCGGCGCGGTATACGCGTACCGTGCGGACAGCACACAAGCACCACAGGACGCAGGATTTTGGCTCCGGCAGCACGAAGGCTTCCGACGGCTCGGACTCGGCTCAGCAGAATGCGGATCAAACCTAGGATGGATTGAGCGCCCAACCCTCAGTACCCTACAATTGCTTGTCTCGAGCGCGGCTGTGGTGCAATGAGGCTGGGTTTCACAATTGTTGGCAAAGTTTATGCTGTGTAAGGTAGGCTGGTCTCGGTAACTATTAACATCTTAGTAACTCTACGACCGAAATCGAGATGAGCATTTGAGTCTGCGAGTGCAGCGCTCTAGTCACTTCAACACAAACTACTTTCAGCCAATCAAAACAGAGTAGCACGTTTCGTTGCAAAAAAGTCATGCATTCTTACAGTACTGGTCGTTTTCACACAATTCCACAAACTACTACCTCCGCGCGGAAAATAATGCACCAAGCCAATCAGAAGCTGTCCTATTCAAAGCGATACCCTGTCAAAATCGTTGGTCATTTGAATTTTGGATCTCCTGCCCAGTTCCCTCTCCCCCATTCTTGCAGGATTGTGTCATTTCGCAATCGGAGCTCAAGGCCGATGAAGCAAGCCACCAACGAAGAGCGCCAAGCCGTGTGGGACGTGTGGGAGACACTGCCGTTCCGCTGTGTAGGAGGAAGAACTAAGACCCGTGTCCATGACGGGCAAGATTACACGCCGCCTGCTGGTAGAGGACGTCATTCCTGCTATCAAGGAGAAGTGGCCAAGCGGCCAGAAGCATATGCGTATCCTGATTCAGCAGGACAACGCACGTCCGCGCGTCTGATGAAGAAGGGAAGGAAGCTGGCCATTCTGGTGGCTGGACAATTGATCTTCTCAATCAGGCTGCCCAAAGCCCCGACCTAAATTGCCTTGACCTGGGGTACTTTGCAAGCATCCAATCGCCACAGTCACGAACTGGACCACGAACAACTGAAGATCTCATCAAAGAAGTAAGGCTCGCATTTGCTGACACTACGACCGAGTCGCTGAACAAAACGTTCCTGACGTTACAGCTCATGATGGAGAAGATCATGAACAACGGGGGCGGCATCGGCTTCAAGTTAGCGCATCTGCACAAGGATTCTCTGCTGCGGCTTGGGAAACTCTAGACGTCACTGCCGTGTGATATTCAAACACTGCTAAATCAGATGTCCATGGCAACACTCTCCGCGGCTCAAGCTCAAAGTGCTCAGCTCCAGTCGGCTCCGCCGTGGACTCAGACAACTCATCCTAACGCACCTGAACTACTACATAGTAGATCCATTCCTATTCTAGCTGGCGGAGCAAGTACGCCCAGAGATGCATCCTTCTTGCTAGCAGTAGTAAGTTGTCTAAAGCGCCTCCACCTCTGCAAACCTTGTAGCCGAAAAAAACGAGGTGGAGCTATGCCATTTTTTTCTGAAGGTGCATTATTTTCCGCACGGAGGTACTAGTAGTAGTATTTGCGTTTCGCCACAATCACGACGTCAACACGAAACATTTGAGTAGACAAGATACTGCCACAAATATCTCGATGCGGAGACCTTCTTTAAGTACATTCTGGTATTCACGTCAAAAGATTTACTGTGATTCCAGCTCAAAGTCAGAATTCAAATGGCGCTGAGAGTTCTTAGACACAGCTGCTAGCTGTGGGTTTGTGGTCGCACTAAGGTCGAACTGTAGTTTCAACAAGTTTTGGGATCATAACTAAACAGTTGCAGATAGTATCTGCGAGTATAGTACCTGAGTACAGGAAACCATGTTTTCTCTAAAGCAGTCGAATTATTCCCGAACTATGCAAACACCGTTTGTGAAAATGATCTACCGAACCTCCACCCAGACCCGTGCTGACCTTGTTGGACTTGATCACGGCCCCGTTCGCTTCCTCGCCTGCTCAGCCCACTTGGCCATCTTTTCCATCTGGGCATATACAGCCCTCCGTTTCTTGGCCCTCTCGAGTTTTCCATTGTTAAAGTTCTCAATAGCCTTGACGACGATGTCTTTCTTTTTCAAGTTCTTGACAGCATCGTCGAGCAGTCCAAAGTTGGTACCACGCTCCTCTTCATCCTCGATCGGCTTACTTCCCTTGAGACGGTGAACCGTGTTGTCGACTGCGGCATTTTCGGCGTTGACGAAGCTGGCGCACGAAACGAAAGTGGCGACGAGAAGTGCGACGACGACGTTGAAGCGCATAGTTGGCAGTGTCGGAGGAAGAACTACGAGGTGCGAAGAAACTTGTTGAGTGACCGGTAGACAGTTGATTGCAGAATGAAAAGTTGTTCACGTAAAACTCGGCACACGCACACTATATAACAAGCTACACGTATTCTATATTACGTACCCTGGCTACCGACCCGGGGGAGTTCGCAGTTCGTAAAAGAGATCAATGTATAAAACAAAAAGGGTAAATGAAACGTCAGTCAAGGGGGGGGTCTTCGACCTCGGATTTTGTCTCCAGTAGTGGCAGCAAGTAAAGGGGGCGCCGCCTGTGCCCCTTTAGTACTGACTGAGTGGAGCGATTCCCACAGCAGTCTGAGACGCCTCCTAAAGAATAAATGTGCATACAAAGTACGTCTAGGAACCTCAAACCGAGGGAGGGGC
The DNA here is from genome assembly GCA_032158285.1 of Phytophthora sansomeana. Taxonomy (NCBI): domain Eukaryota; phylum Oomycota; class Peronosporomycetes; order Peronosporales; family Peronosporaceae; genus Phytophthora; species Phytophthora sansomeana. The sequence continues at coordinate 105,665 of JAPDHH010000238.1, forward strand.
TCGCTCAGATTCATATTCTGAGCGAGGGGGGGGGGGGCCTCGCACAGACGGTCTGAGACGTCATAGACGCCGAAAATGCATATATTTAGGAAAACCTTTCCCTAATGCCTCTATAAACTGATATCTGCATTATTTTACCGGTAAGCGCATTTCCGTGGTCAGGAAAGTGCGGAATTCGACGCCTTACGCCTATCCTGCGGGTGGAATCCGCTTTTCCAAATTCAGATATTTAAGATCTGTGCCGTCACAAATGCCTACGGGAATCGCTCCAGTATACTTGCGAGTGTGTACGAGCTGTAGTCGTTGAAATTAATAAGATGCCTAGAGTGCTACAAGACACCCGGCATTTTTTGACCGATATAAATATACGTAGAGCTCTCAGTAGCAAGGCGTTAAAACTTGGTGATGAAGGAGAAAGATAACCGCAGTGGCGGTATAGGCGGTGGCGGCGGATTAATGGTAGTACTACGTAGTATTTGTTAGCAGATACTAGCCAGTGATTTGCGTTCCACATTGAGTCATTCTCGATCTTGTTCATTAATTGCAGCATTCTGCAAACATGTTGGAAACAGCTACACGCCAAAGCCATACAGTGTCTTACCTTGTCGTTTGAGCGCGTACAACACATCCATTACAACGACCGTCTTCCGATTGGCATGCTCTGAGTAGACGATAGCGTCCCGAACCAGGTTTTGCACGAACACCTTCAATACAGCTCTTGTTTGTCCGTATACAAGAGCTGACATCCGGATAACGCCTGCGCGACGGGCAAGTTTTCGAATAGCCGATCGCGATATGTCGAGTGAAGCATCACGAAGGATGAATCGGTGACGCTTAGATCTACCTTTTCCACATCCCTTAAATCCTTTGCCTCGCCCCGACATCCTCTGCACGACACCATGAAAAAATGTAAGTGTTGGTCAGCTAACAAATGTCGCGCCGATACACTAGAAGCAAACCTCACCGTGAAACGCGTAGTACAAGCCACAATAAGCTGAAGCGGCTTCTCCACGGCACTATCTTCTTGAAACACTTGAGTACTGTCTTTTGTTGGTCGATGTTGCACGATTGTTGGCCAGAGTAGTATTGAAGCTGCACTCTTCAAGATGCGCTACGGTGGAGAAACCGATTTACGTTTCGTGCAAAACGTTTTGAGCGCAACGGTAGTTTTCATGGCTTACACTAGTTCACACCTCCCTAAAACGGCATCTCTAATTAGAGATGTCAACGCTGTGGGACCCGTTTTTCGAGGAGCACGCACAACTGAAAGAGGCCAGTGTGTACGCTACGGAAGTCATCCTGTTGCTCCTCATGTCGTTCCTGACCGAAAGTAAAGTATATTTGTTCAATCGAAAGCCAACCTACTATTTGACCGAAGTGTCTATTGTTTTTCCTTTTCCCACCGATACAGCTCATGAATTTTCCGCATCATTGCGGCCTGAAGAAGCGTAAGCTGCTAAAAGACGCGGCTAGCCCAACTGTAGCAGCTCTTTTCCGCTGCCGATAGGCACGCATGTATTCCCGATGCTTCGCACGGCGAAGCTCATCAGAGTCGCCGACGACGGCCGCTATATGGAGAGGCTCAGTAGCATGTACACGGGCATCCACATCGGTGTCAATCGTGACACCCTCGCCGTTTTGGTAACTCGCGCTCTTCATCTCCAAGGACGCCAATACAGAAGCATCACCAACAGCTTGCCCACAACTTCCTTGCGCGCAGGCATCATAACGGCTACCAAACTCCACTTTCTTGGCTATGCTGCAACCACCACCAGCACTACACACAACATTTCGTACGCACAAGCATCTAGGTGTCGTACCAAGTCGTCATCGCCTTCATCATCGAGTGCATGCTCTGAATGTAGACGCGTCAATTTCAATTCAGGCTGGTTCCCACTCTTAGCGATTTTGATTGCTGTTGCAATAATCGAATTCAAATCGACGCAGTCAGTGTCAAACTGTGCGTTTGTGTTGTTTACAAAACCACGAGAAATTGAAAGGCGAACATCATCAGCACGATCATCACCTCCGCAAACCTAAGGAAATTCATGCATCGATTCACCATTCTTGCATCCACAAACATGTCGCTCAACACAACAACCACCATCTTGAAGTTCACTAGCCAAATGATTCAGAACCACCGCCACGTGACTGCCGAGCTCGATTAGAGTTTTCTCCTTCATCAGCAGCTGCGGGGGCAACCGAGGCAGTACGATGAACACCCCTAGGAACGTCCTCCGGGTGAGAGCGCTTCCTGCTCATCGAGATGCGTACCTTCCGATCGAAAATCTGTAATGGCAGCAGTTTGGGCATGACAGCAGCGTGGTTGTGGTAGCAGTCGTGGCAACAGCTTGGCTGCATCGGCCCTGTGGCAGCCGCCCTGTCGCATCGACCTTGAAGTCGCGCCGTCATCGCAAGACATAGATTTTGTAAAGGTTTCTATTACCGGTGTACATATTTATTGTGTGTCGTACACAATGTCTCACTCTTACGTCTTACAGCGAACCGCTCCCCAACGACAGTTCTGAACGAACTGCGAATTAGCTGCTCTCCTTCAAGGGCAAAGCCCAAGATGTCCGATCCTGTTCGTCGTAATCCGACTGAAGTTGAGCACTGATTATTACTACTTTTATATCGCACCATTTGAATGGTGCTCTATCAAGTGCTTTCGTGGATGGATCAGTCGCATTACTATCGGTAGCATAGTAGTTGATCCAAATCTCAAATAATATTGCAATAGGTTTTCGCGTTTAAATTAAGTCTAAGGTTACTCCAGATTGCTTCGAAGTGACTCATTTTTTGTTGACACACTTCATATTGCAAGCGTCGTATGCTCACACGAAGTTGCCTTCGTATTCGGCGCCTTTATCAAGGAAAGGCTTAACAACTCCAAAAGAAAAAAATGCCAACGAAATTGAGCGTAAGGGTAGAGAAATATGGGAGTCAATAACATACGTTTGCGAACTTACGAGTCAAAATCGAGCCTCGCTAGACCCTGAATGGTACGACGCCCTCCGGCGTTTGAGAAGTAAGGAACCGACAGCAGACGATGTACGCTTATTCAATTCACGAGTTCAAACACCAGCAGAATATCCTGCATGGACATCGACAGCTAAACACATTGCGTATATGAATGGAGCCTCCTGGTGGTCCAGTGGGCTAGACCCACGAATGCTATCCACGTGATGCGAGTTCGAGCCCCGCTGAGCGGGACTTTTCCATGATACAAAATCAGCATTCTCAAAACCAATATCTCATTCAAACAAATTCAGAATCAACATCAATAACCTTCAGATTAGCATAGTCACGTGTGTAGCAAACCAGGAATAACCAGTTAGTCAACTCAATTTCCTTCCTTGCGTATATGAATGTAGACGTGAATACTGCAAACGAAGAATGTACTACCGCTCCGAAAACGTTGTCTATTTGAATGCACAACATCGTGTCCAGCAAAAGCGCTTTAGAACGGAACGACCGGTACCAAAGGGAACAGTCCAAGCACTCCTTGATGAAGCGCTCATGCCTAACGCTACGAGAGACCGAGTTATTGGTCCCTATTTGAATTCCGTACTAGGCGCTCTGGTCTCGCTAATTTTTAATCTTGAGCAATCAGCAGGGTTGTGTAATGGGGCAAATGGTGAAATCTACGACCTTATATTTACTTCCAGCAGCGATATTCCAATCGTACTAGTAAAAATTATGGACTTATATCTGGGTCCTTCTTTTCTATCAGATGTCCCTAAGATTATTCCAATTGTTCCGAGGGATATCGTCAGGTAAAAAATCAAGTGACTTACGTGTTGTACGAAAAGGAATTCCTCTCCGACTAGCCTACGCTATAACCGTGGACAAAATACAAGGACTAACATGCGACAAAGTTGTTTTCCACTCACACTCGATACCAAGCGCAGCATTTGCATATGTTGCTCTATCGCGCGTTAAAACCCGCGAAGATATATTATTAACGTCTCCATTGACGCTGGAAAAACTGCGTACCTCGCCTGGTAAGCTACAAATGTTTAAGTGTGAGCAGACTCGCGTGAACAGTTCTGTTCAAGCAACAAAAGAAGTCGCATTACCAGTCGTTGAAGAAATGAAAAAGCTAGCCTCACAACATAACGAGCATTTGCATGTAGACTAGATCGACTCTGATTTCTACGTTGTATGGTTTGCTAAGAAAAGGAAAATACTCGTTGCAATGTAAGGATAATGCTGTTCACTTTCGATCGACGACCCTTCATTGCTATTAATTAATACACGTTTCATTGTAAATTGTGTCATCAATCGGTTTATTTTCCACCTCGAAATCGATAACTCCGCCACAATGACTATTTTGTATTGGTGGGACGATGCCTAAATCCTGCGTTCAGACAGCTAAAGGCGCAAGATATACTGCTCACCGATCAACTGAGTGTGTAAATTCAATTACTGCTATGTTTCGCTTTATAAGTATGTATATAACATCACTATTTAATATGGTCTTTTTTTGCCTTGCGTACGTCGCAAGGGTTGACAAGATAAGTACGTACGAAGATATTGTCAGTAATATACCAGCCCATTCATATGCTCGCATCGACTACAAGCCTCACTCGCATAACTCCGAATTGGTTATGAGCCCAAGCTACGCGGACACCGTCAGGCTCGTGGAAGACAACTACTTCCACTGGGAGTTCAACATGCGGATGAAGCTGTCGCGCAAGGGATTGCTGGCCCACATCATCAAGCCAGAATTCGACTCTCTGAGTGATCGCTCCACGTTGGAATGGAAGACCAACGATCTGACGGCCCTTGGTGTGATTGGTGGGGACGTGAGTCTCACATACCAAGTCTACATTCGTGGAGCGACCTCTGCGGCGGACTCGTGGCGTCTACTGCAGGAGCAGTTCAACAAGGCAACGCTCAAGAACCGGCTCATCGTCGCCAAGAAGTTGCATAACTTCAAGATGGATCCCGGCACTCGGTTCGCTGCGCACGTGGACCAGTTCAAGGAGCTGGTGCTGCAAATGGAAGTATTGGAGAGTCTCTCGACGAGACCCGACAGCTTGTGTTGCTGCTCGGTAGTCTGACGGACGAGTACAAGATGATCGGTACTGTGCTCGAGAACACGCCGAACGTGACATTGGCGTACGCGAGCCAAGCTCTCTCTGGTGTTGAAGCCTCGGATGAATCGTCATCGGCGCAAGAGAAGGCGTTCGCGGTGAAGAGGAACCACGACAAGTTCAGCAAGCGTGCGTTCCCAGGGAAGTGCTTCTACTGCAAGAAACCAGGGCACAAGGAGTTTGAGTGCCGCAAGAAGAAGGCCGATGTGGGACGTGGACAAGTGGCACAAGCGTAAGCTCAAGCGTCTGACTTCGCGTTCACGGCTGCGAGTGCGATGATCAAGTCTGAATGGCTCGTCGACTTTGGTGCAAGCTCGCGCATGACCAGCATCCGGGACAAGTTTGTGTCCATGGAGGAGCTGAAGACGCCGGTCTGCATCACGATCGCGGACGGTACGACTATCGACGCCGTTGCAAAGGGCACTGTCGGTATGAAGCTGATGGACGGGACGTCCGTCACGTTGTCGGATGTTCTGTACATCGCTGAAGTTGTAGGAAGCCTCGTCTCGGTGTCGAAGCTGGCCGAGAAGGATGTCACCGCGCAATTCAGCAAGGACAAGTGTGTCTTTCACTTTGGCGGTGCTACGGTCATGGGGGCCAAGCGCTGTGGAAACGTCTTAAAGCTGAAGACAGTGGGGGACCAGGTGTGCCAAGTCGCGACGACACCTCGTAAGGAGCCGTGGGCAGTTGCGCCCGCCCATCTCGGCCACATCCCGTACAATCGCTACGAACAGCTGTTGTCCATGGCAGACGGAGTACCTCGAGTATCGGACGATGTGCCGACCGAACACGTCTGTGCTGGATGTTGCATGGGCAAGATGCGAGCTGACGATTTCCCAAGACACCCGGAGAAACTTGTCAAGAGTACAGGTGTGCTTGACCTGATGCACTCGGGCGTAATGGGTCCGATGCAGACGAAGACACCCGGTGGTTGCACGTACGTCGTTACCTTCATCGACGACTACTCACGCCACGTTACGGTCTACTTTATGAAGGCCAAGTCGGAAGTGCTTTCGAAGTTCAAGATCTTCAAAGCAGCAATGGAGAACGCGACGGGCAAGTCCATCAAGCGCCTGCGTTCAGACAACGGCGGCGAGTACATCGATCGGCAGTTCAAGACCTACCTCGACCGCAGCGGCATCAGGCATGAGAAGACGGTGCCGTACACGCCTCAGCAGAATTGTCTGGCTGAACGGATGAACCGAAGGCTCGTGGAGATGGCGCGTTGGATGCTGTACCACGAGGGCATCGAGAAGAAGTGGTGGCCTGAATCTGTCAATACGGCTGCGTGGATCATCAACCGGATTCCCAACTCTGTGACGGTCAAGACACCCTACGAAATTGTGTACCGCACCAAGCCGCTACTCAAGAATTTGAAGGTGTTCGGTGCACTCGGGTATGCACACATTCCGAACGAGAAGCGCCGCAAACTCGACGCCAAGGCATTGAAGCTCGTTCCAAGACCCGAACATCAACGCTTGATTGGTTGTCGTTGGGTGTTTGCTCTGATGCGCGATGAAAAAGGGAATGTCGTTCGTCACAAGGCTCATCTCGTAGCGAAGGGATATTCGCAACGTCATGGTATCGACTATGAAGAAACGTACGCGCCTGTGGCACACTTGAACTCGATCCGCGCGAAATTGACGAAGTGCTGTGCCGATGGATTCGAGATTCATTAGTGCGACGTTGATACGGCATTTCTGTATGGGAAACTCGAAGAGGAGATCTACATGGACTTGCCTGAAGGTCTCCGAGAACTCTTAAAATTGGCGAGCGACGAGGGTGAAGATGACGTCGTGTGCCTGCTTTTGCAGAGTTTGTACGGACTCAAGCAAGCGTCTCGTGTCCGGAATGAGACGATTGATGCACATCTCAAGATCATGGGATTCAAATCTGCTGATGCTGACCCATGTGTGTACACACGTGGTGAAGGTGACGACGAGTGCATTGTTTGTCTGTATGTGGATGATATGCTGATTGCATCTCGGGAGTTGGGTGTGATTGCGCTGGGATCGCTGAGACATTTCGGGATCAAGGACCTCGGCCGTGCTCGCTTCATTCTCGGTATCGAGATCGACTACTACTATGGAGCGCAAAACGCTGGGCATTTGTCAGTGTGCGTACGCTGAGTCGATCATCAAGAAATTCAGACAAGAGAATGCGAAGCCGTGCTTACTCCACTTGACCCAAGTGTTCAACTGACCAAGGAGGACGAACCGCAAACCGATGAGGACAAGGCCAAGATGAAGGAAAAGCCGTATCGCTCACTTGTCGGTAGTTTGATGTACCTCGCTTGTGGAATGCGTCTTCGATTTCTGGAGAATCCTGGTGAGAAGCACTGGGATGGTGGCATGCGAGTGGTGAGATACCTGTTGAAGACCAAGAACCTTTGCATCGTATACGACGGACTACTTGGAGCGGATCTGGTGGCGTACTCCGATGCAGATTGGGCAGGCAACCGCGACGACCGACGCTCGCTGAGCGGGTTAATGTTGATGATGTGTGGTGCTCCCGTGGTTTGGCGAGCGCCCTACCAGAAGACGGTTGCACTGCGTTTTACTGAAGTCGAGTACATGGCTCTCAGTGAATGTGTGAAGGAAGTGGTTGTGGTGGAGTGGCAAATAAGAATCGGAAAGGCGGTGTCATTATCTCGAAAGTAATGACTGAGGAGGGAACACTATATGATGACGCCTGCATGACTTGGAGACCCACGTCGGGGCATATTGACTATGGAGAAAAACCAGCTTGGGGTGCAGGACATGCAGCAGAAGCGAAGACTTGCGGCCGAAGGGAGGAGACCAGACCCGACCGGACTCGAACGGTGATCGCCTTCGGACGAGATCGGACCGGGCCAGATCGGGGACGTACCAGATCGGGTCAGATCGGTGATCGGGCCGATCGCTCTCTATCTTCAATGATGAGCAAGAGCCAGCGCCAGAGATGAGTATACGGTGACAGACAGGGCATAAATCAGGACGAAGGTACGACGAAGGAAGCAGTTTCGGATGAGACGCAAGTAAAGGATAGGGATAAACATAATCAGACTCGAATTTGCATTGGAAGACACTAGTGCCTTTCAGACTTCGGGAAGCGGGAAGATTTTGGCCCCGCGAAGCGTTTGGAAGACTCAGTGGTGTACCTAGTGTCGTAGTGTAAGGTCTGGATAATACATTGGCCGACCTGCCTACCTCTAGTGTCCTATTGTTTTACGTGCTTCACCCGATCGACTGGGCTTTAGTGCTTGGCCGGCGATCGCTTCGACTCTCAACCCCCAAGATCCCGCTATCGGACGCGGCAAGCAACTCAGGAAAGGAACCAACGCCACGCAAGGCAACCTCAGGCCCAGGACCGAGTCCAGGCCGCCCGATCGGAGTCTATCGACTCTAGTCCGATCGGATACTACTACCGGCAGTAGTGCGAAGATTTCCGCGCTGCTCCACCCCGTCCCCGCGTCTCGCCAGGACGGTCCCGATTTCACATACCTGCATTCTTCGGAGTCCCGAGAGAGCCGATCCAGCCCACCGACGGGTACACAAGGTGAGAACAAGTTCAGCTGATCACGGATCATCGGGGGACCCCCTCCGTTAGTCGGTGTCTGGGCGCTGTTGGGAAGTCGGGTTGGTCTTAACCAGATTTGGATCGATCCTGCTACACCACAATGGTGCGCGTGCCCGGATTCGAACCAGGGATTTCACCGTGAGTCCGCAGAAGAAGATGCACAAGTGAAGTTTGAACCAGGGGAAGAAGCGTCGTCGAAGATCGGATCGACGACGACGCCGCTGAATGAAGCAAGATCCGCAGATCGGCAGAGTCCTGGGAGGAGCTCTGGCGACAGACCAAAAGAGGGCGATCTAGATCTAGATCTGGACCTTGAAGAAAAACCTCGATTTTCTCCCCAGGTCCCTCCGGGGACCCCGCAGATCTCGATGCGAATCGAGATCTGCCGGATGCTGAGGTGACAGTTAACCCCTCTGTTACCAACGTCGTAAGTTACGACGAATCGATTTTCTACGTCGTAAGTTACGACGTAGTTTGTTGCTTCAAACAGGGAATGGCTCGGAAAAAACGTTCCAATACTTTAAGCAAGCTTATTTCTGGCCGAAAAAGTATAAGCTCGAGAGGTTAAATCAGCACATGCACAAAGAATGCTCTGGACATACACAAAACGGACCTCAACTGGCACAAAAAGTTCTTTGCGGCAATTAGGAGTAGTGGTTGGCTGGAATGTTTGCGTTTTTGCTGATTTCACAGTGATGTGCTGAACAAAACCACGACTTTACCTGATTCTTGTTCTTTTGTGTGATTTTCCAATCTTCGTGATCCGACATCTGCCGATTGGTCCTGATGTCTCCTCAACCAAAGTCGTAAGTTTGGTGATAGCTCTCAATCGACTGCGCACGAACGTCGTAAGTGACGGCAAAAGACCCTCAAAATTTATACATGACACCGCCTGTGTCCACGTGTATCTAGTTATGGAAAGGACCTAGCAATACAAAATCCTAGTGACATTCTTCGTCGTAACTTACGACGTTAGTTAGCGCGTTCAGCGATCCAATTTCCGGTAACAGAGGGGTTAAACCTGAGCCTTATGCATTCATCGGTGATAAGGATCCCTATCCGATCACCCCTCCCGCCGCAGCGATCAGATCGACGAAGAAAAAGAAGAACAAGATCGCGCGGAAGAAACTAAAAAGCACCCGAGTCGGAGAATGATGGGCGTGCGGTGGCTCTCGCTGATACATGAAGCGGAGACAAGCTGGACGCTATATACCACTAGAAGATCTTGCGGGAGTTCCTAAGTCAAGACCAGATCATGCGGTTCATGCAAGTGCGTCAGATTGGCGATCTGAAGGGTCCTGTGACCACGCCGATCGAGACGTCGGGCTCCTTGGCGGCTGTACAGATCCTATTCCAGTTACTTCAGGAAGCTGGTCTAGTGGCGGGCGCATTCGACGCCAACACGCTGTTTGATCTGGACACGGACGTGAATCGATCGACGACGCGAGAGCTGTTCGAGAAGCTGAAACCTTTGGTCGGGGAATCTCCTCCGATCAAGGACCAGGCGTCATCGACTCCTGTCAGCAATACCGAGGTCCAAACAGGATCCTCGCATTACGCATCCGCTACGTCGGAGCCAGATTCAGACAGCTCGACCAGCCCGACGCGTATGACTCTGGATCCTTCAGGTGCAGCTCTGCTTAGTTCACGAGTGAAGTCGTCCACCCTCAACCCCGTGGCCCCCAGTCACTCGAGGACGTCGACCCGAGCGAACCCTAGTCCATCTAACCGATCAGGACAAGCCTCATTCTGTGGTGGCTCAATCTCCTTTCGCTGATCGCCCTTGGGTGACCGATCGGGACAAGCCTCATCCTGTCGCGACTCGATCCCCTTTTGCCGACCGTCCTTGGGCGAAGCCAAATCACTCAGAAGCTCGTGAGACTGCTGCGGAGCCGACCGACCGGCTCGAAACCTACTTTCAAGCGGCCATGGCGAGATTCTTGAAGGAGCATCAAAGCAAGACCGCAGCCAGACCAGGCGATCGGGTGCCAGACGCCGGAACTCAAGATGTGGATATGGAGTCTGTGGGGTCACTCCGTCGCCGAACCTCGTCTTGGAACTACGATCCGGACGAGTTGGATTTACATGACTCTGGACGTGCTGCGGTTGCGACCGCGTCGACTGGACCGGTATCCTCGGCTCAGATTCCCCGTGTCCGGGTGTCCGCGATTTTCGATCTCAAGGAATTTACAGGTCGGCATCGCGACGAAGATCGTGCCCGATTGTGGGTCAGTAAGGTCAAGTCAGCCTTCTTGCGCGACCAGGCTACGGATGTTGAGAAGTGCTTGACCTTCGCCGACTTATTGGCCGGTCCAGCCAAGAACTGGTACCGTCAGTTGAATCGGGCAACCAGGACCAAGTGGAGCGATTTACTCCGAAGTTTCCAGGTGCAATACTGTGGACTTGGAGTATCAGTGGCCTGGCAGTACTATCATGCTCGGAAGCGATCGGAGGAATCACCCTTGGAGTATCTTCATCGCCTAAACGTCGCTGGGTTGCGTGCGCGTCTCAAAGTCAAAGACAGCGACCCGAAGGAACGGCGTGAACATGTGGACCCCTTCATTGAAACACTGGGCGATCCCGATTTATCCGATCAGCTGACTGTACTACGATTGGCGGATTCCGACGCCTTAGAGGAGGTTCTACAAGCCAGAGAGCGAGCCAAGAGCCGACAAAACAGGTCAGCGTTTGGGTCTAAGTATCGACATAAGGTTGCCACGCCGCCCGCCCCGGCGGCCCAGACGAAACGGGCCGTTTGGGCGATCCAGACATTCCAAGAGGCTCGATCAGACTCAGGATCAGACGAGTCTGATGTCGAAGACAATCTACGGCGCATATACCTCGCTGCAACCGAAGGACAGCAGCAACCAGGAAGAGGTGACCTACCGAGGCAAGACGAAGGTGGACGAGGACAGACGACAGCTGATAGATCGAATGGGACCGATCGGTTGAACTCTGATCCAAGGAACGAGAGTCGACAGGAACGATCGGACCGCCCTCTCTGTCCTCAATGTGGGTCGAGAAGGCATTCGGAACTCAACTGCTGGAAAAATGTTACGTGTGACAAATGTGGGAAGCGTGGTCACCCAACCGATCATTGTCTCTTCGTCTGTCGTGGGTGTGGCGAGGTACACGACATGGGTAAGTGTCCGATGGAAGAATTCTACAACCAGATCCGCAAGTGGTATGATCCTACGCACCACGCGGGTATGTTGTTGGAGTTCGCGGAGAAGATGTTAAAGTAGGATGCTCGTCGGGTTGGAATCCCGAACGAGCCGAGCGCTCCAAGTACTGCATCTATGCATTTGTGCACAAGCAATCGGTAGGTCGAGGTAGTGGACGACCAGATCTGCACGGTAATACATTTGATTCTCGCGACGATCGTTTACCCAAGGTCACAAGTCTACGGCGATCGGGTGTTGGCCAGTCGGATGAGTTCTGCCGAGCCGCTAGGACGTCTCTGGAAGTCCGATCTGGTGATACGCGTGGTTTCTGGAAGCAGTCTGTGCCGGACGAGTGGTTTAAGCCTAGGGAAGGTGAGACCACCGAGACCGATCTACCTCATATCAACGAAGTCCGTTGATCGGGTGCCAAGGCGGCGACCGACCTCCTCCCTGGGGAGTCCCGGGGTTACTGGAAGCAATATCCCCCCGGAAAGCGGTTACATCAAGCTAAAGCTGCCGGGAAAATCAACAACGAAAAAGCTATCTTACTCTTAGATACTGGTGCCTAGGTGTCCATCGTGGACACCACCTTTGCTCGTAAGGTTGGGTGCTATGTCGACACGAGTCAGAGCCAAGAATGTGTTGGAATCGGTGAAAATGTGTATGTTACGGAAGGAAGAACTCGGATCAAAATCACCCTGGCAGGCAACATGGTTTACTTTTTCGATATCTGGGTGGGCTATCTCTCTGGTCAGGAAGCGGTCCTAGGTATGGACTTCATGGTACCAGCCGGGATCAGGCTCGATCTCGCACAAGGAGAGCTGTGCTTACCAGGCGAGATCAAGATACGGCTGAGTGGACGTAGACCACTCTATGGAGATGGGGCAAGAAGGCTTAATGCCGGTCAGTACCTCATTCTGGAGGCTGGAGATCTGGTGGAACTACCGATCCGCCGGAGATCGTCGGCGAGCGACAAGCTGTGGGTAACTCGCGGTAAAGACTGGGTCCCCACGATAGTAGGCAGACCGGGCAAAATGCGGAATATGAAGATTACCAATATCGGGGAGGAGAAGATGACCCTTGAACGCGATGTGACGATAGGTATATGGCTGGACGGCGATCGTATTCCACGACCTCCAGGCTTCGTCTCTGTCGGATCTCGTCGGTACATGGAGTGGCAGAACCTGGCGTTTCAAGCTACTGTTGATATCGCTCCAGCGCCGCCGGAGCCACCAGAATGGGCGTTCGGTCCCGCGGTCGATCGACCGATCTACCCGACGCCTCGCTCGATACTCCGGAGAAAATTGACGACCGAAGGCGGTGGTAAGCCGACAGGAGTGAGTAACCCCTCATAAATTACAAATCCCGATACTCTCGGCGGGGATACCGAGCTCAGATCGATTGAAGTGCTGCGGGCCTCGACGGGACCCGACCAGTCGATCGGAGCCTCCGACAGAGAGTCAATTGGGGAGAGGAATACTGGCGGGTCTGGTGAGGTCAGCCAAAGCACAGTCGACGAAGATGTCATGGAAGCGAGACTGGGCGGTGGCGACTCTGTGTCGTCAGAGGAAGGAGTTGACATTCCATCAGATCGTGGGTTAGAATATTCCTCATCCCCCCTGACACTGTGGATCACCAAGAGGATCGGCAGACGACCGGCGATCAAGATTCGATGAAGTGTGGTTCGGTATCGGTGAGGCCGAGTTGGCCAGATCCAGATGGGCAGGGCCTACGCAATGCAGACTTACCTCTACCGGCCGAATCACCTATATCTGACTCCCCTAGATCGGGACGACAGGATGAGCAGAGTACAGCCGATGAAGACTTGACTTACTGCCATGAAGGAAGTGAGCTAGAGGCAGAGGACGTCCAAGAGGAGCTGGCAGTGATCCACGAGATTACAGTCACCACTGACGAGGTGACTATAGAAGACATTCAAGTTGGGGATCCCGCGTTCAACACCCCTGAAGAGATCGATCGTCTACGTCAGATGATCTGGCGCAGACGGCACCTTCTGATCGGAAAGGGTAATGCACTGCCGCCCGCAGCCCGGGGCGTCGTATGTGATATAGAAGTCGGTGACGCAAAACCGATCGCGCAGCGAGTGAGGAAGATTGCTCCTCAATTCCGTGAGAAGGTGTCCGATCTGATCAAGGGGCTGTTGTCAGCCTCGATCATCCGACACTCGACCTCACCGTGGGCCTCGCCGATTGTGGTCATCATCAAGAAGAGTGGAGTGGATATACGACTGTGCATCGACTACCGAATGGTGAATGGGTTGACACGACTGTTGGTCTACACGATGTCATTGACCGGGGATCTGCTGGAGGACCTGGACAAGATCCTGTGGTACTGTTCCTTGGACATGGCTAGTGGTTTTTGGGTGGTGACGATGACGGATCGTGCTCGAGCGATCTCAGTGTTTATTACGCCATGTGGACTCTTTGAGTGGAACAGAATGCCTTTTGGTCTCAAGAACGCACCCCAGATCTACCAGCGACTGATCGACAATGCATTGTATGGGTTCACCAAAATATCTCGATCGGAAAATGGTGACGGGATCGCCGATCTATTCGAATCCGGCGAGCCGGAAGCTCCTGGGCTACCATCAGTACTCGGCCGTAGATCGTACATCGACGACATCGTGGTGTCTGCGGAATCATGGGATCAGCTCTGCGATCGGGTAGAAGGCTCTTGGACGCCTGTGACAGGTGGAATTTGTCGATCAGTGTGGTGAAGAGTTTTTGGGGACTTCGTAAAGTGGGGTACCTGGGACACCAGGTGTCAAGAGATGGTCTTGAAGCTCGCCCTAAGACGCGAAGGTATTAACCGATCTGCCGTTTCCCAGATCGCTCCGAGCTATGCAATCCTTCTTGGGCAGCCTCAACTACTATAGCCGCTTCATCGAAGACTATGCAATCTACGCAGCGGTCTTCTATGAGCTACGAGAAGTAGACTTCTCTGAGTTGCGGAAAAGGGAAGACCTTAGCAAGTTGGTGGACCCGACACAACTCAGGCCTGGGACTACCGATTTGATCCATCCTGGGACAGAGCTGATCGGGTCAGATCAGACTTCAGTTGCAGTCGAAAAGGAGAACGAGAAGTGGATTCGCGCGCGAAAGGTGTTTGAAACCCTGAAGAGGAAGTTCGCTACTACCCAGGTCTACGTCACTTCGACCCCGATCGCCAGCCAGTGTTGGTGGCATATGCCAGCGACTGGGCGATCTCGGCGGCATTGATGCAAGAGTACGACCAGGTCTACCATCCAGTCTATTTCGCGAGTCGGACGTTGAAGTGAATTGAACTACAATGTAGTCGAGAAAGAGGTATTGGCGCTACTGCGAATCCTAGATCTCAACTACAACGTCTTGGTTGGACGCTCGATCCGCGTCCTGACCCGACCACTCGACCTTGACATGGCTTTTCCGGTCACGTGGTCTACAGGGTCGTCTCGGTCAATGGGCTGCACTCTTGTCCCCCTGGACACTCGAAATCTCTAAGTGTACGAAAGGAGAGGACGAAGTGCTGGGGGTGGTTGCCGCTACTATCATTCCCCGATCGAAGGTGGATGAAGCGTTGATCGGTATTGCGCCGCGAAAAGAGCCACGCAACCAAGTCCAAACTCTGGTTCCGACTATCCAGGTCGGCGAAGAACTGTATGCGATTAGCTTCGACGGGTCGGCTAGCGGTAAGCGAGAAGGAGGTATCTACAGCGCAATCTTGTGGAAACTACCTGGATGGGGCGTGGTAGCAGCCCGATCGGGGTATGCTGAAGGGTTGACCGTGAACGAAGCTGAGTACAATGGCCTCCTGCTTGGCCTCGAGTTGCTGGAAGGCGTAGACAAAAGCCGTGTGGTTGGTTATCTGTGGCGATTCCAAGCTTGCGATCAGACAGGTGCAAGGCGAGATGACATGCAAAGCCCCAGGCTTGACTCTGTTGAGACAGAAAGTACTCGATCGGCTACAGACCTGGCCGGATCATGAATTGTTACATGTGAAACGAGACTGGAATGCTAGTGCAGACAGTCTGGCAAGTGCAACTCTCCAGGGTCAACAAGGTATCATAGTCGACAGTGAAGAATCTTGCCACGATCTGATCGCTCTGAATCGGCTAGACGAAATTCTGGTTGCCCAACCTGAAGAGACAGCGGTTAAGGTTTCACCAGTGGTCACTCGGTCGGGAGTTCGATCGAATTCCAGACCAGCCGTATTGGGAGAAGAGATCGTGCGAGATATGAGGGTCGATCGGATCCGACAAGCTCAAAATGAAGAAGTGTGGATCGCGGGAATGAAAAAGTATTTGCTAGGTCAGGTGACCGATCCAGAACAAAACGAGGCCAAGATGCACGGCAATCTGGCTCATGAGTATGAGGTAGACATCCACGATCTGTTGTTCTATTGCCCATCGTTCAAGTGATCTGAAGCCGATCGGGATGGTTTAATGAGATTGGTGGCTCCCGAAGCGCTGCAACAAGATATCTTACACCATTACCATGCTAGTCTTGAAGGTGGACATCAAGGGATCGGTCGGACCTACCAACGGATCAGAGACCATTTCCACTGGAGAGGACTGTATCGCAGTGTGCAGAGATATGTGGGTGAGTGCGTTGATTGCGAGACTGGTAAGGGACGGCCGACGATCCGAGGAGAGTCTCCAGGTAACATTCAGTCGACGTACCCTTTCCAAGTTATCGCCATGGATCACATACCCTCTCTGCCAAAGTCCGACAAAGGGCATACGGAGCTGCTGATCTGGGTCGATCTCTTTACCGGATACGTGATCGCCAAGGCTAGCTCGAATCGTTTGGCGCAAACCATTGCCGAATCGTATGAGGAGTTTGTATTCCGAAGATTTGGGGCTAGTGAGGTGATCAGGCATGATCGTGAACCTGGATTTATGTCGGACTTCTTTCGATCGTTCAACCGGATCCTGGGGCAACGCCATCGGGCCACGATGGCCTATCGACCACAAGCAAACGGTACAGCAGAGAGGATGGTCCAAACGATTACACGGTCGATTAAGATGTACGTTGAGGACTTGGAGCAGCGAGACTGGGATGAATATGCTGAGCGATTGACGTTCGCTATCAACACGGCTCACGATCGGGTCCGTGGCGATACGCCCTTTTATCTGGTACACGGATGAGATCCTCGGTCGACTCTAGAAGCGACCTTACCCGTGGGGAGTGCGCGAACACGAGACCGGGATCCTCGCAGATGGAGATACCAAGTTCAGCGTTACTACAGCGGAACAGGTTAACGTCAGACTTCGAGAGGCGATCGCCGACAGGCCAATCAGCACAACGACGAAGTTCGACCGCACCAGATCGAGGCCGGGTCTCAAGTATGGTTGTACTTGGACCGAGTAAAGGAAGGGTATGCTCGGAAACTAGCCCATATGTGGCACGGACCGTTCAGAGTGGCAGAGAAGGTTAACGAGTACTCGATGCGCCTTGAGGTCACTGGTACACCTTATCGGCTTTTCCCGATCGTGCACGTCTCGAAGCTAAAGCCGGTCAAGGGCTTCCCCGATCGACCACAGGTCGATCTGACGGTGCCAGAGGCGGTTCGGGTCGACTTTGACGAAGAGTTGTTACCGGAGGATAGCTGGACCCCTGAATTGGGTGATGACGATCACGAAGTGGAGAAAATCACCGACATGCGGTCTGGCCGAAGTACCCGATACGGTCGAACCTATCGAGAATTCTTGGTTCACTGGAAGGGTTATGATGAGCCCAGCTGGGTCGACGAGGCAGACCTCAACTGTGGGGCGTTGTTGTATGAGTTCGTGCGAGATCACAGCTACCGGAGTCGGTTTGGAGCGATGCAATCTCACGAGGAGTGATGCGGGAGCCGCTGAGGCAGATCGGATGTCTCAATAGGAGGTGTGGTGACGGGTCCATGGGATGGCCATGGACCGGTAGACGGTGGTTCGTGTATGTGAAGTGTATGCATATTCCGAGTATGACAGAAGGGGAGGTGAGGCTTGTGTGCCGACTGACAACCCAAGTCGACCGAGGCCGATCCTGAATGAAACCTGTCGAGAATGTCGAAGGCCGAATGGATATCGGCCCGATCAAGCGGAATTCGGCTCGGACTGGGGGCGACTTAGAGGCTATCAGTCTCCGATCGGAACGAACCGGATCGGCCTTGATTGGAGGCGACCCCAAGAAGAATTAAGGATGCCGATCGGAACGAACCGGATCGGCCTAGACTGGGGGCGACTCCAAGAGGAATTAAGAATGAACGAAGACGCAAGGAGGTGGTATTCTGAAACGGAATTTAAAGGATGACCATCGGGTCCAGCCTACGGGTTGAACTTGTTTCTTAGGCGCGGAACTGATCGGGCGGGGTGTTGAGTTGGGCGATCGCGGAATTGATTGCGCCAAGGGTCGACATCGTTGCACTCATCAAGGGCTTCCAGTAGATCGGTAGGTTCGTCTCGCCCAAGGTTCGGATCCGCAGTGCTAGCTGAACGGGACGCGGCTCCGGGATACCATGTTATGGCATCAGATAACGTCGGCAGGTGGAGAAAGAAGGGATCCAACAGCAGATCCAAGTCAGCCCGTCCCGCTCTCAATATAGGCAAGAAGGACGTCAATATGGTTCGCCATCGATCGCCCGCATTGATCCTGCGACGACGGCGATCCGCTTGATATCAATCCACCACCGGATCGGCCCGATGAGCCGAGGTGATCGGAAGGTAGTGCGTGGTTTCCCAGTACGCCTGGAGATACTGTGCTTCGAGCCTTAGATAGGCGTCTGCAATCTGGCCCAAGAGAGTGTTCGATCGGCGATGCAGCTGGAGGTCGAACATCCAGGAACCTTCAGAGTTTTCGAGGGCCTCCCAAGGCCGAACGGCCATCAGTGCAGTGATGTTCGTCCCAGTGATGAGGTCGTCTCGATATCCGATATCGGGGAGAGGTGCAGGCGTCCCGCGAATATGGATCGGGAATATCCACCCCGGAGGTAACGCGATTTGACGGGCTAGTGTGTGTCGGATCATCGTGTCGATCCGCAATCGATTCACTAGAGTGACTGGCCACGGGTCGACCTGCGCCGGAGTGAAGGTCCGGAGGCGGTCAAATCCACGAATCGTAGTGTTGAGATCAAACAGAGGAGGCACCAATGGTCCTGGCTGAGCTGGTGAACCGGGTGGGGAAGATGGAGAAGAACCACGATCGCTCGACCCGTCTGTACCTGATCCGGTCGGGGAGGTAGGCCCGATCGGAGATGAATGACGTCGGCCTCCACTGAGATCGTCCGGTTCTCTGTCGGACTCCTCAGCACTCCCGGGAATCTCGATCGGCGTGGCAGCATTTCCACCAAGGATCGAAGAATGTCTACGGCGAGCCTCTGATCGGGAGCGGGACAATGCAGCCAACTCCTGCTCGTCGATCGACCCTTCGGCCTCCTCGTCCTGTTCGTCTATTTCAAACGCAGGTCCGGGTGACGCCGGTAATTCGATACCCTGGCCACCCCGACCGTCATCGTCAATCTCACCACGATCGGACGGACTGATCGGGCCTCGACCGCTGACGGGTGGGCGTTGAGGCAACGCTTGAGAGCACAAAGACCGCTTGGATGGTGGTTGTGAAGCCAAAGGAGAATCCGATCGACTACGGCCCCGTTTTGTTGCATGAGGGGCGTAAGTCGAGTCTTGCGACGAATGATAGCTTGTCGGGGATGACGGCTCAGGGCCCACAGCGTGAGGACGAGCTTGAGGGTGACCGGACGCGTCCGGATCGATCAAGGTTGCGATCTTGCGCAGGTCGCGAATAGAAATACCGATACAACCATGGATCTCACTCTGCGTCCGGCGCAACTGGGCGTAGGCGGTCTGGAGGTCGCTCACCTGGTTTGGATGGTCCGACGTTCCCCTTCCAGCAACAGATCGGATTAGTGTATGCTCGGATCAGTGTATGCAGGATAGATTGGGATCAGAAGGCGGATACGTACGCAAGGATCGGATCTCCAAAGTTGACGCTGACTTTAATCTAGCCGCATCTCATTCGCGAAGCGCGGCAGCTAGATTAAAGTCAGCGTCAGCTTGTTCCTTGCCAAGGCGATCGTTGTCGACCCTCAGCTGGTCACGGAGCTGGGCTAAGCGAACTGAGGTGCTCCGTGCCGCCGCCAAATCTGCAGTGGTACGATCAGAGATCACTGGAGCGGCAGCGGTCGAGGCCGCGCGGGATTGTCGGAGATCGGACGTCACTTGTCGAAGTTCCGCCGCTACGCGGGCAGCCTCTGCGATGGCCGAGTCACGCTCGTCCCGCAGCCGATCCGATTGGGCAACATCGGACCGATCCAGGAGACCCCCACGCTCATATTGTGCGAGTGCAGTCTGCGCGCGATCGAGGGCTACGTCAGATAGGTGGAGATCGTGACGCACGAGGATGAGCTCATGAGCGTCAGAACTGCCTCGAGCACGGAGATCATCAATGTCGCCGACGGCAAGATCAAGCTGGTGCTCCAGATGGTGGTTGTGAGCTTCGGCGGCATCCCGATCGCGAAGTGCCCTGGCTAGTCGCTGGCCCATGTCTTGGAGTTCGCCTCGCTGTCTTCGAACTTGCTCTTGGAGATCGGAGAGGCCTTGCGAGGGACTACTAGCTGGATGACTGGATCGCGGGTTTCCACTGGGCGAAGGTGAAGACGAAGGGGACCTTCGGGGCGAGTCGCTCTTGGAAGAGCTCATCGGTGGTGGAAATGGTTGTGCACTTGAAGGAAAGTTGCAGACGGTGGCCGCAGTGAGGCCGCTGTACGGCCCCGACTTCGGACAGGGGGCGGTTGTGGTGGAGTGGCAAATAAGAATCGGAAAGGCGGTGTCATTATCTCGAAAGTAATGACTGAGGAGGGAACACTATATGATGACGCCTGCCTGACTTGGAGACCCACGTCGGGGCATAATGACTATGGAGAAAAACCAGCTTGGGGTGCAGGACATGCAGCAGAAGCGAAGACTTGCGGCCGAAGGGAGGAGACCAGACCCAACCGGACTCGAACGGTGATCGCCTTCGGACGAGATCGGACGGGGCCAGATCGGGGACGTACCAGATCGGGTCAGATCGGTGATCGGGCCGATCGTTCTCTATCTTCAATGATGAGTAAGAGCCAGCGCCAGAGATGAGTATACGGTGACAGACAGGGCATAAATCAGGACGAAGGTACGACGAAGGAAGCAGTTTCGGATGAGACGCAAGTAAAGGATAGGGATAAACATAATCAGACTCGAATTTGCATTGGAAGACACTAGTGCCTTTCAGACTTCGGGAAGCGGGAAGATTTTGGCCCCACGAAGCATTTGGAAGACTCAGTGGTATACCTAGTGTCGTAGTGTAAGGTCTGGATAATACATTGGCCGACCTGCCTACCTCTAGTGTCCTATTGTTTTACGTGCTTCACCCGATCGACTGGGCTTTAGTGCTTGGCCGGCGATCGCTTCGACTCTCAACCCCCAAGATCCCGCTATCGGACGCGGCAAGCAACTGAAGGAAAGGAACCAACGCCACGCAAGGCAACCTCAGGCCCAGGACCGAGTCCAGGCCGCCCGATCGGAGTCTATCGACTCTAGTCCGATCGGATACTACTACCGGCGGTAGTGCGAAGATTTCCGCGCTGCTCCACCCCGTCCCCGCGTCTCGCCAGGACGGTCCCGATTTCACATACCTGCATTCTTCGGAGTCCCGAGAGAGCAGATCCAGCCCACTGACGGGTACATAAGGTGAGAACAAGTTCAGCTGATCACGGATCATCGGGGGACCGCCTCCGTTAGTCGGTGTCTGGGCGCTGTTGGGAAGTCGAGTTGGTCTTAACCAGATTTTGATCGATCCTGGTACACCACAGTGGTGTGGATGCGACTTCTGCTCAAGGACTTGGGGTCTGAGCAGACTGACGCTACGGTGATCTACGAAGATAACCAAGGTGCGATGGCGTTGGCGAAGAATGTCAGGTATCAAGTGCGGACCAAGCATGTGGACATTCGGTACCACTTCATCCGTGAGTAGGTTGCGAGTGGCGTTGTGGTGCTCGAGTACGTGGAGTCCAAGAACCAACTCGTCGATTTCCTGATGAAAGCATTGTCAACGAAGACTCTTCGCTACCTACTCGAACGTGCCAACATCACCGGAATGCTCGAGTAGACTGCGAATTGAGTGGGGGTGTTGCGATTGTACACTTCGCAGTCTGTCTGCCGGGGTCCCGACCTCGAAGCACGTGCTTGTTGTGGACTTGTACCTAGGCGCGTGCCATGTGAACACAGTGCGTACTTACCAGACATTCTGGCGATGCGATTGGTTGATCGCTCAAGATGCACTGTTGTGATTGGTCGAGAAGACGGCAACTTCAAGTTGCTGTCAGGGAGGTCCAGTTCGCGCATATACTTTTTGTACCCACGAAATATCCACTTGGAGTTAGAAGCTGAGCTTTGGGGAGATTGTTAGGAGGGCATAGGACATTAGTTCTAGTAGAGCAGTTTTGTCGATTTCAATCTCAATCACTTTCAGATTTCCATTCATCTGCTCGCATCGACTACAAGCCTTACTCGCATAACTCCGAATTATGAAGGTGGCGACAAGAAGTGCTAGGAAAACGCTGAACCGCGTGGCTACTGGTCCCGGGAGAACTTCAATCGAACGAACTTGGCGAGTGACCGGTAGTCGGGGGATTCCGAAATTGCAATGGTAGGAACCGACCCAATTTCAAGCTGAGCTCGTGGACGCCACGGTGGTGGTGTGAGCTTCAAACGCAGCATAGTAGAGCGAAGACAGCGCGACAGAAAACTTGGATTGCCTATCCGACAAACTCTCCTGCGCAAAGCCCAAGATCTTCTAATCCTGCATCTGTCAATTCGTCACCAATTCCTCTCCACCGAACTGGATGCAACGACACGAGTGATGAAGGCGTCACCGCTGGTCCGAATCCATGTACGCTACGATCCGATAGTTTCTGCTTCTGGGCTGGGTTACCTGCGCGCGCCCCAATGCAATCGTCTTCGGACAAAATGGCGAAGAAAAGGAATACATGTAATCTCTGCTTGCATGTTGTATTGTTTAATACGGTAATACGTGTTCATGCACGTATAGGTGAGCACCGGCATCTCGGCACCAACTTGCGAAGCATACACATAATATTTGCATATTATGCAGCGCATTTGTCGCGTATTGGAATATATGCTCCGGAGCACTTTGCATGCTTTCAAAGTTGCATGAGCTGCAAGTAAGCACCCGGACTCGTACTTCTTGAGAACGCATGAGTGAATAATAATGCACCAGATATCGTTGTGCCCGTGGACCACCTCAAGCGCTAACCAAGGTCCAGTGGGCTAGACCCACGAATGTTATGCACGTGATGCGAGTTCGAGCCCCGCTGAGCGGGACTTTTCCATGATACGAAATGATCAGCATTCTCAAAACCAATATATCATTCAAACAAATTCAGAATCAACATTAACAACCTTCAGGTTAGCATAGTCATGTGTGTAGCAAACCAGGAATAACCAGTTAATCAACTCAATTTCCTTCCTCCTCAAGCGCTAACCAATTCTGGTCATTCATGTATGAATTATCGTTTTCACGCCCATGAAGCATTATTCGTGTGTTCGAAGCGATGCCTGGCAAACAGCTGCAAGTGCAGGAGACAAACGAGTGATTGAAGACAAGGATTTGCTCAATACACTGTACATGTACATGTACTTCGAAGTGTATTCAAAAATAATGGGACAAATCACGAGCCGGATAATTTGCAGTGGTGTAACATGCGGTACAGGTAACCTAAAGTCTAGCCGCTGGTGCACCGACAATGGTGTACTGTACAAAATAAATGAATACGTGTAGGTGCTGCAACTTGCATTTTGGAAGCCCTCTGGCTCGAGTATTGATCGACTTTCAATCTCGAGTTAGAGCATGGATAGCGGCTTTCGTTCATGATGTACAGTACAGTTTGTGTTTTGCCTGCAGCCCTATTTAAACCAGTCAGCACACGTGCCCAAGGCGACAAGGCACACGCCAACGACCACGATTGGCCCCGTCACCCTTCCCGTGGATTAGCGGACTCGAAAGCAAGATTTGTACCGCAGGTCCTTGCTCGTGTGACGGTCCTTCACCAGTGGTGAATCACCACCACCGGCTTCCAGCTTTGGCATGTATCCCGTGCACAATTTACACTACACTGTACCGTACGTCTCGTCCGACAGTTTGGCTGTGGTAAGATCGACTAGTAAATTTGGCATCTTTCGTATTGCAACGGGCAAAGTCCGACCGTACGTATGAAATTCCTACCGAGTACATGTACTGCCGAAGCCTTCTGGTCGGAATTCAAGTTGCTGTAAAGATGTACAAAAGCAGCGCTTAGGTGGGCAAATCCGCTACTGCTGTACTGCTCACTATTGAGTTGGCGATACACCAGTTTTGATCGGATGACCACCGTCAGAACGAACTGTGCTCGCTCTTTGATTTACAAACAAACGCCAACGTGACGTGCAGAGGAGAGATGCAGGGGGAGAATCGCACCAGTGAGAGGGCTCGCCACTGTCGGCACGCTACGCTGCTCCATCAGTCAGCGGTTACAGCGCTCCTTACAAGACACTGATTGCCTATTACTTCAACATACCAGCCGTTTCAAAAACGTGTGGCCTACAACGCTCCCCTTTCAAAGTCATTATCCCCTCCCATATCATCTTCCATCTACGTATTAGGTATTTTGAAGGACCCCGACCTGGTATGAAGCAGGTGCTTCGATGAAGAAGCAGCTTCATCGCTGTCAATACCAACTGAGGATTGCCTAGCACCAGCATTGCTCTAATGTGTATCAAATGCCCCCAGTCTCACTTTATTGCCGTTTCCAACAGCTAATCTTACGCCACGAGTGTGTCACAATTAGCCGAGACTGAACTGAAGTTTGTGTTGTAGTGTCGAATGCAAGAGTGTTGGGTGTACAGTAGCTGTAGCTGGCTGCATCCGTGAATATGCCGCTGTGCCGATCTCGGTCTCTCGCGTCTACTAGTTCCTCCTCGTTCGTGCTCGCTGCGTTGCTCCCATTCAACTACTTTGACGGATTCGACACCAACCACCTTCAGCACCTTCAACTCCAGTACCAGCAGTCGAAAATGACTGACAACCCACCGCCATCTCGACCTCCGTTTGAAGCCTCTCGGGGCGAATTCTACGGCACTTTTGACTCGGTCGTTCCTGTTCATGGACGTCCGTCTAGAAGAAATGGGTCGATGACATTGAGACGAGCGGCTAGTGTCGCCACGCTGCTCTTCTTCGCAGTCGCGGGGTATGCCGGAGTTCTCAGCAACCAGCAAACGGTGGACGAGGCTGACGCAGTGACGTTCAGCGCGAAAGCTGCAGAGTCGACGTTGGGTCTTCAGGGCGTTGAGAAGTTGTTCGTAGACGGAGTCGACATCGACAACTTGCGTGACTTCCAGCACAAGTTTTCCAGTGTTCCCCACGTCGCAGGCAGTCGACAAGACTACGAGATGGCAGTGTACACTGCAAGCCAATTCGAGTCGTTCGGATTGAAGACTGAGATCAAGACGTACTACACGCTGCTTTCGACTCCTGTGCGCCGTCATCTTGCAATTGTAGGACCCTCTCAAGCTGTGAGAGAACTCAATCTCACGGAGCCTTCGGTACCTGGAGATGCCTGTACCAGTGACGATGACGCGCTACCACCGTTCCTCGCATACGCTGCCACTGGCAACGTCACGGCCTCCGTCGTGTACGTTAACTTCGGCAAACCCGAAGACTTTGAGTGGCTCGTTGCCAACAACGTGACACTAAAGGGAAAAATCGCGCTCGCTCGGTACGGTGGCAACTACAGAGGACTCAAAGTCATGTCTGCAGAAGCTCATGGAATGGCTGGTGTTCTTATCTACTCGGACCCGAACGAAGACGGTTTTGTGCAGGGACCGGTTTATCCTGAAGGTCCTTGGCGACCCGAAGACTCGTTTCAACGTGGGGCGACTATTTTCTTGTCGCTCGCTGCTGGAGATCCGCTAACTCCGGGTTTTGCTTCGGTTCCTGGTGCGCCGTATCTCGACTACGAAGATGCAAAAACAATTCCTCACATCCCAGCACTTCCACTTTCTTACGGCCAGGCAAAATACATTTTAGCATCTCTGGGTGGTAAGAAAGCTCCAACAACTTGGCAAGGAGGACTCCCATTTCCAGGTGGCTATCACATCGGTGACGACGAAACTTCGATTGTGAATCTCGATATCGAAATGGACAACAAGATCAGTCCTATCTGGGATGTTGTTGGTACCATCGAAGGCTCCGAAGAACCGGGTCAGCAGGTGATTTTAGGCAACCATCGAGATGCTTGGGTTTGTGGGGCCATTGACCCTAGTAGTGGATCATCCGTGTTAATGGAGATCGCACGAGGTTTGGGTGAGCTTTTAAAACAAGGTTGGAGACCACGGCGAACAGTTGTTCTTGGGTCGTGGGATGGCGAAGAGCCCGGACTTCTTGGCAGCACGGAGTACGCTGAGGACAACGCCGAGACTTTGACGAAGCAAGCTGTTGCGTACTTGAACGTCGATTCTACCATCGGACCTTTGGTTTACGCAGCGTCAAGTCCATCGATTGCTGCGTTCTTATACAATACAGCGAAAGTTATCCCTGCAAACCAATTTTACGGCAACGAGACGGAGAATACGCTCTACGAGCAGTGGATTGCCCAAACTGAAGTCAAACGAGCGGAACTTAATGGTGCCGATGATGGAACATTGGGACCTGACCACCTCATCAAGTTACTAGGCTCCGGATCCGACTACTCTGCGTTTTACCAACACCTCGGTATCATTTCGGTTGATATGGGATTCGCCATTTCCAATCACGCGCAGTACGGCGTCTACCACAGCTCCATGGACAGCCTCATGTACGCGGAATTGTACGGAGACCCCAATTACTCAACTCACGTCGCCACCGCTCGTTGGTGGGGTCTGTTGGGACTTCGTCTGGCTGGTAATTTGATCTTGCCATTCGACTACACGACGTACGCCACGGTAATGGAGGAAGACCTGGCTCGGCTGGAAGAGAAGATTGCACACGTCGACTTTGTAGGACTTCACAAGGCCATCGACCATTTCCGAGCCAGTGCTGGCGTATTTCACTCGAAACTAGCAGCTTTTGCTGCAAATGAGACCGGATATGTGGATGAGATAGCTCTCCACTCGTGGAACAGGAAGCTCGTGCGGTTGGAGCGCCACTTAATATCGGAGGCAGGTCTCCCACATCGACCATGGTATCGACACATGATTTTCGGACCCGGATTCTACGAAGGTTACGCTGGAGCCGCATTCCCCGGCATTTCGGACTGCATCGCCTTCAAAGACAACTCGACAACTATTCAAGAGCACGTGGATGAAGTGGCTGGCATTGTCAACAAGGCTGCAGATTTTCTACTGCCAGGCTAGACATATAAAAGAAATGAAATTATTTCCCCACAAATCAAACCTTTAGCTGACGTATTTCCATTCTCAAACTGGAGACATTCTTCGTCAATCGATCAGCTCTCGTACATGGGTTTAAATGGTATGTTCCCCGTCGTCTGCAGCCAATTGTCCGCTGGGTAGTCCACTCCATGGCTCTCCACGACGTGGATCGAGTACGCGTGACGCGAGTTGGGCGATCGGTTGGCCTCACTGAAGTGCACAAAGGAGCTGTGCAGAAGCACGAGATCTCCCTTTTTGGTGAGCAGCGGCTGACTATTGCTCACGTCGAATGGCTCCACTTTCTCGGGTACATTTTCCAGTAGCAACCCTCCATTCTCTTCTTGCTGCTCCTTTGTGGTGCGTCTCAGTCTCTGACGCACAGGCACCGTCAAGTGGGAGCCAGCTACGCCATGCAGACAGCCGTTCTCGAGCGTACAGTCCTCCAACGCCCACCAGAAGCCGACGACCGACTGCGGCTCCGTGTACAAATAGCTGCCGTCCTGATGGGGCTTGACCTCTCCTCCAATACTCGGCTGCTTGAAGATGTACATGGATTGCACTGCCATAGGACGCACATACTGGAGCGACCTGAGAATATCCTGCACTTCTTGTGCATAACTCACTTTCTCAAAGACTGGGTCCAGATTGTGCAGATTGTGTCCGATCTTGTTGATTGCAACGTCCAGCGGCACTTGAAGCGTCTTGCCGTCCTCTTGGAACGCGTGTTCCTCAAAGAAGTAGCGGATTTTGTCTCCAGACTCGAGGAAGTACTCGTCATTCATGCGTCGCGTCTGTTCGTTGGTCGTGAAGATGGAGCGGTGCTGGCTCACGTCACATTGAGCCACGTAGTCTCCAGCTCTGGCGCGCAATTCGTCGCATGTGGAAGAGGAAAACGCCCGCGGAATGACCAGGAAGCCGTCGCGCTGGAAGGCGGCGAGCTGCTCGGGGGACAGGCCTGCCATGATTGATACACTGAGGGAAAATCTCCGTTATCAGAAAAATGTGTACCACCGAAAAAACTTTCTGTTTGTAATATGGCTACATAGTGGGAGGGTCTGATTAGAGCGGCTTCGTTGTCCAGCATTGTGATACTTGATATAAGAGTGAAAATACGATATGGGAGGAGAGAATATCGATTTGGAAGGGGGAGCGTTGTGGGCCGTAACGATTGAAACCACCATGTTGAAGTTAAAGGCAACCAGTGTAGCCATCTCGTAGTGAGCGCTGTAACTGCTGATGGAGCAGCGTAGCGTGCTGGCACTGAAGAGCCCTCTCGTCGATGTTTTTCTCCTCCTATAGCTCCCCTCTGAACGTCACGTTGGCGTTTGCTTTTACCAGTGAACGAACTGATGAGTGGTGAAGCGGTTTTGGACTTCCAGCGGCACCAACAGCGAAAACGGAACCTGGACTGCAGGCCCAGACCTACGGGCTTGATGACTTGCAGAAATGCTTTCGACGTCGGGTTTCGACGATCAGGAGGCAGGTTTGGCCCGTCCAGCGTCAAATTTCAACAGTGCATGCGACCTTATCCCTTGACATAATGGTCCGCAGGATTCCCTTTCGTGCCGTTTGCCGCTGTATGGCCGCTGCAATGGCCCCCACAAACGATAACTTCGTTAGTGGCGTGTCTGGGTGCCATGAGAAGCCACGGAAGTCATGTTGAGAGAGTGGTAGGGCAACCAGGAAGGAGGACAGAATGCTCGGAAACACACACCGGTTTTCTTCCTCCAAGCTGCTGTCCTGAATAGCACCAGTGAGCCCCTTGTCTGCCAACGGCTTGACTAGAGCGGTCCCATAAAGTCGGCGTAACGAACTCAAGCAGCAAAACAGGGAGTAACGGATCGGCCACCATTGTGCCTGGGCTTCGTCTTGTCGTTGCCTTCCAACACGGCATTCTTCCATTGAGTCGTTTCAAGTTTGCTCGAAACGCGGCCTGCGCTCATGGCCGAGGCCTGCTCCGTTGGGACAGCGCACACGAAACCTCCCATCGGAATCCTCAAGCAAGGAGAGCCCTCGCTCAATTAGTCCGACTCGACGCTCACATCCGAACTCATCGTCTATCTGCCGCGCCGGAGCTGCCTCTGTATTGAGAGCTGCACCGAAAGAAGCGTCACAGCAGTCGAGCAAAGAAACGGAAGCTCGATAACAGAAACACGATGGTCACAGCCGCAACAAATGCCAACAGGGGCGCTCCCGCGCCGATTCTGCTTTCTCCAATTTCCGTCGCTCATCGGGTGCGTTTTCCACTTGCACAACAGGAAAATGTTCGTGTAGGTCAATGGCTCACGATGTTCACCGTGAATTACAGAGTCAGATGATGGAGAGTGAAGCCGGCAACCCGTCCACAGGAAACGCCGTTCGAGATCAGTGGGTCGCCAATTTGAGGAAGAAGCGGATGGCCGCAGCTGCAGGAACTGGGGACCCGATAGGCAATGGAAATCCTTCAGCAACAGGCTCCACGTCCAGCGGCAGTGGCAGCAATAGCAGGTCGAACAGCAACAGCAGGAGCAGCTCAGCGAAGATGGGCAGTCGTAGTCGCAGCACAGCATCACGAGGTTCCAAGAACGGCAACAGTCGAAATGGTGCACAGCTCAGCGCTGCGGCATTGGAAAAGAGTTTGAATTCCCACCAGCTCAATGCGCACCGACACAGCCAGTTTGCCACCATGTCGTCCGGGTTGATCGTCGACAGCCAGATTGCAATGAGTGATGCCGACGCACTTGCACTGGGCCAATCCTCCATGCTATTCAGCGGCCTTGGCTGCTTTGAGCTGGAGTCGCCTTCGTTCTCGCGGCTCATTTCGCCATCTCTGGACGGAGACTTTCCGTTGGCTTCACCCGTGCCAGCAGCGACCACCTTAAAGAAGAAGAGCAGGCCAAAACGGACTACAAAGGCCGGATCAAAGAAGCGACCAACGCACTGTTTGGCACTTGACGTAGACCAGCCAAAGCCTCGCACACCACGCCGCAAGCTGAACTGTGGCTCAGCCACGTTCGACGATTTTGATCTTGACTACAGCGTGGGGTCTGTTTCTTCAGGATTTCCTGGCGTTGGCACGCCCTCCAATTTCCGCGTTGATGCTTCTTGCACAAGTACGCGGCATATGTGGGGGCAGGAACTTGACTTCAGCGGTGCGGGGGGATACGCCGACACATTCCTCGACTTACCCACACCTCGTCTAGCTGACATGCCGCTCATGTCAGCGTCGCAGCAGTCGAACGCCAGCACCACCACTAGCAACAGCAGCAGGCAATCCAACGAAGAGCAGGATGGAAAACTTGACCACCCTCGGCTCATCCGGACCAGCAGTATCGAACAGGAAGGGTTGAGTCATTTTCTTGAACAGACCAACTTGGATGGTAGCGACGGCGGTCATGGCGATGAGCTTTACCATCTCGCCTCGACTCCGCTGATCAGTGCACGAAAATCCCCGTTTTCAGACGGCTCGTTCTTTACCAGCGGTACAACCCCTCGCTCTGCTGCGGCTGTCGCGGTGGATGAGTGCTTCGGTGGAAAGGGAGCACCGTTCTCTTCGTCTTGGCCGATGCCGTCGCCGTCGCCGTCGCCGCTGGGCGCTTCCTCCAAATCCGGTTCTGCAGCGCGACGGCGCATGACCCCTCGCGACCAGAAACACCCGCCGGAGTTCGAAACCTTGATGGACGAGTACAAATTCACCGACATCGACCACGAGCTCGACAGCTTTTACTTGGACACCATGGAGGCCATCGATAACGACCTGGATCTCATGTCCAATTGATGGTCGACGTCTTGCAGGCTTCCTGGAGTCCATCGTAGAATAGAGCCGTACAAACTACGCAATAAACATATGATAATAGAAACAAACAGCACCTTCACGAAAACTGCAGCAAAGTCACACAGCAATTAACCCATGGATAGAGCTCCACGCTCGTCATTACCGACCCAAAATATCTGTCCGTCCGAGCTCACACCTCCAGCCTCAGCTAAACTCCCCGTCTTCAGCTCCGCGTCTATGAAATCACGCGCTTGTGCAGCGCCTTCCCGCGGTGGTTGAACACGTGGAAGTCCGGGCTCGAGATGACGGTGGCCAGCGATCTAAAGACCCCAAAACAACAAAATGACACAAAAATTTAGTCTCCCGACCTCAATTTCACCGCTTTTCAGCTGAAATTTGGTGTCCGCACCGCGAGTGCATTGCGTCATTGGACCGAATAGGCAGCAGCTCCCCAGACGTGAGCAGCACGCCCACAAGTGAGATGAGGAAGGACGCCACAAGCTCCAGCACCACCTGCATTCAAAAATAAACTCATTTTCAGCCAATCACCAGCCCCAAATAAGAAAATCCTGCGCTCGGATTGGACAAAAACGCACCTCGACGGGCGGCATCTGGGCGTCCGCCGTCTCCGTGAGCTTCACATAGGACTCGTCTTCCGAGGCGAATTGCAGCACGAATAGAGCATCATTTGATGAGAAAAAGAGTGCAACAGAAAGAGAAGGAGAGGAGCGTACATTGCACCGAGTAGTAGCCAGCGTGCACCAGCAGCAGCGCGCCCACAGCGATGAGAAGTTTGCCGAAGAACGCCATTTCCACGCGCTTGATGGGATAATGGCGCTACGTCATCTCGTACTTATGATGGTGTCTCCGGTTAAGTCCGATAACCTCTCCTACGTCAGATTCACCATCATATAGCATTCTTATTCCCTCTCGAATCCGATCATTACGTATCCGTCACGAGTCAAGCGAGATGATGTTCTGGGGCCGTGGAGGCGGCAGTAAATCCGTCGCTACGGGCGCTACAAGCCACGCAGAAGCTTCGCGCCGGTCGTCCCAAGACGCCCACACTGCGGCGGTTGCAACCGTACCAGTCGCACCTTCGTACGTGTTGTCAGAGCAGAGACGCAGCGAGTTGTTGCTGGCTGCGCGCACCAATCGCGTGTCTTGGGTGGACGGGGGCGATTCTCGCAATCCGCAGGCGCTTTCTGGCCGTTCTAATGGTTTCCCAGGGACGCTGGTGGCTTCTTCTATCCCTAACCATTGCCGCGAGGCGCTGGAGGGCGTCAACGACGAGTTGTGCGGCTTTTTCGCCAGTCTGGACGAGCTCAAGCGGCAGATTCTGGCCAACGACCTTCAGATCGCAGAGGAGGAGGTTCCGGACACGCAGGGCTCAGTGAGATGGTATCATACATTGTTCCAAGAGCTACGGGAGCAAGAGACGCTGCTGGATCAGTGGCAGAGGTCCCACAGTTCGCTGACGAAGAGACTTGCGGGCCATGATCGAGAGATGGCCTTCCTTGTGGCGTTCAGGGAGCTAGTGACGCTGCTCAAGAACGCTCAAGCGGCAGAGTTGGTGTACAGGATCCAGTCCTTTGTGAAGCGGGCGGAGTTGTGGGATCTGCCGCAGATGCTGAGAGCAATCGCCACGAGAGACCGACCTGGAGGACGAGTGCAAGACTTCATTAAGAAGCTAGTGGAGCAGATCAAGCATAGTCAAAAGTTGAGAAGGTTGTTGCAAGACGGTGAAGTGGACGGCGACACGCAGCAGCAAGACAAATTCTTGCATGTGCGAGATCAGTACGGAGTGGACATGCTGCACGAAGTTCTGGAGGCGTTCCTGATGGAAAAGCTGTATGCTAAGATACTGACACCGTCGCATGAAGTGGCTAGGCAGGACGAAGCTTTCCACCATCGTATCAGCTTGCTGGGCTTTGTCACATTCAAGCATTTGGATCTGCCTATTCCTCAGACGGAAGAGCAGGAGGAAACTTGGCATCGATTGGCGAGGCAGCTCGAAGCCATGACGCTATGCCCAAGCCCTCGACGAAAGATGGACGGGGTGTTGCGTGTCTGTCAAGATCTGACGACGTTTCTAAAGACGCAGAACGGCGGCAGGTTCCCATCGGCAGACGAGTTTCTGCCGGCATTGATCTACGTCGTGCTCCGTGCGAATCCTAGCGAACTCAAGCGAAACGTTGCCTTCATCCTGGAATACCGGGATCCCACCAAGCTGGTGTCGGAGCCGGGCTACTTCTTTACGCACCTGGTCTCCAGTGTGGCCTTCCTCGAAGAGGTGAATGGCTCTCGTCTCACCATTTCACCGGAAGAATTCGACGATGGACTCCGTCGAAGCAAGGAAAGTCTCCGAATGAGAGGCGTACGTCGCGAGCTCGATCATGAAGTTGCAAGTAATGCGAGTAGTAGCAGCACCGGAGAAACAAGCAACAATACTGCAAAAGCATTGCAGAACGAGCGTAAGCAATTGCTATCCCACGTCTCTAGCAACAACAACGAAGAGGAAGAATCTCTGCGTCTTCCAACTGTACTCGAAGTGCGAGCCAGACGCCTAGCAACGCTGCAAAGCAACTAAACGACGTTGGTGTATCAATTGTGCTGTAAAGATTGCCGTCGTTGCAGTTGGATTCGCCAGTCGCCTTGTCGCATGGTCACGGGCTATTCAAGCCACAGATTAATCGAATGGGAGGTCTCCGTTCGTCATGCTGAACACGGGGGTTCTACCGAGTGCTCAGACCCGCAAAGAGTGGCGAAAGTCTCTGCTGCTGGACGTGCAGACCCCGACCCAAGATGTCTCGACGTTCGGTGCAGTCCAAGAACTGCGCGAGTGCCAAGAAGCAGCGACTGGGCGAAAGGAGACGCAAAATTGGGGACGAAATCGAGAAGACGCGGCGTCTGCAGGACCAGATCCTGGAATTGGACCAACGGCTCACGCTCTACAATGCCCGGGGGCTGCTAGTGCGTCAATACTCGCAGACTGCAGCGTTGCACGTCATGGAGACGTATTACCGCTGCATGACAAGAGGGTACGACCCACAGGGAGCTCCAGAACAGGCTCAGGAGACGAGGAACTTCTTGCTTGCGACGTTCGACGAGCAGCTCAAGACCCCGGACTTTACGGGGCTGGAACACTTGATGAAGCAGTGGGAACTGCTGTCTGTGTACCATAAGAGTGTGGTGTGTCATATTGACGGAGTGGAGCTCGTAGATCATTACGAGAAGCTGCAGAGGGCGGACAAAGAAACTGACGAGAAGGAGGTCCACGTGGTGAAGACGCACGGAGTGACGACGCTCGAGATCTCGCGGACTACGATCCAGAGTGTTTTTCCTCATATTCTAGCAGACGAGGCCCTGGCGCAGTCCCTGATGGGGAAGAAGTACAGCTTCAGCTTCACGTTGATCGCGTACGTGGACGCAGTCACGGGTCGGGTGTTCCAACTGGAGTCTAAGATCGACTTGACGTCGGCTCTTATGGATCTGCTTCAAGATCCTTTCGTGACAGTTCAAATGGTCAACTCGACGACAATGAACAAGCGAGGAAATTTGATGTTGCGAGAAGACGTACGCGAGGACCAGAACGTCATTGAAAATGGATTTCTCTGACGCATTTTAAGGGAACTGAGGATCGACGTAACGAGTAATAGTTTGCAGTGTTTTGAGCTTTGCATGCCATGAACGACAGCAGATTTTTCAGGTAAAGCGGATCCAACGCTGCACATGAATATCAACGTCATCACAGGAATCCGTTCTCAATGACGTTCTGGTCCTCGTGGATATCGTCCATCAGGAGCAGATTGCCGCGCTTGGTCATGGCCGCTGCGTCCACCATCTTGACCGTCACGAAAGGGTCCTGCAGCATGTCGAGCAATGCCGACGTTAAGTCGACCGTGGATTCAGTCTGGAAAATGCGGTTGTCTCGCTCGTCCACATACGCAATGAGCGTGAAGGCGAAGCTGTACGTCTTGCCAATCAGAGACTGCACCAGCGGTTCGTCCGTCAAAATGTGCGGGAAAATGCGCTCGATGGTGGTGCGTGAAAAAAATTTGTAGCGTGGTGGCGCCGCAGGACTCGACGACGTTCACGTGTCTTCCAAGTTCTTCATCATCGTTGCAAAGGTGCTCGTCAGTGAGCGGGTACACGTCGATACTTGCAGCTTTACACCCGACATTGGCATGACACTCGTTCACAAGTTGCCATTGTTCCAGATACTTGTCTCGACTGGTGAAGTCGTTGGTTTTGAGGTCTTTGAGGAACGCCGAGTGGAAAAACTCGAGCGTCGCGTTGGCTTGCTGCGAGTATCGGATCGGGTCGTACCCGCGCACGATCCGATCAAAGTACACGCGCATGACGTTGTACGCTGCTCCTTGGGCATTTTGACGAACGACCACGTATGGTAAAGGCCACTTGTTGGTGAGAAAGTAAATTCAATTCTGAGGACTTACAAGCCGCTGTCTCTGCTTACCTACCTGCTCAGGCCCATGATGGACACCCTGATCTCCTTGCGCTTCACAAAATGCACTGGACCCGCCGCACTTCGCTGTATCCTGGCACGCAGACTGCCTGACCAGTGTCAGGCAGCACGACGTTCATCTGGCGCTCGCACAGCGCCATCCTCCTCCTCCTGCGACGCAGCGTGGCCACGCGCCGTGTATCCAGCACGCACTTGGTCACGTCGTTGCACTTCATCATCGAATCGTCCTCGCCACTCCACGCGTCCACCACGCGCTTGGTCACTTCGCCCGCTGCCCTCGCTCACTTCGTTGTCTTCCAGTTGGGTTCTGGAAGACCTTTACCTCTCTGACATTTATATCAGCTTTCACAGTCACGTCACCACACCACGTCACGGCCGCTAATCAGCGATAATTGTTCGTCTAAGTGGCGAATTTGCTCCTCGAAGTCTTTTGCCGACGTAGTCTCGAGTTTGCGTCTCCTCTTGCGTTCGTTGGCTCGGGATTTCTTGGAATTCGAGCAGTTTTTCGACTGCGGGCGACGACGACGGAGTTTTGGAGGTCGTTTTGGTCCGGCCATGGCAGCTTTTCGAAGGGTATGATGGATTGGCCGCTAGCCGCCAACTCGGCTCCGGATCGGGCGTTTTGCAGGACGGTCATGTTCATGAGAGAGAAGACGTCCATTGTGAATGCGAATCTCGAGGAGCTTGGGTATGCAGGAAAGGATTCGGAAATGGGGCCGAGGCCTGCAGTGCTTCGTTGCGTAGCTGAATGGAAGCAAAACTCCCGACCCCTGCATCCGTTCACGTCTTTGGAGTGTCCTTGTCAATGGTACTACCTGTATACTAGAGGACGATGAGGCAAAGGCCCGTTGTGCGTCTCTGTACAGATGAGTCCTCGTGTCCCTGTTGAAAGGACTGGCGTCAAACTGAACACGACGTAACGCCGAGTTAGTACGAGTATCGAGAGCACACGATTAAGATGATGGTGCTGTCTTTGACGAACTCAGTCGGAATAATGTCTTCATGGATTGACGGGTGGGTTTCTATTGCTCTCAGTCTCCCATGGTTGGCACACGAACATTAATTGAGGGTCACCCAACTTGAGTGGAAGGTCTGTATCCAAAGCTGCATTGTTTCCCGCGACCGGCGATATACATACAGGCTTACTCTGCGGACTACTGTACAGTACACTATGCTCATTAAGGTCATGGCCAGATTCAGCACGGGATGTAGCGATGTTCAAAGCGAACAGTCGACCATCCAGCTTCTCCTCGCGAAATAATCGCATGAAAAGTCGTTTCTCGACTGAAGTGAGCCACGAACCCCCCAGACACGACTGCTTTCGTACTTTCAAGTTTCTGCCCTAGCCACTAAAACACACACACAACTCTCAATTTACCACAATATACGAGTTCCCGTGAAGACTGTATTTCTTCTGAACGTATTGGATAGAAAGTGCCGCTTGTAAACTGACTCCTCGCTTGTGTTTGCACTCCAACGATACAATACATCGACTGGTGTAGGACCTAATTCTACATTGGTGTTGAAGTGGTCTTCCATACCATAAGTATGAATATCGTTGAATCTCCGACCATACTTGAATTCACTATTGATATTATTGACCTATAAGATTGATCTATTGTATAGATAATATTTTCAGCCAATCCATTCTGTACAACAAATTTAATTCAGCCAATCGGAGAGGCCGTGCGTTTGCGAGAGCTGCAACACCACACCTCCGACATATCGAGTCGGAGGGAGCAGCTGTGTTATTGATATCCCTTTACAAACGATGAATCATTCGCATATTTCTCGAATAACCCACAAGCTCCGACACCTCCGACATATGAGTCTGAACGACCTCGCACCCGTCAGTACGAAGCGCGCTCGCGAGAGCGCAGCTCACTCGTTCTTGACATTCCTCAAGGTCGAAAACGTAAGCTGGGAATACTTGGAGGGATGCATGAAGCGCGACAGCGCTGCGCAAGTTCTCGAAGCTATGGTGGACAAGTTTGGCTTGTATCATGCCTTCAAGGAAGACCACAAACGACAGCTTCTCGCTCGGCACTCGGTCATGCAGTACTACCGACAGGCTAAGAACTGGCTGCTCGATCAGTTCCCTCAGTATCGCGCACTCGTTGACAAGAATCTGCTCAAGAAGGGGCAAGTATTGGAGCGCCACTGCATGAAGAGAAAGTTCGGCACGTTCGTTAACAAAGCCCCCGCTGTGTACCAAGAAGGCACTGAAGCAGATGACCAAGTGTCTGTATTCTAATGTAGTTACGGCAACGGACTACCAAGATGCTGCGCTTCTGTGTTTGTTGTGGTACCCATTCGGACGCGCTTCTGACCTGACGCTGCTTCGTAAAGCAAATCTGTCGATTGGATCGGGGGACATCTTTGTTCGCTTCATTCGGGCCAAGACGTCCGAAGAACAAGGTCTGTCGCTCTTCCCCGACAGTGATTTCACAACCTGCCCGCTGCTTGCCATTGCGCTCGCGTTGGCTACGCACTCATCGCCAACGCAATCGTTACTGAACCAGCTTCCCGAGTAGCAGTCGACGTCCCAAGCTTCCCTGACGCCATCAACGCCACTCATCGATTTGATCGACCATCCTGAAGCCTTTGCAACGCATGCGGGCCCAGCTAAGTCGACGGGGGCGGCACCTGGTATTCACAGCTACGTCAATCGCGTTCTTCACCGAGTTGTCGGAAAGGCAGGCGTGGCCGAGAACTTGACTTCACACTCTTCCGACGTGGAGGAGCACGGCATGCGAATGGAGCTGGAATGTGCGTGCAGTGGATCTTCGATAGAGGTGCTTGGAATATGACGAGCACCAACAAGGCGTTCGCGTACGTCTTCAACACACCAGCCGAAGACCACAAGGTCGCACGCGTCTTGAGCGGTCGCCACCCTGACAAACCCGATGCTCTCCTCTCGCTGGATAGATTTGACTCCGACACGCAGGTGAAGATTCGTGGATTTGCCTCGGCATTTTTGGGAGCTTCTACAGGTCTTGATGCAGCAGCGTACAACACAAACCCACGCGTTGTCGATACGCTCATCGCGTACGTGCTGCTCCATTATCCGTCGCGGAAGGGAATCAACCCGGACGGTGTAGCTATTCGACGCATCGAATCCTATGCAATTTTAAAGGGTGTAACCATCAACGAGCTCTTAGCATGGTCCTCACATCTGTCCTGCAAAACAAGCAAGGGGACAAATTGAGCCGGCACAGAATCACAAGCTACCAAGTCAGACATCTCCGAGCACCCAATGTTTCGCTAGCAAGCAGCGTTGATTGAACAGTTAATACTGGTAGTGCTTCGGAACGAAGTGTACGTACAGCCCAACAGGGATTAATTTGATGACCACCATTGTGTGTTGCACATGATTTCAATGCATACAAATATCAAATGATATGCTTAATATTTTTGTGTATTCGCATGAATCATGAATCCTCCCAGGTTATTGCATTGCAAGGGTATCGTGAAGACAACTGCATCTGATTACGGATGGTATTAAATATGAGGAATGCTATCGTGCGTTGCAGTGACGTTTAGCTTAGGTGAGCATCGAAGCGATAATTTGTCCTTGGAGTCTAATGAATGAATTGTAAGCTGCTTGCGCGTTAGAAAGCTATATCTAAGCTAGAAGAAGAGGCCGAACGGACCTGTCTAGCTGTTCTCGTAGCATCACTTCTAGGTGTTCTCCACGAGCACGTTCCAGCGATGGAACCCATTCTGGCCGACTGCTGGAGGCCAGAGCAGAAACGAGAAACCTTACCAACCACAATAGCATCTGTCCATTCTCTTAAGGCGGTACTGCGACTGTCACAGGAGCCATACAGCAGGCGTCGTGCCGGGGGTGGCGTCGTCGCTCGCCGACGTCCATGTTGCATGTAGATTTACCTGCACTAAAAAATATAGGGGTTAGTTGAAGGTGTTAGCGGTGCAAACCCGACCCCGTCCGAAGCCACAGCAGCAGAGTTTTCCCTAGGAGGGTGGGTGGCTACCGGGCCTCGAACAGAGCAAGCTCGCAGCTCAGCTAGTTTAGTGCCGCGGCAGCAAAGTTTTCCCGTGGAGGGTGAAGGGGCTACCGCGGGCACCAAAAAAGCCGAACTGATGTGGATTGTTCCGCAGTTGGAGAGAGTGTCTGTGAAAGGTGGTGTTAGACTAAGCTTAGAAACGGGCGAGTAGCCTGCCAAAACTAGATGTTCTGAGGAATTTCATGGAACCACCAGAACCGCTCAGTACTACCAGCCCAAATTCTCTAGTCCAGGTCAACCAAAAGCTTGACACACGGCTGTGTGTCATGGAGGCTAAGTATCTGCAACAAGAGAGAACGGACGCCACAAGCACCAGACACTAGTAAGGACACGGACGACAACATTCGAACACCCATGCGGCGACGTACCTCTGCAGCCACTAGTTTAAAAGACGCCTGGTTCTCCTGGTACGCTCAAGAGCCTCGAATGTGGCACTCAACGGACTCAATGACGAAGCACACCCTGTCGAACTCCAAGATGATCGTCGCCTTCTTGAAAATCTTCATCCAAGAAGGTTTTACGCTGGATGAGATGTCACCGAGATACCAAGACGACGTCCTGGAGATCGGCACGAAAGCTGAAAGCGAGCTTCTATCGTTTCTGCGGAGTCGGAAGATCACAGCGCGTGGGGCTCAAAACGTGTTGAAGTCCATGCGACAGCTGCATAAGAGTGGGGACCTCGACGAGCACATCTGCCGCTACAAGCAGCTTTTAGCTGACGGGCGCATCGTTGATCCTGCTCCAGCGCACACAAACAACATCATCAATTTTGCCACCGCTCCGTAATCAAGCAATATATCACCTGCGTTCTCCAAACCAATGGTTCTTGTTCCTGTGCGCCTGCAGATGCCTGAGCTCAGTCTGCAATTTACACCCGACTACGAACACCGACCCCGCCATGCCGTCCAGAAAGCCCGCTATGAACACCGTCAGCTCCGCAAGGGAAGTTCAAGTCGCTCTACATCGCTGCTTCAAAGAAGTACAAGATACGCATCATGGATGAGGGCATTCGCCACCTACGACTTACCATGAACAACGTCGTTGCCTCCGCCAGCTTGCCGCCCGAAGCCATCGACGTTATCTACGCTTCGCTTGCAGAGAAGAAAACACGACGCTCGAGCCTGGACGACGTACGCGAGTGGCTTCTTGAAGCGCCTCCAGTTGACGACGACCGCGCTGACAGCTCTCCTGTCGAACACGAGAAGCAGCACCACGTCCGCAAAATGTCGACGTGGAAGCGGGAGAATCGCCAGACGTACTACCTCGTCGGCTGGGAGCCAACGTGGGAACCGCGCAATCACGTTCACGAGTCCGTCGTCGCTGCCTTCGAGAAGGAGCGCCGCCTTCTGGTACGCAAGAAATTCTTCGAAGACGAGGCTGTAGAAGACAACACGCTCAACGAAACCGAAGCATAAAGCGGATCAAAGATAAGGGGTTAATACAGGGTGTATTACAAGCTTAGAAACAGTTGCATCGATGGTATCAAAGACTAGCACCGTATTGAACACTAAGCTTAACCTCCAATTGGAACAGCAAAGTTAACCTCGTTACAGAGTACGCTAAACAAGCATGTGAGTGCTGCATCAAACACAAAGCTTAACCTCCTTTCGGAACAGTGATGTTAACCTCTAAGCAAGCAAGCACGCCACGCACAAACAGCAGAGGCGGCAGCATATCGCACATAAATAAAACATACAAACATCACGTCGGGAGAGCATGGTGGTTGCTTGTGCTCGACGAGAAAAAGAAATAGTGGCGTGGCCCACGCCGCGTGGGCTGTAGTGGGGCGGAGGTTTAAGCAGCTCTGGGCCACTAGTCCGCAAATAACCTCGATTTTGAGGTTGTACCCACATGGGGTATTTAAACCAACCAAAGCTGTTCGTAATTACGCGTAAAAAGACATGTAAAAAGGCAGATTTTGGGGTGGGGGTCTCATTAGTCAATTTGTGAGCATGTCTCCGGTGCCTAAAACATGCTTATTTCTAAAACTGCCGTTTTGTCGCCCCACAGGGCGTTTTAGAGCATTTCATTCCACCTACAAACTCGCCTCTGACACTGCCGACTGGATTTTCCCATCATTTTTTAGCTCCCCTAACCTGAACAATACAGTCTGTTACATCAAATTATGTGGCATCCACAATTTGTTTTTTCTTTGTACGGATCGGAGCAGGACGGAGGGAATGGCGTTACCGCAACCATAACACAACGTCACAACACGCTTTGGAGCAACCTTATCACCCCAAGAGCAACCTTATCTCCCAAAAGCTTAACCCTAAACCTAGATTAGAACCCTAATCCCGTTTGAGGACGGATGTCACTTTCCGTCAAAAATCTTCAAAATAGAGGTACTCGGCAGGAAATCTATCGCCCGAACCTCACCCCTTAAAACCCTGAGAACGGCGACACGACCCAAAGCCGAGCTAGTTGTGACCATGCTAGGTCCTGGGTTTAAACCCGCGTGCTCCGCACACGGATTTTAAACCGCAGGCGTCGTTTCGGCTTTGCCGAGATTTTAATATTCACCCCCTCCTAAGATTATCAAAAGTTAAGGTTGCTGGAACCACTCCCGGTCTCGGAGGTCGGAGATTTTATGGTATGGTACTACGGAAATCATTTGGCAATTTTTATGATGACTTAAGCCTACAAAGTCTACGTTGGCACAAATTATGTTTTTTAGACTTATTGCGATCTTCCAGCAATTTCAACCCACAACATTCACACGATTATATGTAGTTCTTTTCAATAATCACATTGAAAAATCACAATAGCAGATTGTGTCGTCTCTACGTCACCCCCGTGCTCCTCTTAATGAACTTATTCGTGCTCAAGAACCCTCACTCGCTGCGCAAAGCTCCTGGCACGACCTCCAGTCCGTCACGCTCTTCGAATCGCCGCGCACTCCCAAGTCGAAAAATTGCGAAAACGCCAAGAAAGCGCGATGGAAGCTAAAAAAACGAGGCGAAATTCAAACTTCGGGATCAAATTCACCAGTTGGACCGCGAATTGGCGCTCCTAAATGAGCGAAAAGGGACTTTACGGCAAATTTCACAGGACGCGGCCTACAATATCATGAAAATGTACTCTGGGCACATCGCGAGGGGGATCAATCCCGACAAATTTCCACTTCAACCCCACAACACCAAGCAATTTTTGGCAGCAACTTTCGCTGACGACCTCAAAAGTCCGGATTTTACGGGGCTTGACCAATTTATCGCCCAATGGCAGCTTTTTTCAGAATATCACGCTGCAATTGAGTGTCAAGTCTCACAAATCGACGTGTTTCCGATTTCCGAGGAGAAAATTGCCAATGAAATGGATGAACAAGACGAATCTTCGGTCAATGTGGTGAGAGCTTTCGGCTCCGCGACGCTGCAAATATCGCGGACTTCGATTGAACGTATTTTCCCGCACATTTTGTCCGATGAGACTTTGATGCAGCGGCTCATACGCAAAAACTACAGCCTTTCCTTCACTTTGTTCGCCTACGTGGACAGTACAAGTGGTCGCGTGTTCAGATCGAGTCCAGAGTCGACCTCACATCGGCGTTGCTGGACTTGCTGCAGGATCCGTTCGCGACGGTCAAAATGGTCGAATCGACGAAAATGTCCAAGCACGGAACGTTGCTGCTGACCCAAGCCGTGGGTGAAGAGACCAGCGCATGAACGGAAACGGGCCTTTATGAAAACATTGTTTAGTGCATGAACCTCTCGTCCATTTCTTCTGCCCGTTGATTTAGCGAGGGCGTGAATAGAGATATGACACTTATATATGGATAGGTTTTTTTAAGTTAAGGTCCTTAACATAAAAAAAGAGACTTTCAATTCCGAGCAAAAGACCGTGGGGTCATTTTTAAGCTGACGTTTGTGAAAATGGAGTAGGTAGGAACTTTGTCTTCGCAGTCGCTAGACGTTTATTTTTCCTGATAAATGATTCAGTGTACTCGTTGACGACATAGTAAAGAAGGCTACAATTAAGATATACTGCAGTATATCTTGTCAAGTGATGAAAAGTAGCACACTCTGGAGTGGGTTCTTCAAATACTGATATCTGTCCTGTAAAATGCCACGCATTGTGTCGATTAAATACAACGGTCAGCAATGCTGGCCGGGCGTCATTACGAAAAACATCTAACTGTTCTTGTTCTTGTAGCCACCTAGGAGTACAAGGTATTGCCTTTATTTTTTTAAATTATACGTTGAAGTCGTTTCCTATGGACAATCTAGCAACTAAACCGATCGTCTTTCCTTGGCAAATGAGCAACCAGCACAGTATACATGTAGACGCAGTCTTTCCTAGATGAGTTGTTGGAAAATTGAAGAGTGAGATTAATCATGTGCTAGCTACTTGTGGTCCTAGTTCGAGTCGATCTACATCTAGCCTGTGACAAAGGGGTGAAGCCCTGGGCAGCACGTCTTCGGCGTGCTGCACGCCGCCAATCACAGAGCCACATGAAGGAGCATGGTGCCACCGACCAATAGTCTCAT
The DNA here is from genome assembly GCA_032158285.1 of Phytophthora sansomeana. Lineage (NCBI taxonomy): Eukaryota > Oomycota > Peronosporomycetes > Peronosporales > Peronosporaceae > Phytophthora > Phytophthora sansomeana. The sequence goes on from JAPDHH010000238.1 coordinate 149,674, forward strand.
GTGTGGTGCGTGTGCCTCACCGACACGCCATAATCAACGGTGAACGACTACATGTTGACGTGCCCCTCAACACTCCCACTCACGTCACGCTTCACCACCGGAATGATACCACTCGACGACCGTAAAAACTGAAAACTGCGTCGTCCCAATTGGTTTGGTCAAGATGTCGGCTAGCCGGAACTTGGTCTGGACATACTCTACGGCAACACTCTTCTCTTGGACGCGCTCGCGAATGTAGTGGTGGCGCAAATCAATGTGTTTAGTGCGTGTCTGGTACACCGCATTCTTCGATAATGCAATTGCGCCCTGATTGTCTTCGAGAATGATCGTGGCTCCCACTTGCTCGCAGTCCAGCTCCCGTAGCAATGCTCTTGCCCACATCACTTACTGCGCACACAGCGATAGGGTCATATACTCAGCTTCAGCTTCAGCAGAGCTCAGAGCCACAGAGCGTTGGTACTTAGCTTTGTACACCACCGGGCCGCAATTTAGCAGCAGCAGCACACCTGAGACGGAGCGTCGATCATCCAGGTTGCTTCCCCAATCAGCGTCGGTGTACGCGCGGAGTTGTCCAGGACTATGCGAAGCATCAAAGCGCAAACCATGGTCTGATGTCGTTTTGAGATACCGCAATATACGAACAGCAGCCCGCCAGTGCTTCCGCCCAGGATTGTCGAGAAATCGGCTAAGATGAGCGGTGGCGTATGCGATGTCTGGTCTCGTACAGACAGCAATGTAAAGCAGAGATCCCATAAGTGCACGGTAGGGCACACGACGCATTTCAGCCAATTCTTCATCAGTCGATGGGGAGTCTGCTCTTGACAATTTAAGACTCGCCTCGCACGGATTTTCAGCAGATTTTGCGCCGTTTTGTTTGAAGCGACTGACAACGTCCGTAATGTATCTCTTTTGGGAAAGGCAGAGTACGCGTTGTTCGACATTGTGGTTCAGCTCAATCCCAAGTACAAACTTGGCCAGTCCGAGTTCCTTGGGCCGAAAGCGTTCTTGGAGGAAGTTCCGCACATTTTCAACAAGCTGCCTCTTCTTCGATGCAATCAGAAGGTCATCAACGTAAAGACAGACAATATCCAGACCCCCAGCGTTGTCATCATCGTCGTCTCCACGCTGATACACGAAAATACACGGATCTGCACACGACGCAGCAAAACCAAACTCGATGAGAGCCGAGTGGATGGTGTTGTGCTACACCTGTGAAGATTGTTTTAGTCCGTAAATTGATTTATCTAGCTTGAGAACGGATCCTGCCGTGCACTTTGACTCCTGGAGGAGCACTCATGAACACTTTCTCCTTGAGAACGCCATATAGAAAAGCCGTATCCACGTCAAACTGGAGAATCAAGAGCTGCTTTTGGCAGCACACCGACAGAAATATACGAATTGCATTCATGCTGGCCACTGGGGAATACGTATCGTGAAAGTCAACACCTTGACGTTGCGTGAACCCGCGTGCAACAAGTCGAGCTTTGTAACGAATGATTTTCCCAGCAGCATCACGCTTCAGTGCAAAAAACATTTGCACCCGACAGGCATCATCGTGCTGGTGCGCGGAATTACGATCCAGGTGCTATTCCGCTCCAAGGAGTTGAGCTCTGCAGTAATCGCCTCTTGCCACTCCTTCTGGTCAGGTCCAGTGACAGCTTCGTCAAAAGTGCTAGGCACATCCGCAGCAAACGCAACCTCACCTGCAATAAGGGCTGTTTCCGTCCGTGATCGCTTTGATGGTCGATTTCCTGTCTCCAATTCATTACCGTGACTGCCATCATACACCACCATCGTGCCCGAATTGCTCTCATCTGCGACGACGGAATCTCCAGCACGATAGTCACTGCGGTCGCCCGACCCACTGTAAGGCACAATACTGGTCGTGTACTGATCACTGACACGGCGGTTCTCTGTGGGATGAAAAACCATAACATCCTGCTATTGAGAAGGCTCTGGAGCTGGTAATCGCATCGGAACTGTGGGGGTAGTGGAAGGAAGATAAGGGAATACCGTTTGGGACGGGAAGTGCTGCAACATGGGCTGGGTCTTCTTGGACATCTTCCATAGTCATGTCATCATCCGGGAGTCCTTCCGCTTCTACATGTTCCATTTCCACGTCGTTGCTGCCGGGGTTCGGCTCTGGTTGCAGAAGTTCGTCGTCGACATCTTTCCACACAATGTACTCGATTGTGCCGTCACGAGGAGCTTCTGCGTAGACACCATCGACTTCACGTTCATCTAACGCTAATGACCGACTACGTTTCACCTTCTCTGTCTCCAAGTCGACGACGCGATACGCTTTTGCCTGCTCTGCGTATCCGATCAGCATGCACTTGTAGCTCTTAGCGTCAAATTTAGTACGCTTCTCCTTGTGTACATGCGCGTATCCGATGGAACCAAAACTCGTAGATGATTCAAACTTGGACGTTGGCCATGGCAGATCTCGTACGGTGTCAAGTGGGGATTCACACTGTTCACGAAGCGGTTGATCAGATAGATCGAGATGTTCACCGCTTCCGCCCACCACTTGTAACTTACGCACTTGTGATGCAGCATAGCGCGAGCCATTTCCATCACCGTTCTTTTTGTGCGTTCTGCTAAGCCGTTTTGCTGAGGACTGTACGGTGTTGTCAACTGGTGAACAATGCCACTTGCTCTGCAGATACCGTCGAACGTCTTGTTGACGTACTCTGTGCCGTTGTCCGTCCTGACCGCCTTGATTCGATGGCCAAACTGATTCTCCACGAGCGATTTGTACTTCCCAAAGCAGTTCGTCACCTCGCTCTTCTTCTTCAGGAAGAAACCAACAATGTGACGGGAGTAATCGTCGACAAAGAGAAGTATATACTTCGACCCGCCACTCGATGGCGTTTTCATCGGGCCCATCAGATCATTGTGGACAAGCTCGAGAACGCGACTGGTCTTCACCGCGCCTGTGTTCCCCGGAAAGCTACTAGCAGTTTGCTTCCCCTTCATGCAGCCTGAGCACAATTCGTCGCCTCTCGCCGAGATCGATGGCAATCCTGTTGTGGACCTTAAGGGTACGCGCGATGCGACCTTCCGAAGCATGGCCCATACGAGCATGCCACAGCTCCCACTGCGTCGAAACGGGCCTGTGCTCCACGACAGCAGCTAGTTCCGGCTCGACATGCAGCTCGTAAGCGTTGCCCACCTTTGGCACCTTGAGGATCGTCTTATTGCCTCGCATGAACCAGCAAAACTTCGCTCCAAACTTCACTACAAGTGACCGAGAAGTAATTCGCGGCACAGACAGTAAACGACGATTGAGCTTTGGAATATGGAGCGCATTCTGCACAACGATTCGTTGGTCTTGGTAGCCTCGTATGTGGATGTTCCCAACACCCACCGCCTCCATGACAGCACCATCTGCGACAGTTACTCGAATAGCTGTCGGTACGTGACAAAGTCCTCCTTTCTCGGCGACATGTGCGAAGATGCACCGCTGTCAATCAGCCACCCTTCACCACCACCTTGGTGAACCATGAACAGCGTCTCGTCACCGCCATTCTGGTGAGAACTTCTGCTGTCTGCTTCCTTGTGCCCACGCTTTCCACAGGCAAAGCACTTGCCACTAAACTTCTTCGATGGACCACCGAATTTCGTGGCGGCCTTCGGCTGCATCTTCGACTTCGTTCGCGAGTGGGGGCGGGCCTTGAATGCCGCCTCCTCCGTCTCTTGAGCTGCTTGCTTGTCGTGCTCCTTAAGCAACTTCTCCTTGACTTCGATGAGAGTTACGTCTCGGGTATTCTCGACAATCGACACGATGGTGCTGTACTCAGCAGGCAAGCTGCCGAGCAATACTACCAGTTGCCGTGCGGCGTCTATCCCGTCGCCGACTGCCTCCAGTGCCGTTACCAGCTCGTCGAAACGGTCAAGATGCGTGGCCATGGTTTGTCCTGGCTCCATCGCAAACCTTGCTCAGGTGTTCCAGAGACACCCCCTGAGCGATGAGTGCCAGCGCCTTCTGGTCACTCAACCTCCAGGTCTCATTCATCTCGTGTTCTTGCTTAACCACGGTGAGATGATCCCCGAGGCACTTTCGTGCGAGCGTCATCCTCATATTAAACTCCCAATGGAAGTAATTGTCGGAACGGAGTAGGTCGTCGGGCTTCTTCATGGTACTCTTCGTCGAAGCGCCTTGGACTCGTAACCTGATGAGTTGTTGGAAAATTGAAGAGTGAGATTAATCATGTGCTAGCTACTTGTGGTCCTAGTTCGAGTCGATCTACATCTAGCCTGTAACAAAGGGGTGAAGCCCTGGGCAGCACGTCTTCGGCGTGCTGCACGCCGCCAATCACAGAGCCACATGAAGGAGCATGGTGCCGCCGACCAATAGTCTCCTGTGTGGTGCGTGTGCCTCACCGACACGCCATAATCAACGGCGAACGACTACATGTTGACGTGCCCCTCAACATTCCTATCTAAACAACTAACCTACGAACCTGTCTGTCAGTCCGTGACTCCGTGCGTCACGCAAATCCTGACCTTTCACTGGACAAAATGCTGCCGAGCGCAGCGAAGGCGGCCCCGCCATTGGCTATTATAGGCGTGAGGCTTAGGACATATCTGAAAACCTGTGACACAACCTACGATCGGGTGTGTGTAGTCTGCGACAACATTCGCTGGAACACGGACATTTCCACGACAATGAAACTAACCGATTGGATGTAATCCGCCCGGCGACTGAAACTATTCACAAAACTAGCACAAAACCTGGCCTAGATACTGCAAGTCGGGCGCGGTAGCAGCAGTCTTTTGCAATATTTGTATGCAAGGCTTCATGCGAGCCTGCAGGCCTGCCGCGCATGAGATAGCGACCAGTGCACATACAATATGGGACTAACCAGTGTATTACACTTTTGCACGGCACTTTTGCTGCTTGGTGGTTGCTGTGTTAGTGGTTATGTCTCTACAAGCGCTTCTACCACACGATTGGCCAATAATAGCATTTGTGTGCAGTGCATTGAGTGGTGTGGCATACCCAAATTAGGTATCGGTACACAAAGTTGCATTTACATTGTTACGACCGTGGCGCTGGCGGTAAGGACTACCAGGAAGCGAGTGCCAGACATGGGCATACTGATGGATTGAACCGATGACACCGCTACACTGTGTGATGTCATGTGTGAGTTGGGGCGACAGTGTGTAAGTTGGGGCAATATAGTGTTAGTACATAGTGTTAGAACAGTCAGTCAATACGTGGTGGCTCGCTACGCGCAGTGGTCTATAGTACGAACGGCCACTACAGCAGTCTAGGTTGCACTACAGCAGTCTATACCACGAGTGATCACTACAGCAGTCTACATTACGAGCAGCAGTAACTACAGCAGTCTCATATGATCACCTAGAAGTAATGCAGGGTGATTGGACTATGCGCGAGGTTGTTCATGGAGTGGCATGTATACCGCGGGGTCTACAAGGATAGACGTTGCGGCTGAGATAGAATGCAGCGCCACAACGTGTAGCGCCCGAGGCTACGTTGAATACGTAACGTCTGCCATATGCATATAGTACGACGGTGGGAGCAGTAAATGGTATACGTATAGCCCCGGATTATGCGGTGAGCTCACTGCGAGAGCGCGTTATTGAACCATTTCGACGTAGCCGAGGAAAGCCATTTGTTTGAGATTAGTGTATGAGTGCGCAGGTACGCTGTAGTGAGTATATCAGTAGTCCAGAAATGCGTTTCCAAGCCAGAGTGAGTCATACATGGACCACATCGATCAGCAGTGGATGAGTGGGTGGTGAGAACACGTATGGCAAGACCCGTAACTTGGCTGGAACCTAGCCTGAGCGATGACGCAACCCGCATATACACGGATGACGGCAGTGCAATGACAGTGTTAGAACAAACTACTGAACTACACTCGGCAGTTGTACATCAGCGCAGTTAGATGCACGAGCAACACTGTAACTAGCGATGCGATGCAGTTATATGTGTCAACGCGGAACCCGTGATGTCAATGGAGGCCAGTATACTGGAGATACAACATAGCATGTAGGTACAGCAGCAGTGTCGCGCGTACAGCCATGGCCACCCTAATGTTTGAAGATAACGATAATGCCCGCAACATGAAGCGTAGGCGGGCCTGCTTACTTTGCTGTGACCTAACACTGACGATAGTGACCACGAGCGATTGACACACTGTATGCTGACGCAACAAGAGTATGAGTGAAAGATGTTGACACTGCATAGTAACATACACACAATTGCATGACATATATATATATAGGTTATTTTGTGTAGACTGTGACATTTGAAGAAGAAAAAACAATCCCCGCCTTCGCTTCGCTCGGCGGGGAAGCGCAGTAGTAGAGCGAGCTGGAACAGCGAGCGACACGGGTTGGGGCTCAACGTACCCTAAGTCAGATGGGTTACCAACGTAACTATGCATAAACCCTAATTTGTATTATATATTTAAGTTTATACCATTTGAAATGTCATAATGCGTCATTTATGTAGATAAAACCACTCAACTCACCGCCGCGAAGCGGCGGCGCCGGCTAGTCTTTACATCATCAATTATATATATTTGGCGAACAAAGAAAATATGAGATGCCGGTGACGTTGAGATGCACAGCCCTGGACTCTCAAATACCTTTTCCTACCAAACGCCACAAAGCTCTCCGTCTTTTTACCTCCAATAGTTTCACGGAGGCACTCGTGAAACGCGTACCAAAGTACAACGGAAGGACATCCATCATAAGCACAGGGGACCTTTGCAAAATGTACTTTGTAAAACTTCCCATGCGATAAGACGCAAGTCGTTTTGAAGATGGATGTTGTACCAAAATTATATCGCGGGTCAGTAACCAAAACCTCTCATCTCGCACTCATCATTCTCCCTTCTGCGGCACAGTACTCACCAAGCTTATAACTCAACCATGTCGTCATCTTCGTCTAGCCGTCCGGTAGTTGCCAAACATCCCAATACAATCGCAGTACTCAAGCGACAAAGCTCCATCCGACAACAGTATAAAATGGAGGAGAAGGCTGCAAACCATGATGCCATGATGAAAAGGTTCAACCTCCGCAAGATGTCCAGCAACGACATCCGTTTCTTCGGTCGTGCGAGTGAACTCCTCATCGACAAGGCCATTGGGGGACAACTGCACCGAGGTCATCGATTCTCTCTGCATCGCTCACTACGAAAGATGACGAGCGTCAAGACGCGAAAAAGCGCCTTTCAAAAGCTAACGTCACCGATCACACCGAAAAGTTGGGCTTCAACGTGCCACGCCTTCGTAATGCTCGTCGTCTACCATTTCCAGCTGCTCTACCTGCCATTTTGCGTCAGCTACTTCCCGGGTGGGTCTTTTGGAACAGCAACAATTGCGATGATGTTGGAAATGATGTTCATGCTCGACATGTTGGTACAATTCAACACCGCGTACGTCGAGCAGGGTGTCCTCGTCACGTCACGACGCAAAATTGCCAAACGATACATTCGATCGTGGTTTGCCTTCGACCTGTTCTCAGCTGTCCCAATGCAGTTCTTGTACTATTTTCTTACGGAAAACTACACCAACGACGCACTTCGAGGCATTCAGACGACCCTCATGGTGCTTCGATTGCTTCGAGTGAGTTTCTTCGAGAGGAGCGTTTTAGTCGGCCGCATCATGCGAGTCGCCAACCATTTCGTGGAGTGGGCTCGTCACTCTCGTTATTCACATTTACTTCGTATCGCTCAACTCATGTGGCTCGTGCTGCTTTTCGCTCACTACATGGCGTGTACGTGGCATGTCGTTTCCAACAAAGATGAACCACGAGTCGGATCTGTGGGGGAATGGTATGCAGCAGACTACTTCCACGCTGTAAGTTTGATTCAAGGTGAAGGGATGGACAACGCCACGTGGGTGGAACACGTCTACTCTTCCGTTGTCATCATTGTAGGCTCCGGCATTCTCGCAATTGTGTTTGGCAACGTCGCCATGCTCGTCTCGAATTTCAATGCCAGCACAACAAACTACTACCGCAAGATGGAAGCAGTGTACGAGACGATGGAGAAGATGGATCTACCTCTCCGACTGCGAAATCGTGTGAATGAATATTACAAACACGTGTGGGTCGAATACGAATCGTTGGATGGCAACATCAATCAGTTCCAGAAGGAACTCACGCACACGCTTGGAGTTGAGATCGGACTGTACAAACACATGAACTTGGTCATTCAAGTTCCCTTCTGGAAGGACTGCACGCCCGATTTCCTGGCGCAGATCGTGCAGAACTTGGATATTCGCGTCTACATGCCAGACGACTATGTGGTTCGACGGCGTGAAACAGGAAGCGAGATGTTGATGCTCAATCGCGGTTACTGCAAGCTGTCAAAACCTGCTAAGGTCGACAACGACCCAGCAGGTAGCAGTACTCACTTACCAGTTCTAATGACGCAGATCAACCAGGTCGTCGGAATCGACTCGTACAAAGCTAGCGACAGTGAATGTGACGATACCAACGACTGGAGTTCGGACGACGAGGAGCTTGCGAATTTTGGGGACGGGTTGTTTGGTACGTCCATGAACTCTTTGCTGTCTGGAAGCCCAACGAATCTTGGGAATGATCGTCCAAGTGATTTTACCGACGTGCGTCGCTTTCAAGCTGGTCGTACGCGACGCCCAAGTTACCCAAAAGGAATCGAATCGAAGAAATCGAAAACGTATCGAGAGTATCTGCATCCTGGCCAAGCTTTTGGCGAAATGAGTCTACTGATGAACTACAAGCGGACTGCGAATATTCGAGCTATTACGTGTGTGGAAATGTGCGTCTTGAGTCGCAAGAACTTCCAAAAGATCATTTCACGATACCCTGAAGACCGTCGACGCGTGCTCACTTCGATGTTGGAGAGCTGCATTGAGAAGAAAGTGATTCCGTTCCCGTGGGAAAATATCGTCCAGGCGGCGGCGGCCAAACGCCGACACGATGGTAAGAAGGATTTTTCACGTGCCAGTGTCATCGCGACCATGACCGCAAAAGAAGCAGCGCGGATTTTGGTGGAGGCTATCGATATTAACGCTCCGGACGAGTCTATCAAGTACGGGTTTCAGAGCTTCGACCAGGAATTCATCGACGATTCGTCTCTACGCCATGCAAATTCGACGGACGCCAAGATCAGTGACACGCTTCAAAGACGGAGTGGAAGTTCTCGTAGATTGAGAAGCTATTCAACCCGCAAATTGAAGACTGACAGCAGTGGATGTAGCACTGCAACGAGTGACTTTACTGTTGTGGGGTCTGAACCTCGATCGGCTTCTGGTAGCAGTCAGTCGGATAAAACTCTGCAATCTCTCCTGCTTCTCGTCCAAAGCATGGCTGGTAATATCGAACGGCTTCAGCAAGATGTCAGTGATCTCAAAAATCAGAAACCAAAGCTCCGTCATTGCTGTAGTTGTGGTAGTGGACTTGATCATCGGCGCCCTGGGGATTCTGAAATGACCCCCTGCGATGCTATCGGCGTGAAAGAAGTTCACCAAGCTCTGGAACACCAAAACTCTGTTCCTGTTGTCGTCCCCCAGTCTGCTGAATTGTCAGACAAAAGCCGAACCAACAGCCGAACTGGTAGCAAGAAAAAACCGATGGCAATTTTACGCAAAGTTCGTAGCACAATGCAAGAAAGTCGAGTCGCCAACAGCCCCGATAATTATTCAATGCGGATGGCAGCTGGACTCATTGATTCAGCTAGGACGGACGTGGGGATAGTCGATACAGAAGACGCTGATCGGTATCCTACCAACCTCTCGAGTTGGTCAAGAGCAGCTCGTACTCGAACTTTGACCGACATGTTGTGGAAACGGAGCAACACCAAGGGAGACTTATTGAAACACACTGAAGAGGAACGAAATGCGGCACGGTTGAAGCATCCATTACGGACGCGACCGAGTTTGCCTTCGGAGATGGAGAAAATACCAATTCAAGCTGATGAGAAAGTATCATCTCAAGCTGAAAATGTAACTGAGCTGCACGATGCAAACGCAGACTTTGATCCTCATGGGGATGTTGAAGAATCGTCGCTGACTGCCTTGGGTTGGCTGTCTCAGACGGGAACATTGAAGTTAGATAACGAATCCTAGTTGGTGGAGATGGAAATGCTGGCAAATACCAGCTAAATGGCGCAATGGCGCCGGCAGGTTTGTTTGTTAGGCGTATGAGCCATTTATTGCACAAATAATAATCGCAATAATATATTGAACCAACAGTGGGAGAAATAATACATTGAGGCAAAGCATGCAATAATTATTGTATCTATAAATATCTCCAATACTTGAAAGTATTGCGCCAACCACAATAATCTATTGCACCAATAATCTACGTTGTACTCAAGCGCAACAATCTATGAAAAGGTGATTGTACTGAGGAAACAGAGGAAACGGAAGACACATGTACATGTTCACAGCTTAAAGGGTTCTATAAACCTACACAGTTTCATTCCTGACGTAGTATGGTTCCTCCTGGAACTCGGTGGAGCAGTAAGGGGAAGGTGGCGCCCTCCTCGTCCGGGTTAAAGAGGCTCTTACCAGCGTAGATCATGACGTAAATGCCTGCGACTGTGCAAATGGTAGCAACGGCAGCACACAGAAGCTTCTCCCAGACTGGGAGTTTGGGCCAGAAGACCTTGATGTAGAACACCAGAGGGATGACAATACTGGACATGGTGATGGCGGAGGCGCCCGTGAAGTCGACGAGGTCGAGGAAGTGGTCCTGCAGTAGAATGGAGAGGATGACGAGCACCACAATCATGGAGATACGCAACGCGATGTAGCGCAGGACGTTGGCGCCTCCCTTGTACTCGGACAGATCGTGTTCGTCATTGGCGATGGTCAAGCGAGTAGACCGGCGGTTGTTCTCCAGGTCAGGAACGGCAGGCGACGACGCGGACAAGTACGACATCTTCTCACCGAGCTCCTGCTCACGCTCTTCCGTCTCCACCTTGTGCATGCCGAGGATCAGGCGCTCGAACATGTAGAAGGCCGGGTGCAGGAACGTCGAGAAGGCAATGGACAAGTGAAGCTGCATGAACAGATAGGCCATGACCACCGCACCACGGTCGGCCAGGAATCCGAGCGTCGTCGCCGAGTACGGGTCGTCCGTGTTGGCGACCGAGAAGAGCAAGTTGCCAGACATCTGGCAGCCACCGACGGCGTATCCAGAAATGGCAATCGCCAAGAAGAAGGCCGAGGCGATGCCCAGACTGACCATGATAACACGGGGCATACGCTCCGGCTGCGAGTGCTGACGCTGCAAGTCCGGGATCACGGTCGCAGCGGCGTACGCAAGCGAGAGGTTGCCGAACGTCGTGATGACCTGGTGCATTGTCACGTCGGCCGTAGGAGGGGACGGGTGTCCGCGCTCCTCGTAGATGAGGATGGAGATGCCGATGATGTCGGCGACGATCGTGCCGAGGCACCCACCGAGGGCCATTCCAGTGCTCTCCTTCATCGTCGGGATGAGAGCAACTGGGACGACCATGAGCGCCATGAAGATGATCCACATGGACTGGCTGAAGCTGTCCGGGAAAAGCACGTCGAGCAGACTGCCGCCCAACACGAGGAACGCACAGGGCAGCAGTAAGCACACGAGCATCTGAGAGATGAGCACCACGATGCCGCCCCACTTGCCAGCGACCCACTGGCCGAGATCGCTGTACGTCTTCACGGACGCAGGAGCGACCAGAAGCACCTTGGACAGCACCACCGACGCGTAGATGTTGGCAAACGCCATGAACAACAGCGCAATGGTGGCGTACGCCCAACCGGCCCGAGCGTAGTTGGACGGCATGCCGAGCGAACCAATACCGCACACGCAGCAGAAGATGTTGAAGGCAGCCTTGGCATCTTCGAACGTGAAGATGGCCGAGCGGGACGAAGCTTGAGGTGCCATAGCGAATGTCACCGAAGTGGCAAAAGGCAGAATGAACTCAATGTCAAACCCAAGCGATCCTCGTGCCGGTGCATGAACCCCAAGACACCGGCACAGCGGATCTCAAAGACACGCTGCGTCAAAAGCTCTTTTGCGAGGCCACGTGCACTGCGCTGTACAGTTTGTGTGTGCATCCGTTGGCTGGCAGGATCGAGTTGCTCGGTCTACACTCGTAGAACAGCCTCGCGTACCGGTAATAGTATTCCAGCTGCAAATGTCCCCACGGGACAACACTGCGGCCACAGCAGGGCCACAATCGTTCACCAGCACGGGCAAATCCATCCTTGAATTGCATGAACGAGATCCGGTTCTGATACTGCAGCACAACTACGACGTCGAAGTTAAACCTCAGCTTGAAGACTGTAATACAGGGCGAATTTGCTGCTGTGGTAGCTGCTGGCAGTTAGATCCCTCTCCGTTTGGTCGCGTTGGTCCTTCCGATTGCGTCTGCTCCGCTTACGGGCACCTCTGTTAGGTAAAGTAAGTTGACCATGATACGTTCGTGGCCTTTCTAGCTCGGTCTTGCATAAACAGATAGATTGGATGAGGAACTGCTCGAACTGTATAGCGCAGGTGCTTGGTAGCGCCTCACGAGCGTCTTTCGAGCCGCTTTACGAAGCGAACTCGACGACTCAAAAGGACCACATAACCGAAAAGCTCCTTTCGAGATGCTTCGGGCGGAGTCACTGCAACGGGATGCTCACAGCTGAAACAGACAAGCTGCTGTTAATCAAAGCTGAAGGATGGGCCCGCCAATACCAACACTTCGTTCATCCGTCAAAGCTTGCATCTAATCATTTGAAGTTCGGCGGCACCCATCTGGACGCAGAGAAACCGTGTTAAAGCGGTACAAAAGCGGTCACATTCACACATAACCCGGTCACTTTGTCTACACGAAAATTCGTCCCCCAAATCTGGGGACAAACCTGTCCCCAACAACCTTGTGAGCTCCTCTGGCTCGATGAACGATCGACGTTGGTGGTTGCGACGGGTTCAAGCACTGAAAATGACAAGATGGCAAGTCGAGCGTCGAAACGAAATGGTACTTCGCCGAGCTTCTTCGTGTTGCTGTAGTGAATTTCGATGGAGATGCCTCATACCGGACTCCGTAGGCAAAAACAATCGTGTTGTTTACTTGGAACTGTGTGGTCGCTGCGCAAGCTGCAAATCGACAGCGGGCAACAGCCTTAGAGCCGGCGACTTGACACACAGCGCATCACCACCTTCATCTTTAGCGCATCACCTCCCGACAGAACTGTGTGTCTTTTGAATATGTACAGACTCGGTGGACGTGGATCGGATCCGTTGTTTGCCCGCAGTGGTCTCCATAATCAACGATTGTTGCCTTCTGAGCAGGACAAGTGGTAGCCCGACCCCAAGTCTCAAGATTTTTTTCCCCATGGTTATCAGAATGTAGGAAATGCGTGTACATACCAAAGCGCTCTACATCCACTTGTACATTGGGTGGCAACTCTGATACGTCACATTGCTGGGCATCATGCCTTTGGCGGCAAACGACAAACAAGCTTCAGCAGCGGCTCGATCGGATACACTCCGCCACGATCGCTTTCGCTTTCAAGCAGCTACATGCACGTACATGCCCGGCATGTACGTGCATGTAGCTGCTTGGATCGAAGGCTGTTTGTGCTGTCGTTGTTTAATCCGGTCGTACGAATGGCTTCGTTTACGATTTTTGCTTGATCTGCCGCAAACAATGCACGCCCGTCAAGTTGAAGGTACATACATGTACCGTACTGTACGTCCGGTGTTTACAAACCGCACGTTCATGATCTCGACAGCCCAACCACAGATGAGGCAAACGCCATTTGAACTGTTGCTTCGGAGGCAGCGATCTTTGCTGTCGATGTGCTGCAAATTGTCCGTAGGTTTCTCGATTTCTGGAGGTCTACCGTATTCCTTCTGTGCTTACAGACAGCCATATTCTTGACTTGAAGAGAGAGTATAAAAGTTACCTTCGTATAGAAATTATGTGACGTGTGCAAAAAAATATGTGACGAGTACTATTTGTGCTTAATCGGAGTTCGAATCAGTGTCGGAGAAGTTCACTTCGTCGTCCGACAAAACATCACACACGCTATCTTCTATCAGGCGCAGCTCATGTTCTCCTACAATACTTTCTTGTGGCAGTTGAGCGTTGACAGATTCAACCTCTCGAGCTGGCAGTGGTGCCAATATGTGCGCACGCCGAAATCCGTTCTTGATGGTATTTTCCGTCAATTTTCCCCAGCTTGAGGATACCCATTCGCAGAGAGTAGTCCGTGTTGGAGGTTTAAATTTAAAAGCTTGAGTAGATCCTGTGTGCTGTCGTAATTGCGCTCGCAACATTTCGAACCACTCACTTCTCAGATACGACTTGAAGGGCCTGTTCCAGGCAATATCTGCAGGCTGGCAAGTGGCCGTGCATGACGGAGGTACACACATGATGTGCAAGTCGATAGATTCAGCGTAGGTTTGAACAGCAGGAGTCCAATGCCCCGAAAAATCGTCGACCAGCAAAATGACCGGGTGCCGAGGGCGTGGGCGGGGACCGAACATAGTTTCTAGCCACTGGAGATGTATGAGTTCATTCCACCAGGCTGTCGGATTCGCATACAGTTCAACATCGCTGGCTTGCATGATTTCCTTTGCCTCTTTCCAAACATGAATGCCGAATCCACGTCTTTTCTCCCAGTTCTCGAGATCACCCCCAACGACAGTTGATCGATTAGACTTGAGCACTAAAAATGGGGGATATTTTCCACCCTCTGAATCACCTAAAAGCATGGCAGTCATGCGCTCTTTGTCCTTCCCTCCGTGACGAACCCAAACGGTTTTGGAACCGCGTGAATTAATTGTACGGGTTGGCAAATACTGAAAAATACACCTGCATTGCATCATTATGTGTTAGCAAGTAATATACATTAACGTTAATAAAGATGAATTACCGGTTTGATCAGAGTTAAACACTTTGTGTACATGCAACTGAAGCATTTTTTGCAGCACTTCAACACCAAATCTGACGGCAGTCTCGTTGGCGGTGTCCGGCGTAATCTGCCCTTGCCTAGTCCGAGAGCGAAAGCTTAGGCGGTGTCGGCGAAGAAAACGCTTTTGCCAGTGCCAGGAACCTCGAAAGCCAGCGATCTCCAGGTCTTGTGCTACCTCCATGCCCTTTAAACGTAGCATCGCTGCGCTAACTGGCACGCCGTCCTTTCGCAATTGATTAACCCACTGTACAATTGTGTCCTCAGCCTCTGTAGACAGTATCGTGGCAACGCCCTGTTCTCGGACATATTTCATGTCCGCCACGGCTGCACTTTTTGCAGCGCTCCTCCAGCACAGAAGCATTTTTGCGCCATTGATAAATCAACTTACGGCGCTGCTCCTTTGCATCATCGCTGAGTGAGGGGTAAAACTTTGAGAGCGTTTGAGTCATGTCATTACAGCTGCCAAAAAAACGAACGACTTCTAGCTTGTGTCGGTTGGAGAACCCCGTGCGGCTGTGCTTGGGCTGCTTTCGCCCGCCACCAGTGACGCGTGGCCTTCCGTGATGCTGCGGCATGGCTGCCAGTCTCTAAATGCTGTATTTTGTAGTAAGTGAAATGTCCGTTTTCGTGTTCGCACTGAGAGCAGTATGATTGGCAGTTGGAGCTGTCAGTAAGGAGTGAACGTCAGTAAGCACAGAAGGAATACGGTAGTCCAACTGCACTGTTGTACCGGTACGTAGTTGCCCGCTCACTTCCAGTACAGAACCAAAACCCGGAAGCTACTAGAAGTAGTAGTCTACCGTATCTAGTACTCTATCGGTGTGGAGGAAGCTGCTGCCTGCAGTTGACGTTTTTCCGTCAAGCCACTGAGGACCAGAGTCGGTGTTTCCTTCATTCATATCGGTCAACGTGTCAGCCTGCGTTGGTGCTTTCACCATTTCCACTCACCTTAGCACCTGTCAAGTCGCATATTGAACCTCATGGGTATGTTTGAACGAGTCACCGATCGTGTTGCTTCGTTTCCATAACATGTCATTAAATGTTTTGGTGTCTGTAGGTTTCGACCGATTAGTAGCAAGCCCAGTATTCTCGTGGCGTGGTCGTCGCGCAGATTTAACTACAAATTTTTCGTAGAATAGGCTTCTTTCTGCTACTCCTTCGGCTTTTGTCTACCGAAGATTGCGATACAGCAGCCAAAGAAGATTTCCGAAGTGCTTAAGCTTCATGGTCCTTTATCATGGTGGCAATGTGGTACTAGTAGGATATTCAGAGTGCCCAATGACCAAGTCCTTCTTCACAACTGTAGCAATGCTAGAGCTTTCGATGGTGATCTTTGAGGTTACTAACGTCGTACTCAAGTCGTCCAATGCTACTGTACCAGCCATAGTTTGAACGAGAAGCAATATGGACTGTGAGGTTTTATCCGACTGCAATGATGTTTCCCAAGGAAACGGAATCACTTTCTTCTCAATGCATCTCTCCAACATCGAAGTGAGCACACATCAATGGTCTTCGGGGTAGTGCCGAATGATCTGACGGAATTTTTTGCGACCCCAGACGCACATTTCCACAAACGTGATGGATCAGTGTATTCGCCGTTCGCTTGTGATTCATCAGTAGACTTATTTCGCTAAACCTTGACCAGGGTGCAGACACTCTCGGTATTTTTTCAATTTGTTCGACTCGATTCTTTCGAGGTGGAGGAAGCGATGATTGGAATCTAGATAATTTTTCGATTTCTACACTTTGCTACCAGATAGATGAGCGCAACCTGTCGTAGACCTAAACCAAAACAATGGTGCCCCCCTTCCCCCTTTACTCGGATAAATATATTTTGACGTAAGTATGATATTGAAGTTGTTGATGCAATACATTATTGTGGATTTTGCTTCGTGAATTATTGGTGCAATATTTTATTGAAGGTCCAATAACATATTGAAGTACTTCATGCAATAATTTATTGAAAGTAGTTGTGCCTGTTTTCCTGAAAATATGCGTCGTTGAGCTGGTATTTGCAAGCATTTCCATCTCCACCAACTACGATTCGTTATCTAACTTCAATGTTCCCGTCTGAGGCAACCAACCCAAGGCAGTCGGAGACGATTCTTCAACATCCCCATGAGGATCAAAGTCTGCGTTTGCATCGTGCAGCTCAGTTACATTTTCAGCTTGGGACGGTGCTTTCTCATCAGCTTGAATTGGTGCTTTCTCCATCTCCGAAGGCAAACTCGGTCGCGTCCGTAATGGATGCTTCAACCGTGCCGCATTTCGTTCCTCTTCAGTGTGTTTCAACAAGTCCCCCCTTGGTGTTGCTCCGCTTCCACAACATGTCGGTCAACGTTCGAGTACGAGCTGCTCTAGACCGACTCGAGAGGTTGGTAGGATACCGATCAGCGTCTTGTGCATCGACTATCCCCACGTCTGTCCTAGCCGAGTCAATGACTTCAGGTGCCATCCGCCTTGAATACATTTCGGGCCTGTTATCCGTAGCAGACCTCCGAGTTTCATGAGAATGAGTCAACTAGCGGCAGCCGCAAGCACGCTGCAGACAATTCTTCAACGTGCTCTTTCGGATCAGGGGTGACGCGCAGTTTTGTCGGAAGTTCCGTTTGAGTTGTTGTCTTGTCCATTTCGGAAGGTAAACTCGGTCGCTTTCGTAGTTGGCGCTTCAACCGCGCCGCTTTTCGTTCCTCTTCGGAGTGTTTTAACAAGTCTCCGTCCGCGTTACTCCGATTCCACAGCATATCCGTCAACGTTTGACTCCGTGCTGCTCTTGACCCGTTCGCGAGATTGCTACGATACCCAACAGCGTTTTCTGTGTCAATTTTCCTCACCACTTGCGTCCAAGCAGGATCAATAACATGTCGTTCAGGTACCCGTAATACAGCAGGAGTGTCTCGCAGATCGCTACCGGTACGAGCTTTTCGCAGAACCGCGATAGGTTTGTTTCTGCTACCAGTTCGGCTCTTGTCTGATGCAGAAGATGTAGGTAAAACGCCAATAGAAGACGTCTGGGGTGCTTGAGCTGGATGATACTCCTTCCTAACAACCCCAAGGAATGTTTCATGATCCCCAGAGTGTTGCTGATCTAGTCCACTTCCACAACCACAACAACGATGAAGTCCCCGATGCTGTTTTGTGAGATCACTGACATCTTTCTCAAGTCGTTCGATGCTACCAGCCATACTTTCGATGTTACCAGCCATACTTTGGACGAGGAACAGTAGGGATTGTAGAGTTTTATCCGACTGTCCGTCCGAGGTCGATGAAGGTTCGGACTCCGCATCGGTGCTGTCACTCGTTAATGTACTGCATTCACTGCCATTTTTTGTCTTGAAGTTGTCAATCGAGTTGCTTGCCAACGAGTGAGTACTGTCACTTCGTCGCTGAAAAGTATTGGCGTCCGTCGAATTTGCATGGCGTAGGGACGAATCGTCGGTGAATTCTTGCTCGAAACTCTGAAACCCGTACTTGATGGACTCGTCCGGTGCGTTAATATCGATAGCCTCCACCAAAATCCGCGCTGCTTCCTTCGCAGTCATGGTCGCGATGTCATTGGCACGTGACAAACCTTTCTTGTCTTCGTTTCGATGTTTTGCCATCACTGCCTGGATGATATTCTCCCAAGGAAACGGAATCACTTTCTTCTCAATGCAGCTCTCCAACATCGAAGTGAGCACACGTCGACGGTCTTGAGGGTACCGCGAAATGATCTTTTGGAAATTCTTGCGACTCAAGATGCACATTTCCACAAACGTAATAGCTCGAATATTCGCAGTCCGCTTGTAGTTCATCAGTAGACTCATTTCACCAAACGCTTGGCCAGGATGCAGATACTCTCGGAACTTCTTCGATTTCTCCGATTCTAGTTCCTCCTGGACAACTTGAGCGTCGTGAACGGCCAGATTGAAAGCGACGCACATCGGTAAAATCGTCTTTGTGGTCATCCCAGAGGTTTGCAGTGTTCCCAGATAACCACCGAGGGTTTATCGACGCACCGAACAACCCGTCGCCAAAATTCGCAAGCTCCTCGTCATCCGAACTCCAGTCATCACTGCCTTCACCTTCACTGTCACTACCTTGATACGTGTCCATCCATACTGTTTGGTTAATGTCCGTCGTTAAAGTTGGCAAGTCAGTGCCGACCTTAGCAGGTATTGACAGCTTGCAGTAGCCGCGATTGAGCATCAACATCTCGCTTCCTGTTTCACGCCGTCGAACCACATAGTCGTCTGGCATGTAGACGCGAACATCCAAGTTCTGCACGATCTGCGCCAGGAAATCGGGCGTGCAGTCCTTCCAGAAGGGAACTTGTATGACCAAGTGCATGTGTTTGTACAGCCGAATTTCGATCCCAAGCGTGTGCGTGAGTTCCTTCTGGAACTGGTTGATGTTGCCATCCAACGATTCGTATTCGACCCACACGTGTTTGTAGTATTCATTCACTCGATCTCGTAGTCGGAGAGGTAGATCCATCTTCTCCATCGTCTCGTACACTGCTTCCATCTTGCGGTAGTAATTGTTTATGCTGGCATTGAAATTCGAGACGAGCATGGCGACGTTGCCAAACACAATTGCGAGAATGCCGGAGCCTACAATGATGACAACGGAAGAGTAGACGTGTTCCACCCACGTGGCGTTGTCCATCCCTTCACCTTGAATCAAACTTACAGCGTGGAAGTAGTCTGCTGCATACCATTCCCCCACAGATCCGACTCGTGGTTCATCTTTGTTGGAAACGACATGCCACGTGCACGCCATGTAGTGAGCGAAAAGCAGCACGAGCCACATGAGTTGAGCGATACGAAGTAAATGTGAATAGCGAGAGTGACGAGCCCACTCCACGAAATGGTTGGCGACTCGCATGATGCGGCCGACTAAAACGCTCCTCTCGAAGAAACTCACTCGAAGCAATCGAAGCACCATGAGAGCCGTCTGAACGCCTCGAAGTGCGTCGGTGGTGTAGTTTTCCGTAAGAAAATAGTACAAGAACTGCATTGGGACAGCTGAGAACAGGTCGAAGGCAAACCACGATCGAATGTACTTTTCAGCGATTTTGCGTCGTGACGTGACGAGGGCACCGTGCTCGACGTACGCCGTGTTAAAATGTACCAACATGTCCAGCAAGAAAATCGTTTCTAGGAACATTGCAATAATTGCAGTTCCAAGGGACCCACCCGGGAAGTAGCTGGCACAAAATGGCAGATACAGCAGTTGGAAGTGGTGAACGACGAGCATTACGAAGGCGTGGCACGTTGAAGCCCAACTTTTTGGCATGATCAGGGACGTTAGCCTTTGAAAAACGCTTTTTCGGGTCTTGACACTCGTCATCTTTCGAAGGGAACGAGTGAGTGAAAACCGGTGACTGCGTTGGCGTGGAGCTTCCAGAGCCTTGTCGATGACGACTTCACTGGCGCGACTGAACTTGGAGTGAATGGGCAAGTTGCTCGACATCTTGCGAAGGTTGAATCTTCGCATCATGGCATCGTGGTTTGCAGCCTTCTCCCCCGATTTGTGCAGATTTCTAGTAACACTTTGTCGTTTGAGTATTGCGACGGAGCTGGAGCGTTTGGAGACTACCGGGCGATTCTTACGAAGCGTAGTCGGCATCTTGGATGGCTGAGTACTGTGGCGCAAAAGGAAGAGTGAGGGGCTCATTTTAACCTTTGACAAGGAAAAACGCATTGCCTAAACTACTTTCTCTACGTCTTATCGCATACGTGGGATGCAAACACTTCTCAAAGAGGACGAGAGATCCGTACGACAGTCTAACTGACTGTCCTGAGCTCGCGAATAGTTTTTGTCTCCGCTCGAACGCTCTCAACGGACAATTCTGTCAAAAACGCTTTCTCAGAGTGTAGCAAACTTATCCATTCTGCGTCATCAATCTGCGAACGTGTTTCAAATTACCTACATGTACGTCTTCGCGTTCACCATGGGATCTCATGACCTTCAAAGTGGAAAACTTGCCAGTGCCCTTCAGCTTGGACTTGTCAATAATTCGGGCCATTGCGTCAACGACGCGGTCCGCTTCGGCTTCGTAGCTGCTACGAGGCAAATTCGTGCAGACGTAACCCGGATCCAGCAAAATCGCTGTGATGCGGTCGCGCTTCATTTCATCGGCCATGCGATGATTGATCATGTGCGGTGCCGCCTTGGACGCCGCATAGGCGTACGGCCCACCGCCAGCTTGGATGCTTGCCCAAACGGAAGACAAATGGGCCACACAAGCCCCATATTTCCCACTCTGCTTAGCTGCCAACTTCAAATTCGGCAACAACGAACGTGTCACCAACAAAGGACCAACGGCGTGAACCTCAAAATCCGTCATGAGGTCTTCCTTTGATGTCGACGACATGTCACCGCTTCCGGTGAATGTACCAGCGTTGTTGATGAGCAGGTTGACAGGAATTCCCTTGAGTTCACGAGCCATGTGAACCACCGATGCTTCGTCTCGAACGTCCATAGTGATGATCTTGGAAGGTGACAAAGCTTTCAACTTACAGCAACGAAGAAACATGTTAGTCGGAGTCACAATGCAGTCGCAGATTTTCAACGTACGGCGTCGAGATCAGCTCCTTTCCGCGTCGTCGCGATAACTTTCCATCCGGCGTTAGTATAATAACTCGCGAACGAAAGACCCAGGCCGCGGTTGCTGCCCGTGATCACAACGGTCTTGCTTGTCATGAGTGTCGAGTGTACTTTGAAGGACGGAACTTGTTCGTGAATGACTCGAAAACTTACAGAGCTCGCCCTCATAATCGTTTTACCTACACAATCACGAGTCGGGCATTCTTGATAAGGGCAACAAGTCAACCCATGTACCTCCGTCGCATCTCGCAAACTTTATTATTAATACTGACTGAGCCACTGGAAGAGCTCACAGATGCACCACTCGACGAGTTGTTATGCGAATTCGACAACCACGCAGCTAGAACATCACCAAGAAGCTGCCCTCGCGCTCTTGTACGTGAACACACTGTGTCTACCGTATCGTCTTAGTAATACGCGACGTATGGTCATTAGCGACATACCATTTTAACCAATAGGAAAACTGAAAAATACCATATGGTGAAATATAACGGACCTTTAAATTTAGCTTTCGAGGACATTCCTAGAGTAGGATG
Source organism: Phytophthora sansomeana (assembly GCA_032158285.1). NCBI lineage: Eukaryota > Oomycota > Peronosporomycetes > Peronosporales > Peronosporaceae > Phytophthora > Phytophthora sansomeana. The sequence goes on from JAPDHH010000238.1 coordinate 171,723, forward strand.
GCCCGCCCTACCATCAAGGGCCGTCGCTGAAGCTAATGTCGAAGCAATTGACGGTGTTGTCAACATTGCCGAAGAAGAGATTGCTTCTGACGACGACATTGGAAGCGATTGCAGCATTAGTGAGGACGAAAGCGACAGCGAAGAAAAATAATTAATACCTTGCATTGCCTCTTAATTCCAGGCATAACCGTTCTCTTAAGCCCCATGTGTACCAGCTCCGCTCAGGCCATTTATCCCGACTGACCCGTTTTCGAGTCCTATTTATCTGGACTAACCCGATTTCAAATTTCAGCCAATCAGGATGTAATATGGTAAAGTACCATATTCCAAATATGCAATGTACTTTACCATATTGTTTTTTTATTGCTGTAACGCCCTGTTTAGGATGTTATAGTAAATTACCACTTTGTTTTATCACATAATGTGCGCCACACAAATCGATGTATTACCCACAGTTGCCAAACTGGCACCGAATGTGAGAGATCAGAGAACAGGGCTTTCTTTTAGAGCACACCTCGTTCCAGCTAATCGTTTACGTTGGAATCACAGCTCACTAGTTGCGATATTGAAGATGAAAGAGTCTGATGCACTAAAGCGGGGCCGCGATAGCCAGTCAGTTCGCAAAACCGATGCAAGATGCCCCGTGCTCCGGGTCAACAGTAAGGCAGGACACGGGCCACTGGAGAGGGGAAGCCCAAGTGACATCTTCGTGAATTTGTCTACTACGGGTTCAAGCGAGAAGTCATCCTTTTATATGCTGTGCCTGACACGATGAATGTAACAGTTCATTAGTTCTTCCCCTTGCTCTCTCAGGAGAAGATGCGTGTCAAAACGCGGCATATTTACTACAATAAATCGATTAGAGTCCGGCAACTAGAAAAGCTAGATATGTATACATAGTGTTTTGCATGTTATAGTATTGAAGTTTATATCGAAGTTCCCATAAACTAAGTACTTCGAAGTAATATAAAGATGCCAACTGAAGATTTACCAGATTTCTCGTAGATGCAATCCATGAGATAGCGTCTTTCATCTTCCCCGTGACAGAATTGGCATCAGCCTCATTCAAAGATTGAACGATATCTGCTAATGCACAGTCCACAACTCGCAATAATTGTGTTTCGGCAGCGTCAAAATTACGCAGGCGGCGCGCTTGAGTGAGACGTGCCACGCAGTCGTACCGAATAGCACTAATATATTTATTCTTCATCGCGCAGTATGGGGTCCAAATCTCATCAAAATAGTTCGCTTCTGCGTCTCTGATTAAAAGCGATGGGGTCACCGGTTCCGACAACAACATAGGTGTAGTCACAGGCTGGAGCGCTTTTCCATTTTTCACGTATCGCTCATCAATGATCCCATCAGTGCCTAAAGGGAAGTCAGGATCGGGTGTTTGAGCCATCAGACGTTTACGTTCTTCATCTGGCAAGGCCAACCAGAGTCTTCTGAGCTTCTGACCCTGTTTTCCCGAAATCAACCACTTATTCGTCCTGGCAGCATCCTCGTGATGCTTAATGACGAATTCTTTGGCATGCGGAGAGCCCTTCTTCGCAACAAATTCCCAGAATACTGCATGACAACGCATTTTCCTGTGAAACACAACAGTAACTTAGTAATAGACTCTTCCAAGATGATGCAATAGAGGCTACGCACGGGAGAAGGGAACTTGACAACAAGCCGAAGAGTAGTGGCACAACGAGTGACCTGTGGGCAAGCGCAGTAAACCTTCTTTTGAAAACAGCAGCCAAGGACTGTCCAATCTAAAAATGACTTTTGAAATCGGGTTAGTCCAGATAAATAGGACTCGAAAACGGGTCAGTCGGGATAAATGGCCCTCCGTTCACTTTGAGCTATCCGATCTTTGGAGATAAACCCACTGTGTCTACTAGACACAGTGGGTTTATCTCCAAAGACACTGTCTACTCAGTATTACGGACTGCTAATTATGGTACTTGACATGCGTCCGATGTTGTAGCACCACGGTGTGCTTGATTATGATTTCTGGGGCGATGTTGTGGCATTGCGATCCGCTGAAGGGTATCCGCCGTCAATTCTAGCGTGTGAGTCACGGCGACTTGATGATTGTTTTCGCTCGAGTGGTGCATAGTATTTCTCAGCACGAAGTCGAGTGGACGTCGTTGCTCGGTTGTCATCTTGTCCTGCTGACTTGACTTGGCTCCACCAGAGTTCATAAACCCGCTTTCTTTTTCTCAGAAACTAATGCACACGCAGCGGCCGAGCGGCCTGCCAGCAGGAAGTGGGTTCCCCGACGCTAGGTCTAATAGTTATTGGTAGTATGTAGAGAGCAACCATCCAAGGGCATTCGCTCTTTTGCTGCGGCGCGACCTAGCTTCAACGACAAGCACCAACCGGCCAGCCTCCACCGACGTCGCGCTAGCTTTCATCCCACCACGCCACTCCCAGGCAAGCCTCATCGACCTGACTCTCGGGCCGGTGCCACGACTCGCGCCACTCGTCGACCGGAATCATCGAGTCCTAGGCTTAACATGTGAATGGATTGCTCTCTTGCCCTCATGACCTGTACCATGGAAGGAAAGGTGATATTTTTAAAGCACACCATAGTCTCTACGAAATCGATCTACCTACCCGGTGACGCTCTTAGGGAACAATCTCTACTGGGTCGTATACGGGTCGGCTCGTGGTTTGGGTCGTGACGGCTGGTGGATCGGCTTTTTCATAGATCGTCGATTTGGGTCGTTGTTTCCCCTCTTCGTACACATGTAACGTTACTTGCTTCTTCAAGATGATCTGCCTGCGAAAAGTTCACTCTGCGATGCAGGTGCTACATACGCAACCAATGCAAGTCCTCGATGAAGTTAAGCTTGATTAGGTCTAGTAGATGGTTGGAGGGCAAGCCTTGCCAGATGCCCAAGCAGGAACTGAGCTGATGGAACTTGTGCCAAAGCGAAGACAAGGAAGAACACCAACATTCGCCGCCTCACTGCCATGACGAGGCAAAACGAGAGTGGGGGGACCACAGCGGCGACACGGCGGTCCAACAAGAAAAAGTCGAAGAAGAACCGGGAACCAGAAACGAAGATCATTCACAACGGCTTTGAGTACACGAAGGCGTGGACATCAAACCGCAAAATGGTATTTCGATGCAGCGTGTACCGCAGCGCGGAATGCTCTGTTCGACTGGCGATAAGACCAACAGTCAAAGGATATGAATTGGTGAATACACACACGTGTATTGAACCCATTTGTTCCAGCACCGATATTATCGACTGCACTACTGAGACGAAGAACCGAGTGGACGTGCTCTCGATTGCAGATTTGGCTGTACCCGTACACGTTATCTGGCAGCAAGTGAAAGCAGAGTTTTATCCAGTTGACGATGTGATTCGAAAGGGCCTTTCAGAAGAACAAGTGAAGCGCCGAGTTTTCCGCGGGCGCCAAATGCACTATGGAGCATACCTTCTTGGTCAGATCGAAGTATCTCCGCTCTCTATGATAGAAGGGAAGAACTTGAGTTTCTTTCAGTTCCACTTGTCAAGACCAAAGGCGGACCCCACTGCCAAACCCAACCGACTCATTGGTTGGGCACACCCGGAGCTCCGCCAGTTGTTGATGTACAACGGCGTCTCCATTTTCTTCGACGGAACTTTTCGTTGCGTCCCTACTGAGTTCAAGCAATGCATGGTACTGATGGTTCACGACCAAGCCAGCGAGCTGTTCATTCCGGTTTACTTGGTACTGTGCACCTCGAAGGAAAAGGACATGTACTTCGACATACTCGAGTTAATTTACAGAGACACTTCGGAAAAACTCGAGCCATGCGACGTCGTATGTGACTTTGAACAGCCATTAATTGACGCAGTTGAAAAGCAATTTCCGAATGCGGAAGTTGTCGGCTGCCTGTTTAAAGTGAAACAGGCAGTTCGACGCAGAATGAAAACAGTTCACTGTATCCCGGAGCAAGAGATTTCAATAGCCATGGAGGAAGGTGTGCTCGATGTACTCACGGTAATTGATCCAGAGCTAGTGCCGCGGCAAGGTATTCGGTGGGTCAAGCGCACTATACGAGAAAGGTGTGCAGCGGACGGTATTCCGTACACCCGTGCGAAGTGGAAGCCGTTTTGGGGCTACTTTCGCGCGACGTGGATTGAGCGCTACAAAATCGAAGTGTGGAACGTCCACGGGATGCAAAACAGTCTTGTTGCGAGGACGAACAACCCCTTGAAAGATTTCACAGAGAGTTGAACCGTGCGTTCCCAACTCCGCACCCCAAGCTCGCAACTTTTGTTACAGTTATCAGAGCAATTTCCCAGGATTATGTCGACAAACTCGCCAGTATTGCACAGGGTCGACGGAAGAGAGGAAATAAGCGCAATGCCAAGAAAAGAAAGGGGTCCCGAAATGGCAACTCTGTCGATGCACACTATGGCGATTATGACCTCCCGAATCCTGTGGTTTTCACAGAGGCAGACGCTGCAGAAGACTCCGAGAGTGAAGAAGAGATGTCCGAGAATGAAAACACGTCCGATGAGGAGATTGGTAACGAGAGTGACAATACTTCCAAAGTGGAGGAGATTTGCAACGATCAACGCGACGACTTTGACGTGCTTCCTGACTTTTCATTTGAGCCGAGCGAGTACTGTGAAGACAACGAGGAAGCCGTAGTTTAGGAATTGTTCTGTTGTCGCGAAAACCTGGCCAAGGATTGATGCCAGCTCTGCAGCATAACTTTGATAGGGGCTAGACGTAGTGAGCGTTACGGACGCTGCGAACTAGGGACTCCCTAATGTGCATAATACACGTATCCATTTTCTACTAGCAGGCGCACTTACTTCGTACGGCTGGTGTTGTGTGGTAGATGCACTAATGACGAGCACCGGCGGCGCTAACAACGCTATGTAGTCGCCTTCAACTTCTGTCGGGTCTGATCTGATGTTTCGGTCGGCAAATCGACACGACCCCATATCACGAGCCGACCCGTATACGACCCAGTAGAAAGTCTACCGCTCTTAGTGCATGGCTGCAGGTGTCACTAAGCTGAAGAGTATAAAAAATTCATGCGCAGATCAAAGCTCTTCTTCGTATTGCCGCCGTACCGACTCCGTTCACCTGTCTGCATTTTAGTTGTCTAGCTCGTTCTTGGCTTGGTACGCGGGGTAGTCGTTGTAGAATTTGCCACCGAGAGAAGAGTTGTAGTACACCTCGTGGCCGGCCATGGGCTCGATCGGCCGGTCGTTCTGGAATCGCTCGGCCAAGTCCGGGTTGGTGATGTACAACCGCCCAAAGCCGACGAGATCGGCAGCTCCGCTACGCACAACCCCTTCGGCTGTGTCGCGCGTGTAGTTGTTGTTGGCGATGACGGAGCCTTTGAACGCCGTCTTAGCGTCGAACGCGGTGAAGGTGCGGCTTCTGTTGGAGTAGCGAAGGTGAGAGCAGTCACCGTCAAGCACGGCAACATACCCCAACTTGTGCTTGTTCAGTTGCTCCATCGTGTACTTGAACATCTCGTAGTTGTCTTCGCTTCCCATGCCGCCGAAAGCGCCGTTGGGTGAAAGACGAACACCGATGCGATGCGAAGGGAAGACCGTCTTCAGTGCCTCGACTAGCTCGAGAAGGAAGCGCGCACGGTTCTCCAACGACCCGCCGTACTTGTCCGTGCGTTGATTCGTGACGGACTGCAGGAACTGATCAATGAGGTATCCGTTCGCACCGTGAAGCTCCACGCCGTCAAAGCCCGCCTTCTTGGCGAGAACTGCCGACTTGCGGTAGTCTTCCACCACACCAGCGACTTCCTCCGTCTCAAGAGCGCGCGGGGTCTCGAAGGTGGACACGTTGTAGTTGGCATCACGCGTGTGGCCACTTTCGCACCGCAGCGCTGACGCAGAGACGACTTCACCCTTCGTGTTGAAACTCGAGTGGCTCTGACGCCCCATGTGCCACATCTGCATGAAGATCTTGCCTCCCTTCTTGTGCACGCGGTCGGTGACGCGCTTCCAGCCTTCGACGTGAGCTTCCGTGTAACATGCAGCAGCGTGATACCATCCGTATCCCTGTTCGGAGACGCCCGTTCCTTCCGAGATGATGAGCCCGGCACCTGCACGTTGTTCGTAGTAGAGTTCGTTGTTCTCCGAAGGCACGCGGTCGGCATTGGCACGACCGCGACTGAGGGGTCCGAACACGATGCGGTTCTTGAGCTCAAGGTCGTCGTCGCCCAGTTTGAACGGCGTGAAGAGCTTGTAGTCGGCAGTGGAGACCATTGTTGTTGATTAATTAACTGGTCCAGTGCAAAGTAAATTGAAGAATGGTATCACCTCACAGCTACCAGCGAGGCAAATTAATCTGAAGTTCACGCCATCGTCTCGGTCGAGTCGACAGGCGATAAGAGGTTTCTCGGTTGCAATTGACTGAAGGTGCTTTTGCCCTCCATAGACAGGTCCAAGACGCGAGAGCTGTTCGTGTCAACACGTGTGTCGAGTAATCTCAGGACTTGTCCAAGCGTCCAGCTGTAACTGTGCCGCCTAGACTTGGTTGGAGGATGACAAAATCAAAGTTCCGTAGGAGATGGCGCGATTTTAAGTGTTCTTATCGAGCATGGTTCACACAACGATGCCATTCAGGCGTCACTTACCCTGTCTAGTAAACCAATGTCTACCACGGCAGTTCGGGGCCTTGGAAGTCGTAGAACTTGGCAGTGTCCTGGAGCGTGACGCCGGAGAGAACCTTGGTCATGCCAGCGATGGAGTCCTCGGGTTCCACGGCGCCGTTGCCGTGGTTCAGGTCCGTCTTGACGTAGCCCGGCTGCAGCACGACTGCAGCGATGTTGTCCTTCTTGAGGTCCACGGCCAGGTTGGCGTTGATCATGTTGAGCGCCGACTTGGACGCGCGGTAGCTGTACATGTCGCCATTCGGCAGCTTGTGGTTGTCGTAGTAGACCTTCTTTAGCGGCGCAAAGGCTCCGTCGAGGTTCACCTCGATGCTCCCGAGGATGCTCGTGACGGACGCGACGATGGCAAGGCCGCTGGCTTCAGCCGCCAATTTCAAGTTGCCGTGCAGCGCGCGCGTCGTGAGGAACGGACCCACCGAGTTGATTTCAAAGTGGCGCATGAACGACTCCTTGGTGGCGGTGGCGTACGTCGCCTGCTCCAAGATGCCGGCGTTGTTAATGAGCAAGTCGATGGGGACGCCGTCGAGTTCTTTGGCCAGTTGGGCAATCGACGCCTCGTCACTCGTGTCCAGCTGCACAACCTTGAACGGCGAGAGCGCCTTGAGCTGTTGCAACAAAAGAAAAACGTGTTAACCGCTAAGCTCTTGATGCACAATAGATCGGATGGAAGCGTACGTCGTGCGCCTTGTCCACGTCGCGTGCCGTGCCAATGACCTTCCAACCAGCTTCAGTGTAGTGCTTGGCGAAAGTGAGACCGAGACCGCGGGTGGCGCCCGTGATGAGAACCGTCTTGGAGCTGGAAGACATCGTTGGTTGATTGCACTTGAGTAGCTGGTAGGTTTTTGCAGAGTGAGCTTTCAATTACCAGTGCAAATTGTAAAGTCACGCGTAAACGCACGACAACTTGATCCGAGCTGCTTACGCACCGGCTCAGCCAATCAACACTCGGATTGGCTCATCAACTTCAAACCTCTGAAGTAACATTAACATAAACCATGTGTACAGCACACCACCTCCTGAAGTACATGGCTCACTTTGGAGGAATCCTAATGGCGGACAGCAGTGGCGACGAGGCATCGGCCCTCGAGACGCTGGCGAACAGCGCGATCGCGACCGGCTGTCTGCAAGCGGTCATGAGTATGGTGCACCCGGAGCTGGTCAAGTTCGTGGCGTTCCAGAAGGAGCGCGTGGCCCGCACGGACGCGGAGAGGGAGCGCAGCGGCGACTCTTCGCGTTACTTCAGACGGCGCGGGCGCGATTCCGAGGCTTCTGAGGGTGCTACAGGCTCCAACTCGAGCCCAGAGCAGCAGAACGACCTCTCTTTCCAGCTCAAGTACTTGAGACAGCACTGGCACAGCCACTTGCGGCTCTACGGACTGGACAGGGAGCTGCCAGGTGTTGTGCAGCGAGCGCTCATGTACAGGAACAAGGTGGCGCACCAGAGCCAATTGAGCTTAAGTCAGTACTCGGACGCTATTGCTACTTTTGAGAAACTGGCCGACATCATCGAGTGCAACGCGCTCATCCGGCAGCAAATCCGGGATTTAGTGGCCAAATTGATGGCCTTTGCTCCGTCAGCACAAGCTGGAGACTCCAATCAAGCTCAAGAAGTAGCAGAAAAGAAGGTTCAGGTGACGCAGAAGAAGGAGAGCCAGCCGGACCCAGTGTCGCTGACCCCCACGCCCCCTCCGGCCACGCTGGACCAGATCTTGCAACATAATTATCTGTACGACGAAGAGGAAGACGCGCTGTGGGTGGATCTGAAGCTCATTGGCAATGATTACTTTAAAGAGGGCAATTATACGGAGGCCATTGAGGCTTATTCACAGGGACTGGACGTGGCTCCCAACCAGGCGGTGCTCTTTGGCAACAGGGCCATGTGTTTCTTGCGGCTGAAGGAGTTTGAGTGCGCGCGCAAGGACGCCGAGGACGCCATGGACGCGGACAATTACGAGAACGTCAAGTATTACAGGCTGCTGTCGGAGGCCATGATGGGCATGAAAGACTATGACGAGGCCAAGGAGATTTGCATCGAAGGACTGGAGCTGGAACCGGAAGACGCCACGCTGCTGAGTAGGCGTCGCACGGCGGAGGTGATGATCGAGAAGGAGAAAATCGCGGCGGAGAAGGAGAAGAGGAGGAGAGAGTTGGAGGAGCGCGCGAAGATTGAGGCGGCCAATGCAGAGGCTGCGGCAAAGCAAGCGCAGGATGAAGCAAATTTGGCCAAAAGCAATGCCAAGTCGAACAAGAAGAAAAACAAGCCCAAGGACAAGAAACCAGAAATCGAGCTGGTGCGGATGATTAACTACCAGGACGTGCCTGCAAAGTGGATTGAGACGCATACACGTGGATCTCGACGGCTGGAGCTATATCAACAAGGCATGGAGAGTTTGGTAGTTGGTGCAGAAGCACTTCTTCAGGTTACCGACAGCATTGGAATGCCAGGCAGATCAAAACTACCGTTAGACAAGCTGGTGCGAGAAGGTATGATGCACCTTCGCAAGGCTGGTGAGGCAGGTGTTGCCGAGGCCTGGTTTCGGCTTGGAGTGCTTTACAGTAGCTCTGTCCGGAAGGGTATACCGCTGACAGCTGACCCTCGCGAGATGCTGGAGTGCTTTCACAAAGCAGCAGCCATGCGTCCGTTTATTAAACCTCCAGGAAATCGCGTCTTCCCGCATCAAGGTGTGGCTGAGGCAGAGAACGAGCTAGGAGTGTGTTATCGCGATGGAATACCAGCTCCTTTCGTGCAAGCGGATTTAAAGAAGGCGTTCCAGTTTTTCCTGAGGTCAGCGGAACACGACTTTCCTGTCGGCCAATACAACGTTGCAGTTGCGTACTCCACTGGTAGTGGAATCCCTGTTGATGCGTTTGCCGCGCGGATGTGGACGTCGCGTGCTGCACAACATGGCCTACCTGAGGCCCAGCGCTATCTTGCTCAGTTTCTTAAAACTGGATATGGTGGAAAACGGGATGAACGGCAGGCTCGGGAATGGACCTTAACGGCTGCCCAGAACCAACTCACGGATCTGGTGGCAAAGCATGATTTTGCTGAGGTGGGCGTCACTGCTCTTGGTGGTGGTGAAATCGCAGAGAAGTTTGCAAGCGATCCGACAGTTTCTCAGCGTGGAAGAGATGTGTTTAAAGCCTTTTACGATGCGTATTTGGACGATGACACTCCGAACAACGAAGGGAAACCTGACGGTCTGAATTTCGACGACGACGAAATTCAAATCACGAAAGTTAGCTCATATACACGAAAGGCTACGTCATCATCCTCCGACCAACTGGGCTGGTCAGGCATTTACAGACAGCCTTCTGCCGTTATTGACGCTGAGATCCAATCTCGAGCAAAAGCTGGAGGAGTCACGGCTTCAAAGTATCTTGTTTCTGAAAAACTCCTTAGCAGTGCGGGTGCTCTTCTCGTTGCAGGAGACATTAGAGGCGCGTTGCGGGATCTTAGAAAGGCCGATTTGATCTGGGAGCGACCTAAAGGAGTTTTCACGGCGGCAGGAAGCTCGGCAGATTTGATGCCAAAGGTGCTTAAAGAGGCCGGAGTGAGTCTTCAGCTGAATGCTAGAGACATCGATGCAGCCTACGTGGTTGGCAGATGGGAATTCATGAGCGACCAAGACATCATTTCGCATTGGAAACGCTGCATTAAGATGCATCCGGACGAGGCCGCTTTCCATTTCTTTTTGGGCGCTGCGTATTTGACAATTGAGCGCTACAATGACGCAATGGACGCAATGGAAACTGCCCTATCAATCGAGAAGAAACCCGATTGGCTTTACTGGTTTGCTTCCCCCATGATTGGTTTGGGTATGATGGATTCGGCCGTGTCAGTGCTGAAGCAATACGTAGATACGTATCCTCCTGACGAGCGATTTATGCCAGACGCGTACTATTCACTTGGCGCTTTGTACTTGAAGCAGTTCAACAACACAATGGCCACTGTTTACCACGAACTTGGGCAAATGGCTGAGTCTGTCGCCATCCGATTTCCTGCTTTTCATCCGAGAGTTCTAGTTGACATCCCCAAGGAAACGCTTCGTTCGGGTATGAAAAAGAACGGATACATGGAGTCATCCGTGATTTCTAGCGTTCTGGCAGAAAACATGGTCGAGTGTGGGTTTTGCAAGTCGATGATTAAGCCTACACAGTTGCTCAGCCACAAGCTATCGAAGTGTCCGCGCCGTACTGTTGTTTGCCCCGATTGCAATGATCACTTGGTTTTCGATGCTCTTCAAGCTCACCGTCAATCCAAGCATCCAAGCGCGGGCAAAACGAAGGGAAAAGGAAAGGCAAAGGCAAAAAAGCGCACACAGTCGGCCCCCGCCGCCAATACCAATCAGCCTCTACCGGCTAAGGTCAGCGACAAAACGGCTGCACCAAAGGAGACCGTCGCGAAGGAGCTGACGTCACCGAAGTTTCATTTTGCTGGAGCCATTCTCGAAGTGACAAAAGGCAAAAGCAACTCCAAGCACACAGTGTTCACGCTGAAGACGTCTGTTGGACAACGCTGGACCATTCGAGTAAACCACAACTTCGAGTCGTGTGTTTCGGATGCAATCGATGGAGCTACTGTGGACAACTCGATGTTGGTGTTCTGGCGTCGCTCTCCGCCACTGGAACTGATCGACCGGCGGGCACTCGTTGTGCCTGCAGATGGCGAGACCTACGGAAAAGATGTGATCATCTACATTCTTAAGTGCTCGATCCAAGCGCTGGCCTTTGAGCTGTGCCAGTTGCGTCACAACAAGTACGTGGAGAATGGTTCACTTTGCTCGGCCTGCAACATCCCAGCCATTCCTGGCGAGGGCCTTTCAGCTTGCAGTGCCTGCAAAGCGGTTAAGTATTGTTCCCGCGACTGTCAGCGAAGTCACTGGAAGCGCATTCACCGTCATATGTGCTCGAACGCAGTGTTACTCGGCAACTGCACGACAATGAGTGAAGATGTCACCCCAGATGAACGAGCAGGCCCCGCACCCAAGAAAAGGCAACAGCAGCAGCAGCGGAAGCCTTCGATCAAGCAGGTCTCCGTCACCACTGCGCACGAGGAGACTGTTTACGTCGAAAGCACGCTGGAAATCTTGGAGGGTGTCTTGAGCACAGCGATAGCCAAGGGCGAGAGCGAGAGATTTGACGTTGCCGAGTACTACATGCTGCCACCTCGTGATCCTTCGCGCCCGGGCAAAATCTCAGGCAGCGTTCGCATCTTACACGGAGGGGAAAACGGACACGACTTCGTTGCCGAGTTCTGCATTGGGTATTTGCTGTTGGAGCCCACGATGCTGCAGCAGGAAGCACTGCATTATTTCTTCCAGATCCCTCCGCACAACCCGCTGAAGCTCAAGTACGACGAGACCGAGGTGTTCCTGGCCAAGTGTACGGTGTACACGGACGACGACTACGGGCGCGGCTTCCGGCTCGCTATGCGGTTGCCAGTTGCCATCTACCCTCTTCCAGCGATCGCAGAGCTGCTCGACTATCTTCTTGCGAACACGAACATGTACCTCACGTAACAGTGACGTGACAGCAAGCTGGTAACGTGAAACACGACAACATCCACTGGTGCGCTTGACTCGAGTCTTGTTAATTTGCCTAACCTTTTTCGTGTCGCTTGAGAGACTAGTTCCATGTTACAGATAGCTGTTCGCGAGCATGTTTTGAGCTTCAGACACCTCGTCTTGCAGCAACAGGTTCCCACTGGACATGAATGCAGCTTCGCGTACCATCTTCGCCGCAGTGTCGGGATCGTGCAGCAGCGTCAAGAGTGAAGACGCGAGATCGACACGCGACTCCACCTGGAAGATCTTACCGTCGGCGCTCACGTGTGAGAAGATGGTGAACCTGAAGCTGTAGGTTTTGCCTATGAGCTGCTGCACGAGCTGTTCGTCCGTCAAGATGTGTGGGAAAATGTGCTCGATCGTCAAGCGCGAGATGCGGAGCGTGGTCACGCCGGTGCTTTTCACGACGTACACGGCTTCGTCTCGATCTCGCGCGGCCAGTGACGGGTACGTCTTGGCCGCGCCTTCCATCGGGAAGAGCTCGAGTCGATCTGCTCGAAAGTCGACGTCCGTGTGCAGGCGCGACTATAAAGTCCCATTGCTGCATGAACGTCCGGAGTCCGATGAATTCCGCTGTGATGATGTCGTCGGTCATGATGGAGCGCATGAAGTCTCGGAGCTCAACGGCGCGTAGACACCCGACGTCCGTGCCTCGTCTCAGCATTTCGTGGTACGTCGACACGAGTTTGAGAGCTCCGGTCTCGGCGTTATGGCGAGCAATGACCCGCGACGCCCGAGCCAGCATCATTTTGCGTTCCCATTCCTCGGCGCGCCGCCGTCTCTCGTCCTCCCGGTCGGATCGGCGTCGAAGCGCGGCGCGGTGAGCTTTTCTGGCATTGACACAATTCCTCGAGCGCACGACGCGCGGGTCGAATCGGTTGCGAGGTCGGGCGATGGCTCCGTACGGGACCTCGTCATCGTCTTCGTCACTGCTGAACAACTCGTCCGAATTGCGAAGTTGCGCTCGTCGCTGGGCTGCTCTTCCGGCACACACGAGCCCAACCTGCATGAGGTTGGGATCGAAACTGCTGAGAGGTTCGCGTTTGGTGGCAACACTTGTGAGCCCCGATGGCTAAAAAGTCAACTGAGCGCAGAATACCGCCGGCTAGTGACCAGTTGCAAGGAGGCCTCAAAGACATGAGCACTGGTCGGTTGGGTCAGTTTCCAGCGGTGCGTCCGACCACATTAACTGACACGGAAGTGGCCACCAATATCCTGAGCTCGGAGCTCAACCGTGTGCGTTTGGATCGAGGGTCTTCGAAAGTCGAAGCCTGCGCTTGCAAGTCGCGCGTTGCAGCTCGAATCAGGATAACGCGAAGCTGCGGTAACTCGACCGTAAAACGAAGCCTCGCAGACCCAAATGGATTGACCCCCAAGTGCACGAACGATACTCTGCCAAACACTCGTACTCATCGCTCATGATTACCCTACGCTGATTTGTAGTCGTGACGCGTGCAGGCAAACATGGTTGTTGTCTCAATTGGGGCTCACGCAGCAGCAGTTGACAATTGTCCCCATTCCGCACAAGACCATGACACCCGAGACGGTTCTGATCACCGGCAGCACGCGCGGCATTGGGCTCGAGTTCGCTAAACATTTTACCACTGCAGGGTGGAAAGTCATCGGCGTCGCCCGCAACACCAACCAAGCGGACCAGGTATTGTCATGTTGTACATCGGACACGGTCTCCGATATCCTCTGACGTGTGTTTCATCCTTTTTCCCCAGTTGAAAGCTTTGTCGCCGTTCAAGTTGGTATCGTTTGACTGCACCGACGAGTATTCCATCAAAAAGGCGGCGAAAGAGCTCAAAGACGTCCCCATTGACCTGCTCATCAACAACGCAGGGATCTACATGGACGGCGGACTGGAGAGCACGACCAAGGAAATGCTCATGAAACAGTTCGAGGTGAACACGGTGGGCCCTTTCCTCGTGACGCGCGTTGCTGCCGAACCTCAAGTTGGCAGCTCAAAGCAATGAGGACGGCGCGTTGGTGGTCACCGTGTCCTCGCAGATGGGCAGCATTGCTGGCAACACGTACGGAGACAACTACAGCTACGGCGCGTCCAAGGCTGCGGTGAACATGGTGAATGCCAGTCTGGCCATCGATCTCAAGAAGGACAACATTGCGGCCATCGTGGTGCACCCGGGATACGTGGTCACGGACCTTACAGGCGGACTGGGAGATGTCCACACGGACGAGAGCGTGCGAGGCTTGACGAAAGTCATTGAAAGGGTGACGATGGCCGACACGGGCAAGTTTTACCACTTCCAAGGCCACGGAATGCCCTGGTAAACCTTTTGCTGAGATACAAACGGCGTTGAAACCAAATGAGGAGCTTCATCCGGAGTCGCAGAGCAACGCGAATAAAGTTTGCTGCGTGAAGTGCGTGAGTTGTTGTTTTCCTTGAGACAAGCTCGTACTCAAGAAGGTCGAACTCGTGATTGTGTAGGTAAAACGATTATGAGGGCGAGCTCTGTAAGTTTTCGAGTCATTCACGAACAAGTTCCGTCCTTCAAAGTACACTCGACACTCATGACAAGCAAGACCGTTGTGATCACGGGCAGCAACCGCGGCCTGGGTCTTTCGTTCGCGAGTTATTATGCCAACGCCGGATGGAAAGTTATCGCGACGACGCGGAAAGGAGCTGATCTCGACGCCGTACGTTGAAAATCTGCGACTGCATTGTGACTCCGACTAACATGTTTCTTCGTTGCTGTAAGTTGAAAGCTTTGTCACCTTCCAAGATCATCACTATGGACGTTCGAGACGAAGCATCGGTGGTTCACATGGCTCGTGAACTCAAGGGAATTCCTGTCAACCTGCTCATCAACAACGCTGGTACATTCACCGGAAGCGGTGACATGTCGTCGACATCAAAGGAAGACCTCATGACGGATTTTGAGGTTCACGCCGTTGGTCCTTTGTTGGTGACACGTTCGTTGTTGCCGAATTTGAAGTTGGCAGCTAAGCAGAGTGGGAAATATGGGGCTTGTGTGGCCCATTTGTCTTCCGTTTGGGCAAGCATCCAAGCTGGCGGTGGGCCGTACGCCTATGCGGCGTCCAAGGCGGCACCGCACATGATCAATCATCGCATGGCCGATGAAATGAAGCGCGACCGCATCACAGCGATTTTGCTGGATCCGGGTTACGTCTGCACGAATTTGCCTCGTAGCAGCTACGAAGCCGAAGCGGACCGCGTCGTTGACGCAATGGCCCGAATTATTGACAAGTCCAAGCTGAAGGGCACTGGCAAGTTTTCCACTTTGAAGGTCATGAGATCCCATGGTGAACGCGAAGACGTACATGTAGGTAATTTGAAACACGTTCGCAGATTGATGACGCAGAATGGATAAGTTTGCTACACTCTGAGAAAGCGTTTTTGACAGAATTGTCCGTTGAGAGCGTTCGAGCGGAGACAAAAACTATTCGCGAGCTCAGGACAGTCAGTTAGACTGTCGTACGGATCTCTCGTCCTCTTTGAGAAGTGTTTGCATCCCACGTATGCGATAAGACGTAGAGAAAGTAGTTTAGGCAATGCGTTTTTCCTTGTCAAAGGTTAAAATGAGCCCCTCACTCTTCCTTTTGCGCCACAGTACTCAGCCATCCAAGGTGCCGACTACGCTTCGTAAGAATCGCCCGGTAGTCTCCAAACGCTCCAGCTCCGTCGCAATACTCAAACGACAAAGTGTTACTAGAAATCTGCACAAATCGGGGGAGAAGGCTGCAAACCACGATGCCATGATGCGAAGATTCAACCTTCGCAAGATGTCGAGCAACTTGCCCATTCACTCCAAGTTCAGTCGCGCCAGTGAAGTCGTCATCGACAAGGCTCTGGAAGCTCCACGCCAACGCAGTCACCGGTTTTCACTCACTCGTTCCCTTCGAAAGATGACGAGTGTCAAGACCCGAAAAAGCGTTTTTCAAAGGCTAACGTCCCTGATCATGCCAAAAAGTTGGGCTTCAACGTGCCACGCCTTCGTAATGCTCGTCGTTCACCACTTCCAACTGCTGTATCTGCCATTTTGTGCCAGCTACTTCCCGGGTGGGTCCCTTGGAACTGCAATTATTGCAATGTTCCTAGAAACGATTTTCTTGCTGGACATGTTGGTACATTTTAACACGGCGTACGTCGAGCACGGTGCCCTCGTCACGTCACGACGCAAAATCGCTGAAAAGTACATTCGATCGTGGTTTGCCTTCGACCTGTTCTCAGCTGTCCCAATGCAGTTCTTGTACTATTTTCTTACGGAAAACTACACCACCGACGCACTTCGAGGCATTCAGACGGCTCTCATGGTGCTTCGATTGCTTCGAGTGAGTTTCTTCGAGAGGAGCGTTTTAGTCGGCCGCATCATGCGAGTCGCCAACCATTTCGTGGAGTGGGCTCGTCACTCTCGCTATTCACATTTACTTCGTATCGCTCAACTCATGTGGCTCGTGCTGCTTTTCGCTCACTACATGGCGTGCACGTGGCATGTCGTTTCCAACAAAGATGAACCACGAGTCGGATCTGTGGGGGAATGGTATGCAGCAGACTACTTCCACGCTGTAAGTTTGATTCAAGGTGAAGGGATGGACAACGCCACGTGGGTGGAACACGTCTACTCTTCCGTTGTCATCATTGTAGGCTCCGGCATTCTCGCAATTGTGTTTGGCAACGTCGCCATGCTCGTCTCGAATTTCAATGCCAGCATAAACAATTACTACCGCAAGATGGAAGCAGTGTACGAGACGATGGAGAAGATGGATCTACCTCTCCGACTACGAGATCGAGTGAATGAATACTACAAACACGTGTGGGTCGAATACGAATCGTTGGATGGCAACATCAACCAGTTCCAGAAGGAACTCACGCACACGCTTGGGATCGAAATTCGGCTGTACAAACACATGCACTTGGTCATACAAGTTCCCTTCTGGAAGGACTGCACGCCCGATTTCCTGGCGCAGATCGTGCAGAACTTGGATGTTCGCGTCTACATGCCAGACGACTATGTGGTTCGACGGCGTGAAACAGGAAGCGAGATGTTGATGCTCAATCGCGGTTACTGCAAGCTGTCAATACCTGCTAAGGTCGGCACTGACTTGCCAACTTTAACGACGGACATTAACCAAACAGTATGGATGGACACGTATCAAGGTAGTGACAGTGAAGGTGAGTGCAGTGATGGTTGGAGTTCGGATGACGAGGATCTTGCGAATTTTGGCGACGGGTTGTTCGGTGCGTCGATAAACCCTCGGTGGTTATCTGGGAACACTGCAAACCTCTGGGATGACCACAAAGACGATTTTACCGATGTGCGTCGCTTTCAATCTGGCCGTTCACGACGCTCAAGTTGTCCAGGAGGAACTGAATCGAAGAAATCGAAGAAGTTCCGAGAGTATCTGCATCCTGGCCAAGCTTTTGGCGAAATGAGTCTACTGATGAACTACAAGCGGACTGCGAATATTCGAGCTATTACGTGTGTGGAAATGTGCGTCTTGAGTCGCAAGAATTTCCAAAAGATCATTTCGCGGTACCCTCAAGACCGTCGACGTGTGCTCACTTCGATGTTGGAGAGCTGCATTGAGAAGAAAGTGATTCCGTTTCCTTGGGAGAATATCATCCAGGCAGTGATGGCAAAACATCGAAACGAAGACAAGAAAGGTTTGTCACGTGCCAATGACATCGCGACCATGACTGCGAAGGAAGCAGCGCGGATTTTGGTGGAGGCTATCGATATTAACGCACCGGACGAGTCCATCAAGTACGGGTTTCAGAGTTTCGAGCAAGAATTCATCGACGATTCGTCCCTACGCCAAGCAAATTCGACGGACGCCAATACTTTTCAGCGACGAAGTGACAGTACTCACTCGTTGGCAAGCAACTTGATTGACAACTTCAAGACAAAAAATGGCAGTGAATGCAGTACATTAACGAGTGACAGCACCGATGCGGAGTCCGAACCTTCATCGACCTCGGACGGACAGTCGGATAAAACTCTACAATCCCTACTGTTCCTCGTCCAAAGTATGGCTGGTAACATCGAAAGTATGGCCGGTAGCATCGAACGACTTGAGAAAGATGTCAGTGATCTCACAAAAGAGCATCGGGGACTTCATCGTTGCTGTAGTTGTCGAAGTGGGCTAGATCAGCCACACTCTGGGGCCTCTGAAACATTCCTTTGGGATGTTATGAACGAGTATCAACAAGCTCAAGCACCCTGGACGTCTTCTATTGCTGTGCTACCCACATCTCCAGCATCAGAGAATAGCCCAACGAACAGCCGAACGGGTCACAGAAGCCAAACTTTCCTATCTCTGCAAACATCTCGTACGGGTAGCTGTATGCAAGACCCTCATGCTGTACCCGACCGAGATGTTATTGAGTCAGCTTGGGCCGAAGTAGTGGGGGTTTGCGATAGGGAAGACGCTCATGGGCATCGGAGCAACTTCTCTAGCCGGTCAGGAGCCCCACGGACTCAAACCCTGACGGATATGCTCTGGAATCGGAGCAACACGAACGGAGACCTGCTAAAACACTCTGAAGCGGAGCGAAAAGCGGCGCGGTTAAAGCGTCAACTACGAACACGACCGAGTCTACCTTCGGAAATGGACAAGACAACTCAATTGGAACTTCCGACTAAGCCGTCCGTCGCACCGGATCCGAAAAGGTACGTTGCGGAATTGTCTGCTGCGTGCTTGCGGCAACCACTAGTTGCTTCATTCCCATGACACACGGACGTCTGCTACAGATGCAAAGTACGAAACTATTCACAGTATTTTGATGAGTAAGCCAAGGAGAACCTGCAACCACATTTTGCATAACTAACTTTGCATTAGGAATTGATATGGCTATCCTCGTTCCTTACCAATAGCAATGCGATCCAGCAGCTTCAAATGCCGCTGAGAGAATTAGGACGCGTGTATCAAACTCAGACGCACCAAAAACCTGCTCGTCTTGCATTCGTTTCTGAGAAAATGAAAGCGGGTTCACGAGCTCTGGTGGAGCCAAGTCAAGTCAGCAGGACAAGATGACAACCGAGCAACGACGTCCACTCGACTTCATGCTGAGAAATACTATGCACCACTCGAGCGAAAACAATCATCAAGTCGCCGTGACTCACACGCTAGAATTGACGGCGGATATCCTTCAGCGGATCGCAATGCCACAACATCGCCCCAGAAATCATAATCAAGCAAACCGTGGTGCTACAACATCGGACGCATGTCAAGTACCATAATCAGCAGTCCGTAATACTGAGTAGACACAGTGGGTTTATCTCCAAAGATCGGATAGCTCAAAGTGAACGGAGCTGGTACACATGGGGCTTAAGAGAACGAGTTCATGCCCGGAATCAAACTTCGGTCCCCAATACACACGCAGACCTGCTGAGGAATTCATTCCTGAATTTTCCTTGACAGTCCAAGCTTCACCAAAGTCCCAGTCTGCTGATCATGGTCTACTTCCACCAAGCTACCAAGGCCGCCCTCACCCTCCTGGTGCTACCAGCTCTCGCTGCTCAAGCCGGATCCAGCACTTGCAACGTCACCGATTCGGACGCGTGTGCCATCGACTCCCTCACGGCCTCCACCGACGATGGTAGTGTCCTCATCTACCCGGGAGGAGACACGCGCTGCGCCTTCGACGACTACACGGACAGCGTGACAACGTTCACGTCCGAGTCGACGTACTTCTTCCAGGTGTTCCCTGCAGCGAACCAGGACAAGTCGAAGCTGCTGCTGTTCTTCCAGGGCGGAGGCGCGTGTGTCGACAAGTACACGTGCGACTTCGCACTGCAGTGTCAACTGGGCGCCAGCTCACTCATCACCACCAAGGCGTCCGTCACGGACACGGGCATCATGAACCGCACGCTGGACGGCAACGTCTTCAACGACTACAACATCGTGTACCTGCCGTACTGCACGGGCGACCTGTTCGTGGGCAACAAGTACCTGGAGCCGTACGAGAGCGCGTACAACCAGGCGCTGGGCAACAAGCAGTGCCTGGGCCAGAACCAAGGCATGTACATGAACGGCTACAACAACACTATGGCCGTGTTGAAGTGGGCGTTGGCCAACTACCCGGACCCGGAGCAGCTTGTGGTGGGCGGCTACAGTGCAGGCTCGTTGGGTGCGCAGCTGTGGTCTGCGTACGTGGCGAAGACGTGGGAGGTGGAGTCCAAGTCGACCAAGTTCCAGGTGCTGGCGGACAGCTACGTTGGTGTGTTCCCAGAGTACAAGGTGGCTGCAAGTGAATTGGTCAACTACTTCGGTGGTTGTGGGCTGGTTGGTTTCCCGGACAGTATGACTGCCGAGTGTGAAGCACAAACGGCGAGTGCCGCCGACATGGTGAGTTCGTTGATGAAGGAGGCTCCGAATGGTGAATGGCTCTTCGTTGATAGTATTGCAGACAAAACTCAGCGCAAGTTCTATGAGCTCGCGTTGTTGGGTATTGCAGGTTACCCGTTCACGAACCTTCTACCAGCGGACGAGTTCTACGGCAACATGACAGAGATGCTCGACACGTATTCTGCATTTATGAATGTGACCCGCTTCAACATTGACAGTGAGCAGCACGTGTGGTTGACTGGCAACACGTACGAGAGCGCGACGGACCTCGAAGGTCAGCTCCTTGGTGATGTTTTGGCTGCGTGGTTGTCGAACTCGCATAGCAACTCATCGAGTGGGTCGGCGCTGCCTTCGTCCAGCGGTTCACCTGTGAGTTCATCGAGTGGATCAGCTGTGAGCTCTTCCAGTGGACCAGTGACCAGTTCTTCGGGTGGTTCGCTAAGATCTTCGTCGAGTAGCAGCAGTTCTCAGGCTACGTCATCTTCAAGCAGCGGCGCCCAGACGGCCACTCCTACTGAGACTCCAATGAGCGCAACGGCTACTCCTACGGTGACACCTGATTCCATGACAAACTCCCCGGTGGTTGCCGATCCTGTGGCCTTCAGCATGCCCACGCGCTGTTAAACAACTTACAGTACTTGTAGTGGTGAAAGTAGTAGTTGGTGACCTAGATACCAAGATGAGCGATCGAAGCGACGTTGGTATTGAGCTAATACAGCACTCAACGACTCTACATATTGCGGGGACGCTAACCATTATTCCGTTCTTGCAGATAAACCACGAGGTACCCACTTAACATGGTTTTCTTGGTGCGTGAATCTACGGTGGGTAGCTAAAGATCTCTGCGTGTACCATAGGGCGTTGTGCTTTATTTAATCCCCCTAATGCCAAAAGCATTATTAACTGTTTTCCTAGGCAGCGTTGTTACTGGTGGATGTGTGTGTGTGTTCATCGTGTACTATAAATCGCATCGTCGAGATCGAGCAAGCCACGTTGAAGTGGTCCAGATCTCGAGAGGATGTGTACGTGTTGTACACATCCTGGTCAGTCACGATGCCGACGGACAAGTTACATGTACAAGTCTTGGACACTGAGCGTTGAGTTGAAGAGGAGCACTAACGCCGTCTGACGCTGACAGTGTTCCGTCAGACTTGATAGTCAACCAAGCACCAGCAATGCTGGACCAGCATTGCTTTTGGCAGCATGACTTGGCGGCCGGGTATCCCAGGTGGTTGCCCCTTGTTGAATCCGTCAAAGGGACGACGGTCGACTAGAAAACGTGCGCGGTCTCAGGAAACCTTGACGTGTTCTGATCATCTCGACGCGCGTAGCATTACTGCAAGTGGACGCTCGGCCACCAACAGATCCCGACGACGACGGAAGTTGCCGTTGGTAGAGGAGTTCCGATGCATATAAGCCCACCACGATTGTGATGTGCATGAACCAGCAACGCCTGACCTCGATTCCTCCGAAATGGTCTCACCTAGAAGCACTCAAAATGCAGTCTTCTTCTGCGTCTCCAACAAAATTCACTTTCAATTCTTTCGTCGAGAGCTCACGCCTTCGTCCGGGCACCACCAGTGCTAGCTGGTACCTACACTCCAAGCTCTTCAGCTACCCAAACTTCACGCACCATGGTCTCCTTTAACCAAGTTACCAAGGCCGCCCTCACCCTCCTGGTGCTACCAGCTCTCGCTGCTCAAGCCGGATCCAGCACTTGCAACGTCACCGATTCGGACGCGTGTGCCATCGACTCCCTCACGGCCTCCACCGACGATGGTAGTGTCCTCATCTACCCGGGAGGAGACACGCGCTGCGCCTTCGACGACTACACGGACAGCGTGACAACGTTCACGTCCGAGTCGACGTACTTCTTCCAGGTGTTCCCTGCAGCGAACCAGGACAAGTCGAAGCTGCTGCTGTTCTTCCAGGGCGGAGGCGCGTGTGTCGACAAGTACACGTGCGACTTCGCACTGCAGTGTCAACTGGGCGCCAGCTCACTCATCACCACCAAGGCGTCCGTCACGGACACGGGCATCATGAACCGCACGCTGGACGGCAACGTCTTCAACGACTACAACATCGTGTACCTGCCGTACTGCACGGGCGACCTGTTCGTGGGCAACAAGTACCTGGAGCCGTACGAGAGCGCGTACAACCAGGCGCTGGGCAACAAGCAGTGCCTGGGCCAGAACCAAGGCATGTACATGAACGGCTACAACAACACTATGGCCGTGTTGAAGTGGGCGTTGGCCAACTACCCGGACCCGGAGCAGCTTGTGGTGGGCGGCTACAGTGCAGGCTCGTTGGGTGCGCAGCTGTGGTCTGCGTACGTGGCGAAGACGTGGGAGGTGGAGTCCAAGTCGACCAAGTTCCAGGTGCTGGCGGACAGCTACGTTGGTGTGTTCCCAGAGTACAAGGTGGCTGCAAGTGAATTGGTCAACTACTTCGGTGGTTGTGGGCTGGTTGGTTTCCCGGACAGTATGACTGCCGAGTGTGAAGCACAAACGGCGAGTGCCGCCGACATGGTGAGTTCGTTGATGAAGGAAGCTCCGAACGGTGAATGGCTCTTCGTTGATAGTATTGCAGACAAAACTCAGCGCAAATTCTACGAGCTGGTGTTGCTGGGTATTGCGGGTTACCCGTTCACGAACCTTCTTCCAGCGGATGAATTCTACGGGAACCTGACGGAGATCCTCGATACGTATTCTGCATTTATGAATGTGACCCGCTTCAACATTGACAGTGATCAGCACGTGTGGTTGACTGGTAACACGTACGAGAGCGCGGCTGATCTCGACGGTGAGTTGCTCGGCGATGTGCTTACTTCGTGGCTCGCTTACTCCTCAACACCTGAGGCCACGATGGCCGCTCCAACTTCTGCTCCGACGTCAGCCCCCAACACCGCTACACCCACGACGAAGCCCACCACGAAGCCCACCCCGACAACAGCGACTCCGAAAACTTCAAAACCCGCTTCTCAACAATCGCAGCAGCAGGAACAAGTCGCTCAGCAGCTGCAATCTTTGAAGCAGTTAATGTGCTCCTTGTTGTCGCAGTTCCACCTGGACGCCCCTCTTTGCTAGAGAACTCGAGTTCGCTTCGTGGTATAAACCAGTGGTACCAACTTCCGCAGTTTGCTATATGTTTTACTAGTACTTGTGTAGAAAATGGAACTATAGGCAGTTGTCCTCAACAAGAAGACTAGACCATCAATAAACTTCCGTTCAGCTCTGTTACTCATCCAGTGCTCCTAAAAATTAAATCTGACATTAATGCGTGAACTCTCAAAAGGAAGAATCAATTATTCAATTAATTCTCTGCATTGCGGCCCAATCCATTGCGAACGGACTCGACCGAATACACGTCACACAACTCGCGGTTGCAGTGCAAGAACATTAGAGTCTCGAAGGTGACTGGATCCATCGACTTACGTAGGTCGTTGTACACCATCTTGGCTCGCGAGAAGGAGCGCTCGCACTCATTGGAGGTTGGTGGCACGAAGCCCACATTGACAAAGGCTGGGCGACGTATCAGCTTCCTCTTCTTGAACGCACGCGAAGCAAACGACACAGCATCGCCCTGGTCACTCTTGCTCTCCTCTCCGTCATTAGCCGGACGGCGGAACGCTGCACATGCGGTCCGCTCAGCTGAGTTCAGCGTCTCGCTCCGCTGGATCTTGACCAAGCCGGTCTCGAGCGCTGGGTACGTGACGAGTGCAGCCGAGGGCAGCAGCCGCGCCTTGAGCTGCGGGTACTGGTCGAGTGTGTGATCGAACAGTCGACGCACCGCCGACAGCGTTAGGGTTGGGCGCTGGAGCTCCGCAGTGACAGACTGGAAATTTTCCAAATCAGCGAGCAACTCTCTGATTGTGAGTTTCTCAGATCTGGTTGGAAGTAGTGTTAGAAGATCAAAAGTAGCGATCGTTCCATGATCCAGCGACTCCAGAGCAGGCTCGATCTCCACGTAGCGTTTCACCATGTCGTACACACTAGACCAACGCGTGTCATTTTTCATGACGGGCGAGAGCTCAGTAACACGGCGAAGAATAGCACGACCCTTGATTGTGCTCAACTTCTTCATGAGCGCATGCACCTTAGCGATCAGCTCGTCGTACTGTTCCATGAAATCACGGACGGCAAGTGCGAAGCGATGGCTCGCGCAGCCAATTAGGGGAATGGCGCCCACGCGGCGGCCGATCGCCTGATTAACGCTGTAGTTGTCGCCGACCATGAAGGTGACGGCGTCCCATGGCTGCTCGTAGCGCGACAGCGTGTCGGCGACCAGATCAAACAGGCTCTGGGCACTGAGATCCTCCTCGTTTTCCATTGGACAAAAAGCCAACAAAATGAAACGGCGCGTGTGGCACTCCAGATCGTCGTGGTAGTCACTCGAACGAGTGTTGACAGCAACATGCATGTCTGGATCGTTGAAGACTGCGAAAATAGTCTCGTAGTGACGCCCGTTGCTGGTCCAGCCGTCTAAGACGATGCCGAATGTCGCGGGCAGCATTGTGGAGATGCGCTGGGCGACGAGATCGACGACGCCGTCGAGGTAGCGCTTCACAGTTGGCACGCTGATGCGGGAGAGCTTGGAGTTGTGACGGACGAGGTCCCGCTCACAGAAGGAGAGGGGCAGGCAGTCCATAACGATCCACTCGATCCAGCGATAGATGTCGCTGGTGCGCTGGTCGACGAGACGCAGCGACAGCAGGTTTGGGTTGCGCAGCGGCTCGGCCTCCTCCTCGTACGCGGGGTGGAAGCGCTTCAAGTGGTTGATGACGTTCGTGAAGCCGTTCGTAGCCTTCAGCACCCTTTCACAAGAGTTGCACGTGTACAGCCCAGGGGCCGTAGTAGTGGTCAGGACGCGGATGATGAGGCGGTTCTCGATTGGCATGGTGGATTGAGGAATGAATATGGATGCCAGGAAAGCACCCGTGGCTCGACGGCGGCACTCCTGTCGACAGGAGTGGTGAGGATCGCTCGCAGATCGAATGGCTCGCGTGCACTCTGGCAAGTGCCATTAATTGTTCAAAATTCAAAAATGAATTGGACCTCCACAATTAATTATTGCAATTTCAAAATACCAATGCATTTTTTAATTTAATTCAAATATAGCACCCCTGTACTTATCTAATACCAATTTCGCTTCTGCCGCTTATATTGGTATATGGTTTATCAGCTATTTCATCTCATCTACCTGCACAACAAGCAACTTGTTTAACAGTACGTGGGGATGTCGATGGTGGGCTCGGTAGTCGCCGGGGTGCTTGTCGTGGAAGTCGGTGTCGCCGTAGGGGTAGTCGTCGTGCTCACTGGAGCCTCAGTAGGGGTAGCGGTTTGGGTGGCGCTGCTTGAGGAAGAGGAGGCCTTCGAGCTGCTGCTGCTTGACAAAGGGGTAGTACCACTGCTTGAAGACGATGGAGTAGCTTGAGAACTGCTGCTGCTGCTCGATGAAGATCTTAGCGAACCACTGGAAGAACCGGCCACTGAGCCGCTGGAAGAGCTCACAGCTGATCCACTCGACGAACTCACAGGTGAACCGCTGGACGAAGGCAGCGCCGACCCACTCGATGAGTTGCTATGCGAGTTCGACAACCACGCAGCCAAAACATCACCAAGGAGCTGACCCTCAAGGTCCGTCGCACTCTCGTAAGTGTTGCCAGTCAACCACACGTGCTGCTCACTGTCAATGTTGAAGCGGGTCACATTCATAAATGCAGAATACGTGTCGAGGATCTCCGTCATGTTCCCGTAGAATTCATCCGCTGGAAGAAGGTTCGTGAACGGGTAACCCGCAATACCCAGCAACACCAGCTCGTAGAATTTGCGCTGAGTTTTGTCTGCAATACTATCAACGAAAAGCCATTCACCATTCGGAGCCTCCTTCATCAACGAACTCACCATGTCGGCGGCACTCGCCGTTTGTGCTTCACACTCGGCAGTCATACTGTCCGGGAAACCAACCAGCCCACAACCACCGAAGTAGTTGACCAATTCACTTGCAGCCACCTTGTACTCTGGGAACACACCAACGTAGCTGTCCGCCAGCACCTGGAACTTGGTCGACTTGGACTCCACCTCCCACGTCTTCGCCACGTACGCAGACCACAGCTGCGCACCCAACGAGCCTGCACTGTAGCCGCCCACCACAAGCTGCTCCGGGTCCGGGTAGTTGGCCAACGCCCACTTCAACACGGCCATAGTGTTGTTGTAGCCGTTCATGTACATGCCTTGGTTCTGGCCCAGGCACTGCTTGTTGCCCAGCGCCTGGTTGTACGCGCTCTCGTACGGCTCCAGGTACTTGTTGCCCACGAACAGGTCGCCCGTGCAGTACGGCAGGTACACGATGTTGTAGTCGTTGAAGACGTTGCCGTCCAGCGTGCGGTTCATGATGCCCGTGTCCGTGACGGACGCCTTGGTGGTGATGAGTGAGCTGGCGCCCAGTTGACACTGCAGTGCGAAGTCGCACGTGTACTTGTCGACACACGCGCCTCCGCCCTGGAAGAACAGCAGCAGCTTCGACTTGTCCTGGTTCGCTGCAGGGAACACCTGGAAGAAGTACGTCGACTCGGACGTGAACGTTGTCACGCTGTCCGTGTAGTCGTCGAAGGCGCAGCGCGTGTCTCCTCCCGGGTAGATGAGGACACTACCATCGTCGGTGGAGGCCGTGAGGGAGTCGATGGCACACGCGTCCGAATCGGTGACGTTGCAAGTGCTGGATCTGGCTTGAGCAGCGAGGGCTGGTAGCACCAGGAGGGTGAGGGCGGCCTTGGTAGTGTTGTTAAAGGAGACCATGATACGCAGAGCTGGTGCTTGTCAATGACAGAACAACTTTGGTGGAGCTTGGACTGTCAAGGAGAATTCAGGAATGAACAGTTTGGCTGTCTGCGCGTGTTATTGGAGACCGACGGGCAGTTCTTGCACGAAATGCACGTCAACTGAGGGCAGAACTCGATCTCTCTGGCAGACCCCGTCTCTACGAGCTCCGTTCACCTCGACTCGAGGCTCGAATTTCCCGTTTCTGCAGGCGATCGCGCCGTGTCCAGCATTACAGACCGGTTGATTATGGTGTTCTTTGGGGCGATGTTGTAGCATTGCGAGTCGCAGCGGGAATCGACGGCTGCGACCGAAGTCGCCTCTGCTTCCGGTGTGTGACTGATTGCCTTCGTTCGCGCGGTGGATATTTTTCAGCATCAAGTCGAGGTCGAGCGAGCGCTTGCCAGTTCATCAACGTGTTCAGCGTTCTACCGAGAGCAGATGAACGCCATTTTCGTTTTCGCAGAGCGGAAGCACGGGCTCCCGGCCTGCCGAAAGAAGACTGAGACGGTGCAAACTGCCCATAGCAGCGATGGAAATGCATGCAGGAAGTCACGAAGATGAGAGCGCTCGTTGATGCCGCTGGCTGTTGGTTGCTGGTTGACTTGTGCTCGCACACCAAAGACATCGAGGAAAGTTCAAGAGTCGAATTGCATGCAGCTCTTCGTATTGGAGACCGTGTCACACTCGAGAGCAAATGGATCGAGATATGCCGGTGCGAGCTTTCGGTGGGGCAAGAGTTCAGCGTGCGAGTGCTCTGAACCTGATTACGGTACTTGGCGTACTTAAGTGAACGCGTTGTGTGCACTGCGATTTCAATTCGTACTTACTGGAAGATGTACGGTTCACATAGCTCGACGTAAATTACAAGGGTGCCCGATCACTTTCATTATGTAAACTACGTTGACGTCAATGGAGTCTCCATTATGGAGATGTTGACGAAAGACACAAATGCCCATGATGCTCTCCTCATTGTCCTATTTGCCCTCCAGCGAACATATCTTCACAAAGTACCTAAGTGTAACTTCTTCAACTGTACCAAGATGAGTGCGAAGACCGTTCTGATCACCGGCAGCAACCGCGGCATCGGTTTGGCTTTTACCAAGCACTACGTTGCGAGCGGCTGGAAGGTTATCGCTGCCGCCCGTGACCCTCAAAGTGCAAGCGACGTACGTAGTTACATGTATCCATTTTATCCTGTCAATTCCGGTAGCACCTTTGTTGTAACAGCTCAAGGACCTGAATCTGGAGAAGATCGTTCAGATCGACACGAGTGACGAGACGTCCATCGTTGCTGCGGCCGAGCAACTCAAGGGTGAGCCCATCGACTTGCTCATCAACAACGCTGGCATTGGCGGCGGTGGTGGCTCGACCAGACCACGAAGACCGAGATGATGAAGCAGTTTGAAGTCAACACGGTGGGCCCCTTCCTCGTGACGCGTGCGTTCCTACCAAACCTGAAGCTTGCTGTTGCCAAGAGTGGGTCGGCCACCGTTAGCCAGGTCAGTTCTCGCATGGGAAGCATTCCGACAATGGATCGGGTGGCATGTACGGCTACCGTGCGTCCAAGACGGCGCTGAATATGGTCAACTCGAGTCTGGCCACCGACCTGAAGGGCGAGAAGATCATCGCGTTGGCGCTACACCCTGGATACGTGGTGACGCGTATGACTGGCCACACGGGCCAAACTCCGCCCGAGGACAGCGTGGCCGCCCTGACGAAGATCATTGTGGAGGCGACACTGGAAGACAGCGGAAAGTTTTTCCACTTTAACGGCAGCAACCTCCCGTGGTAAGTTTGATACAGTTGGGCCTATGATTGCAAATTCCGTGCTAAGACGCCACAACGTAGTGTCCGAGGCCACACATTTAGGCAAAATGTCGAATGAATGCAGGACTTTGCTAATATTTTTGTAGTATCTTGGCATATTTTGTTGCAACGTCCTCGTGTGGATAGGATAGTGCGAATACCAATGCGTTTTTGCTATCGAATTCTACGAGTAACTCTTTGTGTAGTCTTCACTCGGTAAACCATCAGCACGACAACACGAGACCAAGCAGTCGTTGTGATGTCCTTGCGCGCTGCTCGCTAACACCAGACGCCTTACCACGAAAGCTCCGACACGGGGATCTGCGGGTCCAGGTTGAAAAACCTGCCCGTGCTCTCGGGGGTCAGTTTCGTGATAAGGTCGGTCATGGCTGCGACGGACGCTGACGGCTGCAGCGTGGCCTTGCCCTGGGTCATGTCGGTGTCCACGTATCCAGGGTGCACTGACACCGTCACGATGTTTTTCTCGCTCAGATCGAACGACAGCGAACGGTTGATCATGTTGAGCGCGGACTTGGACGAAGAGTAACCGTAACCAGCCTCCTTGAAGAATGCCGCCGTGTCCTTCGTGAAGCCACCGATGCTGCCCAAGAACGACGAGAGCTGCACGACGAAGGCGTTGCCGTTGGTCTTCGCCGCGAGTTCCAGGTTCGGCACCAATGCCCGGGTCACGAGGAACGGCCCAACAGCGTTCACTTCGAACTGGCGCATGAGTGAATCCTTAGTAGCAGTCGCGAACTCGCCACTGATACCGATCCCGGCGTTGTTGATAAGCAGATCAATGGCCACACCCTCGAGCTGGCGGGCCGCCTCGATAATGGACGCCTCGTCGCTCGTGTCCATGGTGACGATCTTGAACGGGGCCAGCGCTGCCAGCTGCGAGTGCAAACAACAGTGTGAGTACATCGAAGAAGAAACGGTGACGGAAGACAAACAACTCGTTCGCACCTTGTCCTTGTTGCTGTTGGCCCGCGCCGTGCCGATGACGTTCCATCCAGCCTTGACGTAGTGCTCAGCGAATGCGAGTCCGATACCGCGCGTGCTGCCCGTGATGAGAACCGTCTTGTTGGAGGATGCCATGGTTGGAATGAGAAGTGGGGAGTCTTGCGGAGGAGTGCGAGGCTCGAGTGTTTTTGAAGAATGAGTTGGCCAGCTCAGCCTACATGTACTAGAAACTTACGCGTGCTGAGTAAATTTGACGTAACAATACAGTAAAAGATGACGCCCTACATGGCATGGCAATCCTCAATTGTGATTGTTTCACATGAGAAGATGTATGCTACTGTATTAGTAAGCTCTAACTTTTGATGACGTATGGAGGTTAATAAGCGGCCGGAATGATGATCAACGTCGATACCTGGTCGGGTCAGCGGCCTTAACAATGAACTTCTACGTGTACTCGGACCGTAGAGCTCGAACCGCTACGCAGAACCGAGTGGTGGCCTTTTTTGCACTTTGGAACGCACAATGGACACCAGACCTGACTTTGCAAAGAGCACCCGCTGACTAAGGCACGTTTTTTAGTTCCAGCTCCAGGAAGATACTGCATAGTTGCCCCGCGCCCGCACCTGCGGGATTTAATAATACAAAGCTTAGCGTAGTCCGCTTACTAAACCTTGAGCAGGATACCTATCAACTAGCCAATTCTTCACCTGTCCAAAGTAAGACAGGACGGAGTTGCGAGCCAGCAACTCACGATTCTTTCCCTATTCGAGATCAAATGAACTGCATACTTGTCTAGAATCAAATACAATGTTTTCCCTGTAGTATCTTGGTCAATTCGAGACTGCACATCGTCGAGTGTGACACCTTGTTTCGCCAGAAAACCAGTGAACGACGCAAGAGCTGTATTGCGTGCAGGTATGCTGTTAGCCGGCAGCAATGAGGACACCGACTTGCTGACCCTGAGTGCAGTTCTCCAATGCAGCTCCCCAACGCAGAACAGTTGGAAACCGATCGATATTTTACTAGTATAGATTTGTACTGGTTTTTGAATATCAAATATTTTTCCGAGATTCCTTCCAGATATTGCTGGAAGGGTTGGAAGCACCTGACCAAGGAATGAAGTGGCTATAAATACACAGACGGACCGCTAACAGCCACCTGCAAATATTATCGTATAGTGAACGACTAGCAGTTCCCGTGCAAATCCTTGTTTAACATTCTCTTATTGGTCATTTATACTGAGATAGGAGCACTTCAGTGCTGGCTAGCGAGCCCAACAAGGATTAATGCGTAACGGTAAACAACCGGTAATACTGTTTACCAGACTGTATACCGTTGGTGAGTGCTGGTGTATACCGGAGTGATTGCGTCTCGCCGGGGTGTAAAAGCGTGGCGATAAACAACCGGTAATACTGTAAACCAGACTGTATACTTGTGGTGAGTGATGGTCTATGCTGGCTGGGCTGAGTGATGGTGACAAAGTGAAATGCCTGACGGAAAGCCGGGAAACGACCTAGGAACGGATGCGCGGTGAAAGGATGCAAGTGTGTGTGTACACGGTGGCTGTAGAGGGTGAAGGGAGTGCACGCGCTGATGGACGCACTGATGGACGTTTTGGGGCTTCTCGCCGGGGTGTGTTTATGGCCCCCAAAAAGCGATTTTCTTCGTTTCGTTTCGTGGCAACTCTCTTGTTCGATCGATGGTTCACGCTGTGGTTGAGGTGGCGCAGGAAAGCTAGGCAGCGGCGTCTAGGACGGGAGCGATCTCGGCAAAACCGGGAAAGGAAAAAAGAGGTTGGTCGACAGCGGTTGGAGGACCTTAGCGCCCGCGTGCTTGGAGATGTCGACATTACAGACGACGATGTCAAGTTTTTGGTTGAGGGCCAGCAGTTCACTAACGATCGGCGTGCTGCGTTGGCATACTATCACTGTTGAACGGCGACGGCACTATTCCGCGAAGCAACTTTAATTTTCGCCCGCCTTAGCAACCGATTCGTTTGTAGATGTTATTGGCATCGTGACGCATGTCGGCGATGCACGCGAGTTTTCGGGCGGTTATCTTCGAAGTATTTATCTTGTTGATAGTACGAACATGGGGGTCAGATATGCTACGTGGAGGTACATCGCAAGTAGTGTTTCGACAGCATGGCTGAATTCCGTCTGTGCGATAAAGGGCGCGCGTATCTCGCGCCGTAACGGCTTGGAGATAACTACCGTTCTGAGCACGTCTTCGCCGAGTCCCTAACGTTACAAGGATGGCGGGCTCAAAATCTTGGCTCAATCCCAGCGCTCCTGGAATCTTTTCCGTGTCTCACAGTCGATGAGGTACTGTCGGCGGAGGTGGGCGTATTTCTTAGTCTCGTGGCATCAATTAGGCATGTAGGACAACCCAAAACGGTCCGTGGTGGTTCTTGTAATCGCGAGATAAGGCTTGCTGACAGCACCTGAGAGAATTCAGCTGGATCAAGCACGGAACACGCTCAGAGGAGCTGAGTCTGGCGGTCACTTGCACTACAGCGGCGTGCTGAGGATGAGACCTGTGTACGGTGTGTTTTGTGTGGACTCGGCTAGTGCGAGCAGGCAACACGGCTGAGATGCCGTTTGCTCGCTGGTCGGTGGAACGCTGGCGTATGCAGACGTTGGCTACCAAAGTGTTGGCACAGTTGTCCACGGTGGTTTTGATGCCCAAGGCTTTCCTCCTGATTTCACAGTCACAGCAACTCAAATATATTCCGATCGCCTCTGGTGGTCACTTTGCGATTTCCCTTTTCGTACACAAGCCCTGTCTTCACTACTTGCCTGCAGTCTTGTCTACGCTACTCCCCAAGTGCCCAAGAGCTGAAAGCTCTCAGCACCAACCGGGGAAATTTGCTGCTCCCTCTGGGGGGGGTCGATGCTATAACAGAGGACCACCTAGGCAAAAGGCAAAAGGGTTGCTTTGCAGGCATGTCGAGTCGCTGAGTATCAAGGCAAAAACTAAAATCCACCTCTAGGACCTCGGCGACGTTGGATCCTATGGTGTTGCCGGCCTAGGTAATTGTCTAGCATTTGTGAGTCACCGGCAAAATAGTAGGTGTCGCTCTTATATTTCTGGTGCTAGCTATGCTAGCGTTGCATTCAAATCATATTTTGCCTTCGTTATATCATGTGCGCCTTTTTCCTATCTCAGCCTTCTCGAAGCCTTATAATTTGAAGCTTTCATAAAATTGACATCTTTGCAAATGAAGCTTAGAAGAGTGGTCCAATTTGATTTGAGCAGATATCTCAGGATTTTGCTTAACTAAGTATTGCCAGATGGATAGTGGCCGTTAGATTCCGTCCGTTTGGGTAATGTCTCATCGCATTTCAATTCGCTAATATGAAGAAATCGACACGTGATTGGTTGCCCAAACGCATACTATAGTCCATATAATGCTGTCAGGTTGGAATCGATGTAATACTATACCTTACCACGAAAGTTCCGACACGGGGATCTGCGGGTCCAGGTTGAAAAACGTTCCCGTACTCTCGGGGGTCAGTTTCGTGATAAGGTCGGTCATGGCTGCGACGGATCCCGACGGCTGCAGCGTGGCCTTGCCCTGGGTCATGTCGGTGTCCACGTATCCAGGGTGCACTGGCACCGTCACGATGTGGGTGCTAATTATTATCTGTTGCTCAAATGCTGAACGCCTGTTGACTGTGTAATCTGCTAAACTTCTGTTGCCCGACTCTGAAAACCTGTTGCCATGATTTGAAGGCAGACAGCAACAGAACTTCAGCGCTGAAAGTCGGCAACAGGATTTTAAGCACACATAATCGGAAAGGTGACTTACATATTTTTATAAGTGGCTTTGCGATGTTGCACGTGTCAGTTGAGTGGTTCCAGTCTGCATTGATTTCGTTTTTCCAGCCCACAAACGCCACTGCACGCAGAAAAAATATTCAGCTCGGAGTGCAATACCATGGCAGATGCCGCAGACTCATCCGGCAACGAGAGCGACGCAACGGTTGTGCTCGAGTACGCGGTAGACAACGACAACGAGTTGGGTGAAGTCAATCAATCCAAAAGCTGCCAGAGTGTCACGAACAGCGCGGATGCCCATGAAGATTCGGACAGCTCGTTAGACTTTGGAAGCGATCCAGACGAACTTCCTGCACAGGTCGGAGTGTTTCCCGAAGCAAAGGTCAAGTACAAAAGCATCGCATTCTACGACACTTTGCGAGGCGCAGAGCAAGCCCCACACGGGGTCAATGCTTTCGTCTACACATATCGTACTAGGTACTTGTCTCTTTTTGTGCTAGGCAAGGTGTACCACTGCCGCTCGCACATCGGCTGTCAACATAGACTAAAACTTTCAACGCACCGCGTTAATGAAAACACATTTCGCTTTCAGCTTGTCAAGAGCGGTCAGCATTGCGGTTTCACCGTGCGACTACCTGAGCGAGGCATATCACCTGTGGTGAAGCCGGAAATCGACGCGTTGCTTAAGCTAGGGATGTCAGCAGGCCGTGTGCGCAACATGATGTTGTTCAAATACATGAAAGAGTCTACCATGCTTGCCCATGTTCCTGCTACATTTACCCTGCTGTCACGCTTCTACTAACGAATGGGAAACTCGCAAGACCAACAAGCGCGGAAGCTCGTGTAGGACATGAGCAACATTGCGGCAACAGCAACCTCGGGCCCAACTGCTGCCCACTGGAGAATACTGCCAGCCATGGAATCCGTGGTTCTACCGATGCGTCTCTCAGCCAGCCAAGTGCAGGGTACCGGAGGTCGGTGTTGACTACTGGGGGGAACGACATCGCTGACGTTGCCAGTCTCAAGCTTCCTGACGAGTGCTGCAACCGATTTGCAGACACCTTGGGCTGCAAAGCCTTCACCATCGTCAACTTCGGGTGAGACGGCAAGACTCACTGCTATCTCTAAAGCGGCGCGGGCACCAAGAAGAACTTCGCCGGCGCAGTGTCAGCGTTGGTCACGTCGCCCGAGTTGCGTCTTGCTCCACCCAAGTCGGCGGCTACTGCGGGAACAAGGACTGGTCCATTTGCTGTCCGTTCGGATCGTACTGCCGGCCGTGGAATGCAGGTTACTACCAGTGCATTAAGGCTCTCAGACACTGCTCAACACAGCTCACCGACGTCGACTTCAAGGGCAATGGCCTGGGTGTCGTGTGCGGTCTCCATCCAACCGGTTGCTGCGATAAGTGCACGCAATCTGCAGGTTGCGTAGGCTACACGTTCGTAAACAGCTATCCAGGCCAAACAGCTTGCTACTTCAAGAGCACCATCGACAGCAAGTGCAGATCGGTGGGGGCCGTATTGGGCAAGGTCGACCTGACCGGTGTGAGCCGCATCCAGACCAAGATTCGTCAATCACGGAACGCAGAGTTATCCAGGTCGCTGGCGTTCATTTGTGCCCCAAGGAGGGGTCTACATTTGGACTGCAACATTTGTTGACGGAGGAACGATGCAGTATAAGGCCGAGAAGCTAGCTCACGCAATTCGTCTCGCTCACGACATGGAAGCGACGAGATAGACGCTAGGGATGTAGTCTGGTTCACGACATGTAGGCGGTGACAAACAAGGAGCAGGAACGTATTCGTACGTCTTGCCTACGTATAACTACATATAGTTTCCATTTGCATTAACTTGAGTCTCTGGCCCAACCGGTTGTAATGATCATGGCTCTGAATAATGTGTTGTCATCATTCAGCAATGAATTTCTGTTGCCTTTTAAGTTCGCAACAGGCATTCAGCAGTGGGCAACATATATTCAGCATTTTAAGTTCGCAACAGGTGTTCAGCATCTGAACAACAGATATTAATATTATTCCTCACGATGTTTTTCTCGCTCAGATCGAACGACAGCGAACGGTTAATCATGTTGAGCGCGGACTTGGACGAAGAGTAGCCGTAACCAGCCTCCTTGAAGAATGCCGCCGTGTCCTTCGTGAAGCCACCGATGCTGCCCATGAATGACGAGATCTGCACGACGAAGGCGTTGCCGTTGGTCTTCGCCGCGAGTTCCAGGTTCGGCACCAACGCACGGGTCACGAGGAACGGCCCGACAGCGTTCACTTCGAAGTGGCGCATGAACGAATCCTTAGTAGCAGTCGCGAACTCGTCGCTGATTCCGATAGCCGCATTGTTGATGAGCAGATCAATAGCCACGCCCTCGAGCTGGCGGGCCGCCTCGATAATGGACACCTCGTCGCTCGTGTCCATGGTGACGATCTTGAACGGGGCCAGCGCTGCCAGCTGCGAGTGCAAACAACAGTGTGAGTACATCGAAGAAGAAACGGTGACGGAAGACAAACAACTCGTTCGCACCTTGTCCTTGTTGCTGTTGGCCCGCGCTGTGCCGATGACGTTCCATCCAGCCTTGACGTAGTGCTCAGCGAATGCGAGTCCGATACCGCGCGTGCTGCCCGTGATGAGAACCGTCTTGTTGGAGGATGCCATGGTTGGAATGAGAAGTGGGGAGTCTTGCGGAGGAGTGCGAGGCTCGAGTGTTTTTGAAGAATGAGTTGGCCAGCTCAGCTCAGTCCAGCCTGTTAGAAGCAACCAACAACGTAAAAGGGTTTTGTCGCCAGCCGCATCGGTTAGGGACGGTCAGGCGTCGTATTGAAGGAGTGAGTACTAGAGAGTTTTAAAAACAAACGTGCAAACTAACAGCCAATACAAAAAAATGTAAAGACTATTGACTTGCGGTTAACCGGGCAAATTCACGACTAACACACTTCTCGGCTAGGGAACGGCTCGCCGTGCCTTGCATAACTATCATCATCAAATTCGCAACTACATACCTTGAGCGCACACGCTCTCTGCTCGTGTACACCCCGGAGCTATAAGCTCCAACCTCACCGTGGCGCCCTCGTCCTCTGCAGCTTGACCTCCGTCCTGCTACCGCCGCGAGAGGGGACGCACGCGTGCAATCCTCCCGCCGAGCTCTCGGGTCCCTCGAACGCATCTTTCAGATGCCGCCCTGTGAGACCCGGGCCGGCGCCGCCTAGTCCCAGATTTAAGGCCAACCCGCCGGAAACGGGCCGGGTCGGGTCGGGTGGGACCCGGTGGGTCCGCTATCGTCCTCCAACTGCTCTTCGTAGAGGCGATCGTGCAGCGCACGCTTAGCCCAAACGGACTCATCTCCGTGCCCGAGACGGTGGCCACCGTGTCCCGCAATCTCACTCGTGACTATCTCCCCGACTTCCTGTCGGCGTCCTCGTCGACCACCTACAGGCTTCATCGAAGCCGGCGGGGCCACCGACTCATGCGATGTAGTCAATCCGTTCCTGGCCGCTTCCTCGCGACGGGCGGTCTCAATCAGCGCTCGCAGCCGATGCCTCTCGGTTTCGCGACTGCTCAGGGTGGGTACTCGAGGCCTTGGCATCCCAGGCACGGCCCCATCTTGTCGCCAGAAGGCTTCGCTAAGGCGTTCAGCTTGGTCTTGCCCCTCCATGTCCTTGATCCAGGCAGCATACCGGTCCTCCGCCAACTGAACCGGGCTACGGCCTTCAGCGGCCAACGAGTACCACCGACAGAGGTGGCTCAGCAAACCGACCGTCGCAAAAGTGCCGCTCGCCCGTACCACGTCACGGTTAAGTGCATTTCCGTAGTAGTCTATGGCGTCATCGGCGGTAGCGAAATAGTAGTTCAGGGAGACCAACAGCACGGTCACACCAGGGCAACCTTGACAGGCCCACTCGATCCAGTCGTAGCTCAGCGTGCACACGTAGATAGCCGCGTACGCGGAGACGTAGGTCAACGAGTACAGCAGCCTCAAGGCTCGCCACGCACGGTTCCACGACAAGTAGACGGCCGACCGTGATCCATTCCAGTACTTGACGACCACCTGACCGCTCGCTTCTATTGTATCGGGTAAGAAAACGCACCGGTAGGCGTGGAAGGCGTCGAGCCACTCGTGAATCAAACGGCCGAGGCCATAGAGGTGCTCTTGGCGGGCTTCCAACACCACCATCGGGGTGGCCCACAGGGCCTCGTACTGCGTCCACCACCGGTCCCCTCGGGCTCTGGCTCGAAACATGGCTCCATGAGTGAACCGTTGATAACGGCGGAAGCAAATCTTGGTTAACTCAGCCCACTTGTAGACGAACCGGCCCACGGCCGACCAAAAACGGACTGTCACGCTGAGGACCGGCTGAACGACGGTCCACAGTATAACCCCGCCCACGACCCAGAACAGCTGGCGCCAGTGAGCCGAGACAGCGGAAACGGCAGCTCCAACGCCGAGTACTGAGAGCGAGTAGCCCCACAAGAACGAATCAATCACAAACCCCTTGAGTGTTACTCAGCAAAAGGAGAAATGAGGCGAAACGACGACCTTGGCCGCCGAGGCCGGTGCTCCGCGAAGGAGAGACAGTCAAGGGGCTGGTCCGCGAGAGACACCCAAGCGGCTGGTTCTTGATGTTACCGGACCGGTCGGCCTCCCTGACTCGCTTCGGCCGGTCTTTGCCCCTGAGTGACGGGATCGGACACGCCGGTCGTGGGCGCGGACACTTCAACTGGAGAAATGCCCTCGAAAGTTGCCGGGCGAGCCGTTTTGCTGGCTCACCTCTCATTCGCTAATCCACCGCGTACCCGCGAGCCTCTCGTCCTCCGCCCATCTGCTTCCTCGATGGTCAAGTCCACTCGTCCAGTCCGTGACTCGGCTGAGGACCGAGTCCACCAGCTTCTGGCGGACGAGGATGCCGCCGACCACGGCGAGGTCGTGGCCCAAGTTGAGTTCTGGACAAGGTTGCGCCGGCTCCTCGCCGTCAACGACGCTTCCTCCGGCTTGGAGGCCCTCGACGATCTCGCCCTGTCGGTCCTCGCGGGCTACGATTCGACGCCGCTCACGCTTTCGGACACCGTGCTGGTGCTGCCGCCCCCGGATTCGATGTTCGCCGGTCAGGCTAGACCGCACGACGTCTTACACGACGAGGTCGAAGAGCCGGTCAAGCGTCCCGCCTCACGCGCTCGCAGCAAGTCACGCCGGTCGCCACCCGCTAAGAAGCAAAAGCTGTCGCGGAAGATGTCCAAGGCCGTGCCTTCGCCGATATATTCGCTGGACCTACCAGAGGACACGCCGGATCGGATCAAGCGCGAAGTGGCCCGGATCCTTCGGGCGGCGGCGGCAAGGGCGTGCCACCGATCCGACTCACGTATCCGTGGGCGGGCCAGCGGGCCTGGTACGAGCCCAAGCTGTTCGCAGACTTGTTCCTGGCGCACTATCGCTATTGGATGAAGCACCGCGAGGTTTTCTTCCTCCGCGCGCTCTACCCGCCTTCCGATGACGCAGAGTACCGGCGAAAGCAGAAGGCCAACGCCATCTTGGCACGGTTGAACTTCGTTGGGCTGAATATCATCGTGTTCGGGTATTTCGGCTTCTTGGAACGCTTCGAACTGCGCTCTCACGACACGCTCATGTGGTTGGGCGGTCCTCCCTCCAAGCATTCGGCCAAGGCCAAGCTGCTGCCTCCAGGGGCCAAGACGGCCGAAGACTTGGCGTCGCTGTACAAGCGAGACACAAGCCGTTACCAGCGTACGGTCGACCAGGTATTGGACCCGCTTCAGGTGGACGAAGACGGCTCCGCCTCGATCCCCGAGTTGCTGGAGCAGAGCGGGGCGCTCGATCCGGGTCAGAAGCCCAGAGCTCGGCTCTCCGACGAGGCCCTTGCCCGAGTCGCCTATGACGCTTTCACTGGGACGACCGCACGCCCGTCTTGGGTCGGTAACACCAGCAGCGGCGTATGGAAGAAGATCTTGGCGAACAAGAGGCTCCATGCCATTCAAGCTCGTCTCCGCAAGAAGTGGGCTCAAGGAGACTACGAGCTTCCGACCGAGGAGAAAGCGCACAGCCCTTCCGAGAAGCAGGACGACGACTCCGACTTTGAGGACGAATCGGGCAACCCAACCGTTCTCCCCCCCGAGCAAACCGTTCCATTGCCTTGAGAAGCCGGTTGAGGCCTCGCGCTCGGACACACCCCAGGACGAGGACGAGAACGAGGAGAAGCCGCCGCCGCCGAAGAAATCTTCCAAGCCCATCGTCCTCGAGTCGGAAGACGAAGAGGACGACGAAGCCAGCGACCCCGAGGATGGTCAAGAGGAGGAAGAGGCGGACGCTTCGGACAGCGACGCCACCGAGGACAAGACGGATCCCGAGGAGAACAAGAAGTCCTCACCGCCCAAGCCCAAGTCCACGACCTCCGACCCCAACTCCAAGACGCCCAGTCCCGACACGTCCATGTAATCCGCCTCTTCACGCTTTTTCGGGAACGCTCTTCCGTTAATTTTTGACTTTTCTTAGTTTCGAAGCGCTCCTCAAATCAACTAATAAAAAATTCAATTCCACCTTTCCACCGCCATTCCGTTCTTGAGTTCCATCCGTGAAAATCCGCACAGACGCATTAAACCGTTCAAAGAACTCAAAACCAAATTCACCACCCCAACGACCTACAGCATGAGCAAGTCGTCGTCCGCCACATCCGCATTCGCGTCGGCTAACCGTGCACTTATCCTCAGGGCCGGTACGCCACGCTTCAACCGTTCCGACTGCTCGAAAGCAGTCACCAAGTCACCATACTCAGGCATTAGCTGCGCTCGAGACAGCCAAAAAGTTTCGAAATTGGCTGCAAGAGCCAGGTATTCGGATTCGCGATGAACCGTGCGTTTAGCCACCACCTCCAAGAGCGGTGAGTCGACTCCAGCGAAAACGGTGTCGTCATTCCCGACGGGCAACCGTTCCACAAAGCTAGACTGCGGCAGGTCAGATTCTTCGAAGGGCCCTTCTTCGTTGTCGGCACCTTCGGTGGCTAGCTCAGTCGGTACATCGTCCATAAAAGGCCGCGTCCACCGTCCTCGGAACCTTTTCAGCTGGTTGAAGTTCACGGTTACTATCTTGTTTGGATGTGACGGGATGTCGATTTGGTAGGCATTTTCTCCCACCTTTCCAACGACACGGTAGGGACCGTGCCAAGAGAAGGCTAGCTTCTTGGTACGCGCCTCACCACGCTTCGCTCTAAAGAACTGGTACACCCAAACCGGGTCACCCACTTGGTATTCGACCGCTTCTTGCTCGCTCAACCGTTGTTCGTGCCGGTCCTGGGCCTTGAGCAGCTGTCGTTCCACGAGAGATCGCGAGTTCTTCAGAGACAGGTAGAGCTCTCGCCTGTACTGAGCCACCTCGTTGCTCTTATACCTCTTGCCGAGGTTCAGAAAGGCGACATCTAGCGGGAGGACAGGGTCACGGCCGTACAAAGAGAAGAACGGAGTGTCGCCCAGAGCTTCGTGATACACCATCCGGTTGGCAAACAGCACCCTAGGCAAATACAAATCCCTATCGGTCTGTGCTGCACTAACGTGCATCCGCAATATTCGGATGAGCGTCCCGTTGAACCGTTCCACCAACCCTTGGGTCTGGGAGTGGTAGACGGCGCCATATAGCTTCTCAATACCCAAAGTCTGATAAAAATACTTGGCCACGTCGGACGTAAAGTTGGAACCGTTATCGCTGAGCAATCGGGACGGTACACCGTGCCTAGAAACCACTCCGTTAATCCTCAAAAGTAACCGGGTCCAGAGCCACCACAGCGAACGCTTCAGCCCATCTTGTAAAGTAGTCCATAAAGACGAGAATGTAGCGGTTTCCCGAAGCCGAGATTGGCAGGGGTCCGATCGCGTCGACGACCAGCAGTGAAAACGGGCCGGTTAGATCCACGACCGGCATTCGCTGCATTTGTCCTGCCCGCCATGGTCTCGAGCCCTTCCCACTGCCGCAAGTGGCGCACTCTCGCAAGTACTCCACAACATCCTTGCGCCAACCTGACCAGTACGCGTGACTCTTCACTTTCTCCAAGGTTTTCGTAAGCCCAAGGTGGGAAGACAATACATCAGAGTGGCAGAAGTGTAGGACGGTTTCAGCGTACTCGGGAGGCACGACCGGGACTATTATAGATCGTGCCGGACCAACTCTGGCCGGTAAATCCACTTTCCTCATGACCAAATCGTTCTCTACCAAATGCCGAGGAGCCATTTTCACAATCTTGGCCCTCAGGTACGGGTCGAGAGGTAGGGCGTTTGCCGTCAGGAAGGCGTACAGCGCCTTTATCCACGAAACTTTCTGTTGTTCAGCTCTAAACAATTCGTTGTCGATGCCGAATACGTCAACCACCGAGTCAGGGGACCGTGACGTCGCTTCGTTCTCTTCGGGGATATCCAATTCGTCATCTGCATCGCCCTCAGGAGCATTCGTCACGTTGTAACTCTCTTATTCGGGCGCGAAGTCCGGGAATTCGTAGTCAGTTCCTCCATAGCCGCTGTCTCGCACGAGGTCGTCAGTCCGCTCCCCGACTAAGGCCGTTGACACGCTCTCGCCGTCCGTTGTCGGGTTTAGCAGCTCGGCCATCAGACGCCCCACCGCTCCCCGACTGAAGCAGGCGGCATACCCTCATCGTCAGCCGCCGGATTCAGTAGCTCTTCTAGCGTCAGGGCGTCAACTCTGTCGGCCTGCAAGCGGGACAGACCGTCCACGTGGCCCATTGAAGTTCCGGGCTTGTGATGTACTTTAAACTGGAGATTCGACAGCTCCATAGCCCACCTCGCCAGCTTGGCGTTAGACGTTCGGTTGCCAGGGCTGAACACCCACGTCAGTGCCTGGTGGTCCGTGTACAGGTCAAACTCTCTCTTGTCTAGATAGCACCTGAACTTCCTGGTGGCCAGACCACACCCCAACACTCGATTTCGGAGATACCGTCTTGTTTGGAGATCCAATTCTTTTGAGAACCGGTCAATAGCTTGCTTGCATACACCACCACTCGGTCACGACCGTCCACCTCTTGCATTAAACAGGCCCCTACGGCGTATCTCGACGAGTTCACGTAAAGTTTGAAGCGCCTCTTGCTATCAGGGTAGACTAGAATAGGTGGTTTCACCAACGCCCTCTCTAGCTGACGGAAAGCGGATTCACAGTCATCCGTCCATTCAAACGGAGCGTCCTTGACTTTCAACCGTTCCAAAGGAGCCGATATCAAAGCGTATCCCGGTATATATCGTCGGAAGTAGCTCGTTAGTCCGAGAAAAGATTGTATACCGTGAATATCGCGAGGTCTCTATACGTGCATGACCGCTTTCACCTTCTCAGGGTTTGGCAAAATGCCTGACGGAGTGACAATGTGGCCCAGGAAGGCGACCTGGCTCCGGCCCTAGTGGCACTTCTTCATTTTCAGCTTGAAACCGGCCTGCTTGAACCGCTCTAATACCTGTCGAACTCGCACAAGGTGAGACGGGAAAGCTTTGCTGAAAATCACACATTCGTCGAGGCAGACCAGGCAGATTCGCCACTTTAGGTCCACCAGCACGGTTTCCATTAACCGTTCGAAGGCAGGTACAGCGTTGCAGAGTCCGAACGGCATCACAAGCCACTCGTACAGACCGTACTTACAAGTAATCGCCGTCCTCGAGACGCTGTAGGGATGCATTGGGATATTCCAGTACCCTGACGCGATGTCCATCGTCGAGAAGAGCTGCGCCTCGCCTAGCACATCAAGGATGTCGTCTATTAGAGGCATAGGGTAGCAATCCTTCACGGTCACGGCGTTCAACCGTCGGTAGTCAATGCAGAACCGTATACCCCCTTCCAGTTTGCGGATCATCAGCACGGGACTAGCTCAGGGGCTGTTTGAAGGTCGGATCAAACCGAGCTCCAAGTATTGCTGGATCTCGGCCTCCATGACCTCACCTTCGGCCATCGAGACACGATACGGCTGCTGCTTGATCGGAGAACTGTCACCCGTATCAATCTCGAAACTGAGTAAGTCAGTCCGCCCAGGCTTCTTGGAGGACTCGACGAACAAGTCGGCGAACCGGTCTAACTCGGACTGGAACAGTGACTCCTGCTCGTCGGTTAGTTTCGAGTCCGAGAAGTCAGCCTTCACACTCTTGTCTGGTGGGACGTCCGGTTTCTCTGCTTTAACCGTCTCTGCCTGAGGTTCCGCGGCCTGCTCGGTTACCGAGTTTATGGGTAGACCGTCCGAGCTTTCTCCATCAGCTGACACTCCGGTTTCGCCGTTATCTACCGTGCTCGATGGTTGCTCAACCCCAAATGCAGATTCAGGGATCACGGACCCTGAAGCGACAACCGTCCCGCGCCGGATCCACAATTCGTCGGTAGACGCGTTGCAGAGTTCCACCAACACTTGACCGGATTGCATTGAGCACAGCGTTCGCGCTACGCACAACGAAGGCGGTAGTCCCAAAGAGCCTTCTACCAGCACCGCAGCTTTCTCCTCGATGTCGTCCTTCACGTCCGAGACTACTAGTGCCTGCCCTCGCGGCGGAAGCCGCACGGACGTCGACATGACAACCATGAAAGACTGCTGCACCACCGTGACACCCAACGACAGCACCTCACCGGTAGACTTAAGCATTAGAGTTCGGTCTTCGACATCAATAACCGCCCCAAAGACACCAAGGGCGTCAACTCCCAAAATGGCGTCCACGTGGAGTTGGTCGGCGACCAGCACATTGAGCTCGATCTCGACGGACCCAAGCCTTACCGGAAGAGCGATCCACCCTCGGATTTTCAGACGGTGCCCGGACGAGCTGCGAACCTTACCGTCATACGGCATCAAAGGATCGGTAGACCGTCCCAGTC
The DNA here is from genome assembly GCA_032158285.1 of Phytophthora sansomeana. Taxonomy (NCBI): domain Eukaryota; phylum Oomycota; class Peronosporomycetes; order Peronosporales; family Peronosporaceae; genus Phytophthora; species Phytophthora sansomeana. The sequence goes on from JAPDHH010000238.1 coordinate 216,488, forward strand.
GTTTCAGCACTACCTTGTCTACCAGGCACAAAGTAGCGCCTGTGTCGGCGAGCATTCGGGACGGCAGGCAATCAATATAACCGCTGGACAGAGCTTCGAAGTTTCCCACCGAGCATCGTCGACCGCCACCAACAATCTCGGGTGGGTCGTCTTCCTTGTCACTGTCATATACGCCAAAACCGTCCGGCAAGTTAACCGTGACAACGTCGACCAATCCGTTCTTGGGCGAACTCACTCTACGCGGGGCTTCTGGCTGGACCACCTGCACGTAGTGCGAAGCGTCTTCATCAAGTTCACCACGGAATCCGAATCCTGGTAGTGCCTCGGCCTTAGGTCGATACAGAGCAGAGCAGTCAAAGCAGACTGGTCGGCGAGTCCGACGTCGCCTCCTCTTCGCGCTAGCGTGACAGCGCGACCGGAGCGGTCGCACAGCCTTCGCCAGATTCGGACGCTCTCGTCTACGAAGTAGCCTTGCACGCCGCTCGAGAAGAACAACTTCTAGTCGGAGTCCCACCCTTTTTCGTCCGCGTACCGTTCAGCAAAACTACGCAAGTTTAGCCACTCGAATTCGGGCCGCCGATCACGCAACGGAGGTATTGACAACGGGGCAACTTCTTCACTAGTTTTCAACTCAGCGCACCGGTCTTTGACAGCGGCCCGGTGGGCCGTCTTCAGCATCTGGTACACAGCCAACCGTACCTAGGCCTTGGCCTTCACCCCCGCCGGATCGACCGTCGAGGGCTCACTCGAGAGCAAGTCCGGACTGGCAGTCTCGAGAGGCTCGCCAGTTGATCTGTCCTTGAGGGCCGGGACGAGAATGTTGCTCGCTACCAATTCCTCACGATCGATCTCATCCTTCGATTCAAAGCGTCTTTGGGTCGGTATTCGGGGTTTCGGCAGCGGCCCGCAGGTCTTTGAAGTCCTTGTTGACCGAGGCTATCGAACAGGTCACGCTCGAGACGGGAGCGCTGAAGTCGTTGTTAGCCCTCTTCGCGGCTTCGGAGCTCTCCAGAGTGGATTGGAACCACTCCTGCCAGTACTCAGGTGTGTCTCGGCCGCGGTTGGACGCAGCACGCGTCCGTTCCAGTACGTCGGCAGCGATTCCTAAATACCGTGCCGTATCTTCTAAAGACGGTTCCTTCTGAGTCTCCGCGTTGGCCTTCTCCCTTCGCAACAATTCAACTTCATCCAAAGGAGGCAAACGTTCTTCCAATTCCTTGTCATACTCCTCTGGTTCTACGGCAATCGGAGTGCCAGCCAGTACGGTTCCTTCGTCGCCGGGGCCTCCCCTTCCATGGCGTCCAGTTCTTCGTCAGTGAAAAGACGCTTGAAAGTCTGATCGGCGACGGGCGTCGGTTGGGCATCCACCGGGTTCTCTTTTGCCTCGGAGTCTGATTGAGCGGTTGTAGTAGAGTCCGGTAGGTTGGCAACCGGCGGGCCGACCAAGTCCTCGGCCGACCTGGGGACAGACACAGCGGCTGCCCACTTCAGGAACATGCTGTCTCCGACTTCGACACCGGTATCCCCTCGGTCGTCGTTGTCGACCATCCAGGCCGCCCGCACCTTTCTGAGGCCATCCCGCTTCTTCAATATGCCTCGCAACGGCGTCGTCCACTTCACCGCGAAGATCGGAGGAGCTTCGTATTCATCATCGCTTTCATAGGGGTCGTCGCAGCCGACGCGACCCGGCTCGCTGTGCTCGAAGCGGTTCGTGTTGCTCCCGGTCTCTTCCCCAGCGACCTCGTTACTCAGGACGGAGCGGTCTTCGGTCCCGCCCTCACCTTGGTCTTCGAGGAGCTTGGAGGTCTCCGTGCCACTTACGGTTGCTCCTTCTCTCTCCAGGACCGGGGGCGTCGCTAAGACATTCACAACTGATTCTACCACCGCTTTCTCGGTCGGGAGCGCACGCTCCTTCGGTGCGTCCGTCCTTTCATCAATTTCTTCTCGTCCGGCGGGCGGCGACGCTGCCACTTCCTTAGCAACCGTCCCATCCCCAGGCTCCTTCGTCTCGACCGGGGCCGGCGCTTTCACTTCTTCCTTGTCTGTTCCGCTCACCGTAGCGGCTACTCTCTTCTTGTCCCGAGCCGGGTTGCCCCCCAATACTGGGTTGCGCACCGCTCGCTTCGCTTCTTCTTCCTCCACGCCTCTCGCGTCGGCAACCGTGCCTTCACTTTCGCGCACACAGTCGTCAACCGGGTCATCTGCCTGCTTCGAGAAAGGAGTGACCGTCTCCTCTCCTTCCTCATGCCCCCGTCACTGTTGAGCCGGATGAGGGGCCATCGCGGGCACCATCGCTCGCAGGGCTTCCATCATGGAGCAGTCAGACATTCCGTGACCTGGCTGCTTGCAAAAAAGGCAACCGTTGCTTCGAAGGCCAGAGGACCCATCACGACCCCCGCTACCGCCACGGGCGTCACACTCACTCTGGACGTGCCCTACTTGGCCACACCAGCGACAGTCCAGCGTAGCGCGCCTGCAAGTGACTCGACCGTGCCCCTTGAATCCACACCATCCCCAAACGGGAATCCCCTCATGAGTGCGGCTGTCGTCTTCCATGGAGATACCACGGAACGGTCGACCGTTCTCGGGAGGTCGAACATTGGCGGGAAGCGCGGAATCGGTCGTCATATGCACGGTCGGCGACCGGTTGCGTGGCGACCTCGGAGCTTGCCACTGCGGCTGTGCCATCTGGTCTTGCCATTGGCGCTGGTTCTCCATGAACTCTCGGAAAGTCTGCGTCATAGCATCCAGCGAGGCGGTAACTTGGGACGGTTTGCCTCCGGCCGGGGCCTCATGCTGGAACTCGTCGTCATCCTCAATAGGTCGGTGCATATCCTCGAACATAAGCCACTCGCAAGCCTCGGGGATATCGTTGGCAGGGCTGGAGTCGAGAGTAGCCAACATGTGCTTGTTCCTCAGGCCTCGACGGAATAGCTGGTACCTCATTTGAGAATTAGGATAGTCCATCGATTCACACAATTCCTTGACACGGTCGCCCCACTCCTCCACAGACTCACCACGCTCACGCTTAGTGGTCTGCAACCGTTCCCAGAGCTGGTCCGACGTTTGGCTCAGGAATTTGTTGTGGAAGCGAATCCGAAGCGTGGCGAAGGAACGGATGCTCGAGTTGCTCCACCACCGTTCTGACATGGGCCCTCTGAGTTTTGGTGGAAAATCAGAAACCGGGACTTGTCAGGTAGGCCGGCCGTGTGTGATTCAAAGAGCTCCCAGAAGTTACGGGCCTTCTCCACCGTGCATTTGTCGCCATAGAACAAGGGCAACACCTTGACCTTGTGAGCTTCCAGTCGCGACAGGTCCAGTTCGCTAAGACGCGTGTACGCCGACTGCACTAATGCCCGCTCCTAGCAGCATTAGACGGGCGGTTCCCGGAAAGCACTGACGGCCCGTTAGTTCCATAAGCCGGTTGACGGGTGGGCGGGTACGCTTGTTGTCCACTCGTCGGGTACGCCGATTGGCCGCCCGCAGGGAGAGCAGCAGGGCCGATAATTGGGTACGCCGAGGATCCCCAGGTAGCATACGTGGGTTGGTCCCCAGACGCATAGGCGGGACGGGCCGGGGTCGAATACGCCGGCGGAGCGGCCGAAGCGAAGGCAGCTTGGCTGGCCGGGACATACGTCTGGACCCGGTTAGCGCCATAAGTAGGCTGGCCGGTAGCGTAGCTCGGCCGGGCGCTCCCCATCAAAGAAGCCGTCCCCTGAGTTGGAGTTCCACCGCTCCTCGGCAACGGTTGGCCATTCCTCAGGGCCGCCACGAGTTGGTCTACCCTCGCTCGCTGAGGCGAGACCGGGGTTGACGAGCTCGGTCCTTGAGCCTGATCCAGTTCATAGCCTACTATCAAAGGTTCCTGGTTGACCGAGGCCGGTTGTCCGTATCCACTCGTCGGGGATCGGTCCTTGTCCACGAAGACTAGACCGGTCTTCTGTTTCCAGTTCCAGCCGAAGGTCGGTTTGTTCAGACCTCTGTTCTCCTTACCGGTGTACTGGGCAATGAAGCCGCTCGGACTCCTCTTGGGCACAGTCTCAGCCACAGGTTGGCTGGCAACCGGGCTGTCGGTGCCGTAACCGGCCTGCCGCAACGCCTCGTACAAGTCCAGCGGGTCCAAGGAGGGCCGTTGGGGAGCTTCCAAGGCACCACTCGGGGCACTCAGCCCGGTGCTCAAACCGCCTCCACTGGTCTCGTCCTTCACTTCCGCCTTGATCCGAGGGTCAGTCACCGTTTGAACCGGCGGTAGGGGAACCGGGGCAGGCGGTAGGGGCGCTCCAGCCGATTGCACCGGCAACCTTGTCAAGGGATCCACCATCTGGGGTCTCGTCGCCACGAGCTGTGACCTCACGGGGCCCACCACCGTCACCGGAGGTGCGCCTTGTCTCGCCGACGCCCTCGTTAGTGGGGCCACCCGAGGTTCCGATCCTTGGGCCGCTCTGAGGACAGCCGCCTCTTCCAAGGCCTCCTTGTATTCGTCGGCCTCTTTGTCGACGAACAAGTCCCGCCACAACTCGTCAGTCAGGGCTTCCCTCCCAGCCGCTGTCAGGGCCGAGGGTCGTCCTCCGGACGCTTGCTTCTCCAGGGCCGCGTCACGGACGCGCACCGCCCGTTCCTCGGGGTCCCCGACGCGAGTGTCCTCCTCGCGTTCTCTTTCATACACGTCTTCTCGACGCCTTTCTACACCGGCATTCCCTCGACGCTCACCTTCACTGGCGTCTCCGCGACGCTCTCTTTCACCGGCGTCTCCGCGATGCTCTCTCTCCGAACCACCGTCCATAGTCTCCAGGACGTTCAAAACAACCGGCTTGTTGATCCCGCAAGCTCCTTTAGAATCCAATATACGCGCGCTGAGTCTCTAGCGCCTTAGTCTCCACGACCGTACCAACACACTTGTCTCTTTGGCTCCGCAGCTCTCCACTCGCATTTCCTGTCGACCTTCCTTGGCGTCCCTCGACGCGGCCGATCCTTGGTGCAGCGGACGAAGTCCTGCCGAGTCCCAAAGCCAGACTTTCTTCCACACTTCTCCGTACTCGAACCCCTTCACGACGGAAGTCCGTACCCTGCTTCTCCACCACGTGTCGCGAGCCGCCTTGGTTAGGGACGGTCAGGCGTCGTATAGAAGGAGTGAGTACTAGAGAGAGCTTTAAAACACACGTGGAAACTAACAGCCAATACAAAAAATGTAAAGACTATTGACTTGCGATTAACCGGGCAAATTCACGACTAACACACTTCTCGGCTAGGGAACGGCTCGCCGTGCCTCGCATAACTATCATCATCAAATTCGCAACTACATACCTTGAGCGCACACGCTCTCTGCTCGTGTACACTCCGTCCAGCTATAAGCTCCAACCTCACCGTGGCGCCCTCGTCCTCTGCAGCGTGACCTCCATCCTGCTACCGCCGCGAGAGGGGACGCACGCGTGCAATCCTCCCGCCGAGCTCTCGGGTCCCTCGAACGCATCTTTCAGATGCCGCCCTGTGAGACCCGGGCCGGCGCCTAGTCCCAGATTTAAGGCCAACCCGCCGGAAACGGGCCGGGTCGGGTCGGGTGGGCCCTCGGTGGGTCCGCTATCGTCCTCCAAGTGCTCTTCGTAGATGCGGTCGTGCAGCGCACGCTTAGCCTAAACGGACTCATCTCCGTGCCCGAGACGGTGGCCATCGTGTCCCGCAATCTCACTCGTGACAGTTTACGTGTGCTGAGTAAATTTGAAGCAATAATACAGATGACGCCTGCACATCACAATTGAGGATTGCCATGTACGTGTATGAGACGATGCCAGCTACAGTATTAGTAGCTCTAACTTTTTGCTGTTGTATTGAGGTTACTAAGCGGCCGGAATGATGATCAAATTCGATTCCTGCTCGGGTCAGTGGCCTTGACAATGAACTTCTGCTTGTACCGTAGAGCTCGAGTCGCTACGCCCACCCAAGTGGTGGCCAATTTTGCACTTTGGAATGCACAATGGACACCAGACCTGACTGGTGTGGGTTGACTAGGCAAAGCGATCCCAATTGACCAAGAACTCTTAGGTCTATACATATACCCAGAGCTAGGACCACTAACTCCATGTAAGACAAGTTCGCTTCAGGTTATACGGTACACTGTACCTTTACCCCCAGCCAATCATCATCCGCTTCGCTCTATTTCAGCCAATCGCTCGTGCCTGCCAACGAGCACCAGCTGTCACCTTTCTTCCGACGAGTCCATACAAAAGCAGGTGCTATCGTAGGCCTGCGTCTCCGCCATGCGCTACGACCAGCAGCAGCAGCAGCAGCCGCCGAGCGACGACCGCCCCAAGCTCTTCATGCCTCCGCCCGCGTACGGCCACTTCCTGCCGCACGGGATCCCGCACCACACGCCCATTAAGTACGAGCCTTACTTCCCTCCTCCTGTTGCGTCCATGCTGCACGTGTCGTCGGACTTCCAGGCCCATGGCAATGACGCGCCGGCGTCTGCTTCCTCCAGCAACACCAGCAGCAACAGCGCCAAGCGCTCGCGGGAGGAGCTCAACCGCAAGGAGAAGCAGCGCATGTCCAAGCTCAACGAGCGCATCGACCAGCTCAAGCAGCTGCTGGACGACGCCGGCGTGCAGACCAAGAAGAACAAACAGGCCGTGCTGGACAACACCGCGCACCTGATCGAGAAGCTGCAGACGGACCTGCAGATCGCCCAGCAGAAGGCGGAGCGAGCCGAGAAACAGGCCCAGAACTTCCGCTCGCAGGCCCCGAGAGGCGGCCAAGCGGCGGAGAAAGTGGCTCGACGGGTGTTCGAGAACGCGACAATGCCCCGCCTGCTCGTGGATGTGCAGCTGCGCACGGTGGCGTTCAACGACGCGTTCGTGCAGTATACGGGACTGTCGGAGACGACGTTGAAGAGGAAGAAGACGCTGCGGCCGTTCGTGTGTGCGGACCAGGACAAGCTGGAGAAGATCGTGCAGAGAGTTTGCGAGACCAAGAAGACGGTGGCTGTGAGGGTGGAGGCGGCGGTGCAGGGAGGTGATTCAGTGGCGGTGACGTTGATCGTTGCCGTGGTGGTGGACGATGGTGGAGAGGCGACGAATCTCGAGTTCAGTCTGATCCCAGTGGAGGAGCAGCAACAGCAAGTGGCTTCAAAGCGGCGGAAGGTTGACACCAAGTCGGACGAGAAAGATTCGACATCTGGAGACAAGTTGAAGGACGAGTCTGCTATTTACGTGCAGCTGTGAGCGCAAACCAGCTGACAAACAACCGACTGGGAGTCGAGAGTATTAATGTCTTCTTCTCGGTGTAAGGAGAAGAAGAGTTGTGAGCTTGAGCACGAAGGTCAAACGTACCTATGCTCTTGAGGAAGGAAACCCCGCGAGAATGCCCTTCCTCGAGAAACCAGCTTCATAAACAAAACAATAAGTAAAACATTTTGATTCACGACGAGATGGATGGTAGTGTCAAGGAACTTTATTTGGATTTCTGCAAGTAGAAGACTCTACCTGCACGTAACTTGTCCAATCTAGTTGCTGAGCTCGTCCTTGGCTTGGTAGAACGGGAAGTCGGTGTAGCCCTTGCCGCCCAGGGACGAGTTATAGTACACCTCGTGTCCAGCCTCCGGGGTGAGCGGCCAGTCATTCTGGAAGCGCTCGGCCAGGTCGGGGTTCGAAATGTAGAGACGGCCAAAGCCCACCAAGTCCACCGTTCCAGTGCGGATCGCACCCTCGGCACGGTCGCGCGTGTAGTTGTTGTTGGCCATGACGATGCCCTTGAACGCCGTCTTGGCGTCGAGCGCAGTGGTGAGACGGCACTTGTCCGTGTACCCAAAGCCGAAGCCGTCGAGGATGGCAAGGTAGCCCAGCTTGTGCTTGCTCAGCTCCTCCATCGTGTACTTGAACATCTCGTAGTTGTCCTCGCTACCCATGCCAGCGAAAGCGCCGTTGGGGGCGAGACGCACACCGATACGGTGCGACGGCATCGTAGTCTTGACAGCCTCCACGATCTCCAGCAGAAGCCGCGCGCGGTTCTCGAACGAGCCTCCGTACTTGTCCGTGCGCTTGTTGGTGGAGGACTGCAGGAACTGGTCGATGAGGTAGCCGTTGGCACCGTGGATCTCGACACCGTCGAAGCCCGCCTTCAGCGCCAATTCGGCTCCGTGACGGTACGACTCCACGACTTCAGGGATCTCGTCGGTCTCCAGTGCACGAGGAGTCTCGTAGTCCGATGCTTCGTAGTTGGCAGAGCGTGTGTGGCCAGCCTCGAGACGCAGAGCCGACGCAGAGACGATCTCGCCCTTGGAGTTGAAACTCGAGTGGCTCTGACGCCCCATGTGCCACATCTGCATGAAGATCTTGCCTCCCTTCTTGTGCACACGGTCGGTGACGCGCTTCCAGCCTTCCACGTGAGCGTCCGTGTAACACGCCGCAGCATGGTACCATCCGTAGCCCTGCTCGGAGATGGCGGTGGCTTCGGTGATGATGAGTCCAGCACCCGCACGCTGCTCGTAGTAGAGCTCGTTGTCTTCCGAAGGCACGCGGTCCGCATTGGCACGACCGCGACTGAGGGGTCCGAACACGACGCGGTTCTTGAGCTCGAGGTCATCGCCCAGCTTGAGCGGCGTGAAGAGCTTGTAGTCGGCGGTGATGGCGGCCATGGTTGCAAGATTGGAGGATGGTTTGCTTGTGCTGAAGACAGTAAATTGCAGAGTGAGCAATGAAGGAGTTCCGGCAGGACGGACAAGTGCACAAGATCGTGAGGGAAGACATCATGGAGACTGTCCTTAGTTGGTGACGTCAGTGCCTAAAGATGGCTACATTGTACAGCGCGGTGATTCGCAGTAATCGGTTGTTTCAGTATGCATCCTTGTCGACGAATCTGTGACGTTCAAAGTGGCTACTTCTGGAGAGCTATGTACATGTACGTTTTTAAACGCAGGAATGGCGTTACTGTACCGCAACCATAACACAACGTCACAACACGCTTTAGAGCAACCTTATCACCCCAAGAGCAACCTTATCTCCCAAAATCTTAGCCCTACACCTAGCTCACAACCCTAATCCCGTTTGAGGACGGATGTCACTTTCCGTCAAATCTTCAAAATTGAGGTACTCGGCAGGAAATCTATCGTCCGAGCCTCACCCCATAAAACCCTGAGAACGATGACACGACCCTAAGCCGAGCTAGATGTGACCATGCTAGGTCCTGGGTTTAACCCCGCGTGCTCCGCACACGGGTTTAAACCGCAGGCGTTGTTTCGGCTTTGACGAGATTTTAATATTCACCCCCTCCTAAGATTATCAAAAGTTAAGATTGCTGGAACCACTCCCTTAAATGCACAGCTACGTGTCCTGCAGTCACGCTGTTATATATAGCTCGTTTACTCATTTCACACTTCCAGCTAGCTACTCGACAACTCTATAGGCGATTTGGGGCCGCCGTTAACGCCGAGGCCTATCATCATTCTGAATCCATCTTGCAAGTGATTGTAGGTTTACGAAGACCAAACGCTACAGTACTTTGTTTTGTACATGCATTTGCCAGCTCTCTACGCATTTTTTTCGTGTTGTGTATTACCCTCTTTTGCGCAAAGCAATTATCCTATTAATGGCAATCACCAATTCTGATTGCAAAGAAATCATAAAATGGCAATCACCATTCGTTCGATTTCGTAAGGTTTCCATACGATTTTCAAGTGAAGCGTAAGGCAACTACAGCCTCCCGAAGCCTCTGTATATTTTATTGAATGCGATTGAAACGGGATTTGCGGGTTCTATCGTAAGGCAGAAATCTTAGGCGCTACAACTCACTCCGATTCGTCAAAACGCAAAGATCCACAAGATGGAGGCAGCGACCTCGTTGGACAACTTCCGTAATGCCGATCCAGCGAGAACAGCCGAGGCTGATGCCACCACCCGCTCGCGAAGCCGTGTAGACCCCAAACCAGGCACACCCACACGCTTGTCTGCAGCGACAGCCAGGCCACGCTCATCGGCGGCCGTCGCACCACCCGATCATGCTGTTGGTGCTGCTTCACTTGCACCACCCCCAGACAACCAAGAACTTGATGGTGACAAGGTTCGCTCGCTCTGCATCCCGCCAGGGACTATTGCTAGGTACCAAAGCTATCTCACAGGGATTCGCAAGTGGGTGATGGCAAACAAGAATATTGTCAACCCACAGTGCTTCCTTAATGCTGCTGGGGAGCTCAACCCTGTGGTGTTCACGCCCAAGGACTTCGAAGCGTTTCTACTGGCCAAGAGGAAGGACTTAAAGGCGGTCACATTGGGTGGCTATCGTAGTGCGATGAGGGACTTATATCGACGGAACAACATCCCGGTGTCGGACGAGTACGGCGACTCCATGAAAACGCTATTTTCTGGCATCAAGCGACCCCAAGCCGACAATGATCAGAGAGCTGACGTGCGCAGCTCCGGCGAGCGTGCTTTTAAGTACTCTCGATACGAGAAGCTGTGCAGTTCAACACTGGCACGAAGTGATGGCGGCTTTGCTCATCTATTTCTCACTACCCAATGGAATCTAATGTGCCGCTCAAAGTCAATCGAGACAATACGCACATCACATCTCGTGAATGCAGATGATAGCATCGGATGTGTGCTTCACAAAACAAAGACAAATCAAGAGGGTAGTGGGCCCAAGGGCCCACGCCACATATACGCCAATCCAAAAGCACCAGCAACGTGTTGGGTGACAGCTTTAGCAGTATACCTCGCTTCTAATCCACTCCAGAAGCCGGCGCCCTCTTTCCGGGATCCAACCAGAAGCTGCGGTTCGGTAAAGCATTAGCTGACGCCCTCAAAGGAGATGAAGATGCAAGACTTTACGGTACTCACTCGATTCGGAAGGGTGCCGCGTCATTTGTATGCAGTGGTCAACTGGAGGTCCATCAATTGTGAGCGTTTGCCTGCGGTGCGGTTGGTCGCTTGGAGGCGCCCAAGACCGCTACCTTCGATACGAGAGCGCCGGTGACCAATTTCTTGGTCATATTATTTCTGGGCTACCACTCAATAGCGCAAATTTGGCGGCATTGCCTCCTCATTTTTCCACGCCGACAAACCCAGCAATAAGTGATTACGTAGCGAGAATGTTTCCTGGACTGGTGAAGGACGATAACCCGCGCCCACTGCTCGAGCTATGCTTGGCATCACTAACATATCATGGTGACTATCTTCAGCGCGTGTTGCCATCCTCACACACGCTACGGTCTACCTTCTTGTTTCGAGATGCAGCGACAATGACCTGGCTTCAACATCAAATCATCGGCAGCGACTCGACTTGGATGCGACCAACGGGGATCCCCCCATACATCGAGATCTACAAGCAATTGGAAGAGACGAAAGCTGCAGTAAACGGTCTCCCAGACATCTTGCTCGGAGGGTTCAGCAGAATTCTAGACGAAAAGGCCGTGTCCTCGGGAAACGTCACGCGCGAGGTCCTCAAACAGACAATCAAGGAACTTTTGGCCGAAGCAGGGATTGGCGGAACTGCTGTGGAACCAGCAATACCACCAGAGTACATAGAACTCGAATTTGAGTTCACTTCTGGGGGCACAAGTTTCATTTTCTCCCTGAAAACTTCAAGTTTCCAGGCACAGACCTACTGACAGCGTGGAAGCTGTGGTGGTTTGGTGAATAATGCATGTGGCTACCCACCTTTGCGCCAGATTACGAGTCGAGATCTCTCGTCTCGCCAGAAGGCGAACACGCTGTAAGAGTGTCTGCGCTAATGAAGCGTCTAGTCTCGGAAATAGAGCTAAAAACCGGCACACGTGACGTACAAGTTCAAACTGAGCAAGAAGCCGAAGATCTATTCGCTATTGGAATGGAGAATCTGGCGCTCATACCGTCAATTCGATCACGGCGTGCCTCACAGCGGAAGGTGACCACCGTGGTCCACTTGTTGCGCGAAGCTAACAAGGCCAGAAATCCGAATGCACGAATTATACCTTTCCGTAGTCGTAAACGGTGCAAAGTGACTCACATCGCGTAGTTGGCGTCGTTAAGCAGGTGCTGCTGTTGGCCATCGATGCTCAATATATACCTCGTTGGATGCAGGCGGTGTAGGCACGGTAGTCCTCGAAAAGCCTATTATCCGCCAATCAAAGACTAAGTACCAGACGTAAGGTTGTGTGCCTTACGATTTCTCCTCACAATTCAATTCTGATTGCAAAGAAATCATAAAATGGCAATCCCCAATTGTGATTGTTCAAGAACGCTTTCCCGACTGTATTCCGTTAATTTGCTCAGCATATGTAAACCCGTTGGCGTTGTTGTTGCCTTTGGCAGGCTGGTTGCCCTCAGTAAGCAGTGCGTTAACGAATCACCGCGATTCCAACTTAACAAAGCCATACCATGCAGCTCAATCCAAGTATCATGCTGAGCTGGCCAACTCATTCTTCAAAACCACTCGAGCCCCGCACATCTCGACAAGACGCCACCCACTACCACCACTTCTCACTTCAGGAGCAGTTTCCATAATCAAGCGAATATATATGTTGTACATTGCAAACTGTTTGGCACTTTTGGGAGCAACTCGTAGAGTTGTCTTGCACGAGATATCTATAAATCGTACTCGAGTATGCGCAAGGACGATTGGGAAACGTTCTAACAGCCCTAACATGACTTGAGAATCTCAAGTTGAGATCACTTTGGCACTTTCCAAAAGTGCCATTTTTCGGACATACAAAGCCTCTATGGTTTAGCCTTAAGTACGAGAGCTAATTAGTAGGATGCAAAGATCGACCCTAGAACTTCCTGACAGGAACAGTAGATGTAAGCGGTTCCTCCATCATTTCACGTCACCGGTCTTCGACACTTGAACGACACGCTAAACGCCAGCATCCTCCGGGCTGCATGACAATTCGTAGCGGTACTCTTGCTGCTGCGCGGAGTCCGATGCCACAAAGCTCATTGTCGAACGTGGTATAACTTAACTGTAGCCGAACGGGAACAGCGCGCTCGTATGCACGTACCATCGGTATCCATCGTTCGGGCTCTCACTGAGCGTCACGTTGCCGCTCTCCGTGCCTGGCGGACAACTCAACACAGACAGACACGTTATAAATAGTCAAATGCATTACATTTACTTCCTTACAACAAGGCGCGTATAAACGCATCGACATCAATACAGTGCTCAGGAGGAGCGTTAGGCAGCACACAGCACGCTGATACTCACCAGCACAGCATGACACACTTAACCACTTCACTCGGTGCGAAGCTTGCTGTATCCCTTCTGGGCTGCAGCACCTGTGCTCGTCGTACCGGCACCAGTGGTTGTGGCGCTTGCACTCGCTTTGGCGCCGCCGCTCTGCGTTGTAGACGCGCCGCCCTTTGCCGTTGGCCGTAGCAGCTCCACTCACACCACCGCTCACACCACCGCCAACGCCGGCAGTCCCGCTTGCGCCACCGCCAACACCCGCACCGGCGTTACCACTCACACCGCCACCGATGCCTGCGTTGCCACTAGCGTTCCCGCCCACACCGGCCGTTCCGCTCATACCACCGCCAACGCCGGCAGTCCCGCTTGCGCCACCGCCCACTCCCGCACCAGCGTTACCACCGATTCCTGCGTTGCCACTTACGCCGCCTCCAACTCCGGCGGTGCCTCCGACACCTGCGGCAGCACTTCCGCCCAAGCCGGCCGTACCCCCTACGCCTGCAGCACCACCGACACTGAGGCCAGCGCTAACACCGCCGCCCGCGTTCCCACTTACACCCGCAGTGCCGCTGACACCAGCGCGGCCGTATCCGTTGCCGTAGCGGTTGCCGTATCCACCCACGCCGGCTCCGACACCAGCGCCAAGGCCGCCAAGACCGACACCGACACCTCGGCCGTACAGCCCACCACCGACGCCAGCACCGCCGTGGCCGTACAGACCCGCACCGCCGTGGCTGTATAGACCGGCACCGAGGAGTCCGAAAGTCTGGGCGGCCTCCTCCTTGGCGTAGACTCCGTTCGAGAGCGCCACGACGGCGAGGCACACGGTTGTAGGTTGCCGAAGCAACTGGAGCAACTTAAAATGTAGCAGTTGCCGAGGAAGGCGTAGTTTCCCAATGCCGTAGCGAGTCTATAGATAGATCTGGCTGGAGATCGACGGAAGAGCACGATCGTGCTCATTCTCGAATTTCCTGTGCAGCAGCTAAAACCTCCAAGACGTCTCTTCTCGGACAAACGCCGGTAACGCCCATGGCTCCAATCGATTGTTATCTGCGACCGAACAGCTTTGACTTGGTCGGATTTGCCTACGGCAAGGCGGAGGGCACGGTAACCCGCGGCGGAAAGGTGAAGGTCAAATTGGTGCCGAGTGGGCGTTGGTCGAATACACACGTAGAAGCAACCGAGATGACCCAGGAAGACTTCAATGCGCGAGCAGTAACAGCCGAAGAGGCACTCGATGGAGTAGGTACCTTCGTGGGTAGCCATCTGTGTGTCGCGGGTACGTTGAGGCGGGGCCAGAGTCTGGGACTATGGCTTGGTTGTTGGCTACAGATGGGAGCTGGCTCAGAACCACGGTTGGCTCGATGTAAACTTCAAAGGCAGTGATGTTTCGGTCGAGCATGCCCCGGGAACCATTCATGATGTCCCCGTCGAGATCTATGCGCTTCAACCGTGCGCAGGGAAAAGCACCAGCCTCGTCATGCCCGCAGAAATGAAGCAAGTTCATTTACGAGTGTACAATCGGTTCAATGGCGTTAATCTGACGGCCACGCGTGACTCAAAGGCGCTACTCACTGACGTAGACGGTCAAGTAGTCAATGAATCTAGTGCTGTCTCTATCCTGGATATCAACAGCTTCCAGGTGTCGGAAGTGTCAGTACAACACATTCTCGATTACATTTACTACAAGGAAGGCAATCGCACGTGTCCAGCGGGTATGAGTTTCGGCGAGACTATTTTTGACCTTGGGGCGCCAGAAGCCCAGGCATCAGTTCCAAGATCGTCGCTTGAGACAGAGGTCGTACAGAGCGATGGTCTAAGTGAATCTGAGGACGACGACGCCGTGCCAGCTGCAACGACGCCAAGTTTGGGGCGGCTTGAGCAGCCTGCAGCCTCTAAGCGCAGGCGACTTACAGAAGCTCCGGGCTTGAACACTCGGCAGTCTACTCCGACGGTGACCGCTGGTGGATCTTCACAGCCAACTCGAGATGTGGATCAGCTGATCTCTTTGCAGCGACACAGAATTCCAGGTAATAGTACTGGTGAATTGATGGCAAGATGCGAAGAAGACACTTTGGATGCTCTACAATTTCAACTAACTGGTATGCAGACCACCATTCACTTGGATCTTGTCAACGGTAACTATGCGCAGATGACAGCACAGCGATTTATGGAATTTGTTCAAATTTATTGGCGAAAGTTTGGCTTCTTTCTCCACCCTGCTATTCTTTGAGCGTTATTTGGCTGAGATTTTGGCACCCGCGGTCTATCAATTCAGCACTTCGCTCGTATAACCGAGCACGACAAGCGAATTCGTGTCCTGGAGCACGACATGAGCAACTTTTCCAGGAATAACAAACTGCCTCCAGCTGCACGACAAGAAGACCTCTCGAGCATAATTGGATCTGTCGATGTGTGTGCAGTGGCACAATTGCTTTATAAACCAGTGGTGTATGACACATTCATGGCTGCCTCTCGATTTTTCGGTGAACTGCGTGTGAGTGGATTTCCCTCTTCCCAAGAAGCTCTTTCGGAGTTGGTTGCATGGGTCGATGACCGTTTAGAGCTGTTCCGGGTTCTCGTGAGTGAGGAAAACTGGCAAGAGCTAGACCAGATCAAGTCTCAGTTTAGTGCGTCTCATGGGTCCTTCGTCCGCGTGCACCAAATGATCCTCCGGCAGGACGATCTAACTAAGAGAATCCCGATGGCTACACTGCGTGTTGCTGGATGAGTTCACTCAACTGGAGCCAGGTTGGGCGAGACAAGACAATCTGCGCGACGGTGCTTGGGACGCGTACGATCAAAGGTTTTTTTCAACTGTTGCATGAGTAGCATGGCCAATGGTTTTTCCTCCTCGTGTATGACACGTTGGCGTGAGTTCACGCAGTAGGAACACAAAGACAAATCAAATCACTTCTGCTTTTGCTGAGTTCGAGACACTTGGGTTTCTTCGCTATCTACGAGGCTGACGCAGCAGGAACTTGCCTGCGCTGCCACTGACGTGCAATAGAGCCTGCTCTGTTCGGTTATGAGCCCAAAAGCAGCTCGTGGATACGGAGAACAAAGTATTTAAGCAAGAGATGTCGGATCTGGCTGGAACTACGGACCCTCGTGGTGCGAACCCGAGTGGAGGTGGACAGCCACTGCGTGGGCAACCTCAGCCTGAGGTCCCTGGTGGTGGTGGTCAACCTGGACATCAACCTGAAGTGCCTGGAGCTGGTGATGAACAATCTGGACTTCAACCTGACGGACTCCCAGGTGCAAATCCTGGGATGAAAGTGCCGAGACCACTTGGTAGCAGCAAGCCACCGAAGTTTGATGATACTTTCGAGGTCTATCAGTTGCGGCTCAAGTTGTACTTGCAGCAGCGAGACTCGTGGGAGGTGGTGACTGGAGCCGAGACGCGGCATGCTATGGATCCAGTGTTACAGCGCCAATTTGATGATAAGAATCGGCTTGCCATGGAGACAATTATTCGCGGGTTGAAGGGTGGCGATGCGCAGAAAGTGTGCAACTTCGAGACAGCAAAGGAAATGTGGGAAACTCTCACTGCTGAGAAGACGCAACGGGATTACTCCTATGCGGTGCACCTCAAGCGTGAACTATACACGCACTCGTACACACCTGGGAAGAAGATGTCTGATTACATTCAAGAGATGAACGCCTTGCAGCAACGACTGCAACACATGGGCCCCAGCTTTGTGATAAACAACAATGAGATGTCACAATTGTTGTTGATCGGAGTTTGTGCAGATCACCGAGAGCTGGCAACACAGTTTGATTTCTCCTATCGGCAAGGTATTCGTCCGACCTTGCAGCAAGTGAAGAAGGCTCTGCTCTCTCGTGACGAGGTGGACAAGATGGCTACTGATTCAGCGGTGAATATTGCGGCATCGAGCAGTGACACTCCAATGGTCATGCAGATGGGAACGGCTTTGAGCCAAGGCCCTGGTCGAGGTCCACCCACGGGTTCAGGACATGTGCAGACGACTGGAGTTGGAAAGCGTCGTGCTGTTCGCTGCTATCACTGCCACAAGCTGGGACACATGCGAAAGGACTGCTGGCGCTATAAGAATATGTAGACAAAGGCCCAAGAGGGTAAATGCAATCGACAGGGCAAGGATAAGCAGAGAAATAAGGACAAGGGCGGTAAAGGTGGAAATAGCGGAAACGGTGGATCCAAGCCAGACAACAAACCGACTACTGGCACTATGGGCTACATGCGGTTCGTGGCAGAAGCGAACGGTGAACAAGACAGCAGTAGCAGCAGTGGTTCGGGAAGTGAAGCGTACATTGGCATGGCGATGAAGGGAGCCCGACACGGACCCACTGGTGACTGGATGCTGGACTCCGGCACCACATCGCATGTTTGCACTTAGCGCGAGCTCTTTACGCAGCTGAAGAAGTCGAAGGCATCGTTCAAGGTGTGGGATGGTGGAGTGACGCACGGAGAGTTGTGCGGAGCTGTGGTGATCACTGCTGTGGACGTGCAGAGCCAGAGTAAGATGACCTTGATGTTGAACAATGTGGAGTTTTCTCCTGAAGGTCCTGTGAATTTACTCAGCCTTGGTCTTTTGCTAAAGGAAGGCTGGCAGCTGACCACCAGCCCCCCACCTGAATTGCCGCAGAAGATGTTTTTGACGCGCGAAAGCAAACGCTTGGAGTTCATCTTTCACGGGCAGCATTACTGGCTAAACACTGGGAATTTTGGCGAACGCCATGCAGTGGTGATGACAACCGTGAATGCAGATGCAAGTCCATTGATGAGATGGCACGAGCGTCTGGCCCACCTGAATGAAGCCTCTCTGAAATTCATGGTGACGCACAATGTGGTCACAGGGTTGGATATCTCGTCAGATCAACTGCGAAAGAAGTTGCAATGCTTGAGTTGCATGTCTGCTAAGCGGAGGCGAATGACATACGGTGACGCCACGGACAAGCGCACTACCGTGAGTTTTGAACGGTTGACGTCGGATGTGTGTGACATGGGCAAGTATCTGCCGGGCCTCAGCACGATGCGCTACTTCCAGTTGATTCACGATGAGGGATCTCGATTTATGTGGTGCTTTATCTTGAAGAACAAGAATGAAGCGGCAGGCAACACACAGCGGCTTATTGCGGAACTTCTTGCTGACAGAAGGAAGATATCCCGGTTCACTAGTGATGGTGGTGGAGAATACGTGAATAACGAGTTAAAAGAGTTCTTGGACAAGAACGGAATCGTGTTCATTCCCACTCACCCGTACACGCCGCAGGAGAATTGTCTTGTGGAAAAGATGAACAGTGTAGTTGTGAACAGGATGCGTGCTGTGATGCATGCAGCCAATTTGCCGACTGTGTTGTGGCCTGAAGTCCTGCGGTATGTTGTGGAGGTGTACAATTTGACGCCGACCAAAGCGTTGAAGGGCGTGACACCTACGGAGCATTTGACAGACATGAAGCCTAATGTCAGCGCACTAAAAGTGTGTGGCTGTGTGGGATATGTATTTGTCCCGAAGGAGATTCGGAAGAACAAGCTATCGACGAAAGCTGAGCCTGCGCTGTTCCTCGGATTTCCGAAGACAAAGCATGGTTACCGACTGTTGCATCTGCGAACGGGGAAGATGGTCGAGGCCCGCGACGTCAAATTCCGCGAGGATGTGACGGTCGAACGCACGTATATCAATGCGTTGCTGAAGGGCAGACAGCACTATTACCCGAAGATCCCATTTATTCCGCTTCCGGTGGAGTACGTTGCAATGCTGGTGAAGCAGTCCGTGAGGCTGTTGAGGAAGTAAGAGGTGGTGAGTTCACGCAACGAGAGATGTGCCCTGCCGAGCAGCAGCAAGAGCGACAAGCTGACGCTGTGAATTCGGTGGGAGAGCAGTATGTGACTCGAGATGATGATGACGGTGATGAAGTTTCGGTGGGAGCACAGGCGGCTGAATCGTCGACTAGTGAACAGTCTGAAAGGGATGACGACTATCAAAGTCGGATGCCTACCGCTGATGAACTTCGACCGTTCAGTGAGCGAAATAAAGCAGCTCGAGTGGGCACTCAACCACGATGCAGCTCTAAACGACTGTGTGGGTTGCGTCGATCGCAACGAAAACGACAAGCGAATGTTCATTTTACAGACTACATCATGGCTGCGCTGGAAACTATGGATTATCTGAACGGCAATCCAGCCACGGTGGAAGATGCCTTGAACTCTCCGCAACGTGATCAATGGTCGAAGGCAATGACACTGGAGATGCATGCACACGAAGTGAACAGCACCTGGCGACTGGTTGACAGGCCAAAGCACCCGTGCAACATTTTGAAGTCAACGTGGGTGTTGAGAGCCAAGTTCAACGAGAAAGGAAAGGTTGAGCGATACAAAGCTCGACTGGCAGTTAAGGGCTGCGGCCAGAAGTACGGTGTCGATTATTTGGAGACGTACTCTCCGGTTGTGCGCATGGAAACGGTACGACTGCTACTCATTCTGGCGTTCTTGCTGGAGCTCGAGTGCTACCATGTCGACTTTGTCACGGCATTTTTGAATGGAGTGCTGAGTGGCGTGAATATATACATGGAGCAGCCGGACTACTTCCGTGACGGCACTGATCGTGTGTGTGAGCTATTGATAGGGCTCTACGGCTTGAAGCAAGCTTCCAGACTTTGGTATCAAACTCTGCATGAGTATTTGTTGGAGATTGGGTTCACTCAATGCGATTTTGATGTGGGTTTGTACCAAAGGTGGGAGGATGGCCGTGTAGTGTACCTGAGTGCATACGTTGATGACTTGCTCATTGCGGGCAAGAGGGAGGACATCGAAAAGGTGATCGATCAACTGAGCAGTAAGTTTGCACTCAAGAACCTCGGTCGTGTGAAGCACATTCTTTCCATGGAAGTGAACTACATTCCTGGCAAGCTATTGTGCCTCTCACAAACGGCATATATTGATCGAGTGTTAGAGCGCTTCGGCATGAGCGATGCGCGGCCGGTCGGATCACCGATGATGCAGAATGAAGAAATGCCTCCGATAGAGGAAGATGAAAGCAAAGTTAACGATCCGAACATCCCGTTCCGAGAATTGGTGGGAGCTCTACAATACCTGGTGGGATGCACGCGGCCGGACCTGGCCGACGCTGTGAGAAGCCTAGCGAGATACGCCAGCTCGTACACGAAGGAGAATTACGTGTGTGCGAAGTGAGTCTTACGCTACCTTCGAGGTACGCGGACGTATGGGCTGGTGTATCGACGCGAAGGCGAAGTGCAGCCACTACGGATTGATGCATTTTGTGATGCTGATCACGCCAATTGTCCGGAGACGAGTCGGTCAGTAACGGGCTACCTGCTGCGTTTGAATGGATACCCATTTCTATTCAAGAGTAAGCAGCAAGGGAAGGTGACCACTGCTACATGTGGGTCGGAGCTTTTGGCTGCTAGCATGTGTTTGAAGACTTGATTTGGGCGCGTAAGTTGATGAAAGAAGTTCGCGGAGAAACCCCTCCGTGTTCCACGATGTACATGGACAATCAAAGCGCCATCAAAATGGCATCTGAGCCTGGTAACTACAAGAAGATGAAACGATTCGCTAAGAAGAGTCGTGAAATCGCCGAGTTCGTGAACAAGGAAAAGATCAAGCTGCAGTACGTGTCAACCACTGACAACATCGCAGATATTTTCACGAAGGCGTTGGGACCTTACAGGTTTCAGAGTCTACGCCGAGCGCTGAATGTTGAAGATGTTTCAGCAGCAAACCCGGTCCAGATTGAGTGAGGTGGGAGTAAGAGAATCCCGATGGCTACACTGCGTGTTGCTGGATGAGTTCACTCAACTGGAGCCAGGTTGGGCGAGACAAGACGATCTGCGCGACGGTGCTTGGGACGCGTACGATCAAAGGGTTTTTTCAACTGTTGCATGAGTAGCATGACCAATGGTTTTTCCTCCTCGTGTATGACACGTTGGCGTGAGTTCACGCAGTAGGAACACAAAGACAAATCAAATCACTTCTGCTTTTGCTGAGTTCGAGACACTTGGGTTTCTTCGCTATCTACGAGGCTGACGCAGCAGGAACTTGCCTGCGCTGCCACTGACGTGCAATAGAGCCCGCTCTGTTACTAACAGCCGTCAAGGCGACGAATGCATCAGCAAGTCGACATCCTCATCAAAGTCGTGGTGATCGGCATCCTGAAACGGAAAAACGAGTGTTTATCCCCGTCGAGATTCGCCAAGCTCTTCCTAAGCAAGGCAAGAAACAAATTTGCTTGAGATTCCTCTCTGCGCAGGGCTGCCGAGGCAAGAACGGCAACTGCATAATCAAGAATTTGTGTCACTTTAAACCCGCTACACTACCGGACACTGTCCGCGAATTCATCATTAAGAACTATGGAGGAATGGCGAGCGAGATGCAATGATAGTGCCAGGATGTGGACGTAGGTCTGGCCACTTCCGGGTATGAAGACCTACCTCAACAAAAGGATGGGAGTCGAGAAAACGTGTCCATGCCTCCGACCGAGACCGCAGCAGGACCGCTCGGCAAGCTCATGGTGCCGAACCCGTCTGCAACAGGACCGCTCGATAGGCTCATGCCTCCGAGCCCGTCCACCACAGGGCCGCTTGATGGGCTCATATCCTCGAGCCCGTCCACAACAGGGCTGCTCAATGGGCTCATGCCCTCGAGTTCGTCCTCCACAGGGCCGCTCGTTAGGCACATGCCATTGAGCCCGTCCACCTCAGGGCCGGTTGATTGGCACATGCCTTCGACCACGTCCACCACTGAGCCGCTCGATAGGCACATGCCTTGGAGCCTGCCCGCTTTAGCTCCTCCCGATAAGATCACACCATTAGCTGGGGGCACTTCGGCCCATTTTGTTAACAGCCAGCAGCAGCGTTTTGCGAAGACTACTATTATTCGGCAACGAACGCTCCAAATCCATCTCAAAGCGGCTAATGTTGTCTTTGGCTAAACACTTCAACGCCATGGACTCCAGTTACCGAAGCCAATGCCCCAGTCGTATACTCGCAACGGTAAACTCACGTATCTACTGGATCGCAACAAACAGGCAGTATACAGCGAATTGATCCGAAGGGCTAATTTGCAGTTGCCAACGCTTGTACGGCTCATTCGTGGCGAATCTGGTCAAGACTCCCACCCTAACAAAGCTCTGGAGGAGCCAAATCACCTTTCTGAATGGAAGAATTATCGCTACCTTCACGGTGGCACGACATCGTGCAGCGTGGTGTGGTACCAGAATGGAAAGCTCCGTTCAAGAAGCAGGTAGCGGCACCATCAAATCATGGGTCTGCACAACGAGCCATGAACAACATCATCAAACACCTTCGAACAGGGCAAGATTCCAACCGCTATCTGATCCTAGATCTCGATTTGCTTCCTGTACTGCACGGGGTTACTTATAGTCCCTTTGGTGCTGTCCAAAAAGGTGACGTTGATTTATCAATTGATGCACGGATTATTCATGACCTCTCGTTTCCGCCGGGGGACTCGGTCAATGACAACACTGAACCGGACCACGAAGTTGAAGTCTGTTATGATGGCGCCGAGGCCCTAGCCAATCGAGTCCTCGATGTGGACGAACAATTCCCTACTTTGCAACGAATGATGACCGGCGACGTCAACGGAGCCTTCCGCAATATACCTATGTCCGCCGATCACGTAGGGCGGTTTACAGGAAGGAACAAAAGTTGATTAACAAGTGAGTGGGCTACTCGCTTTGCTTATCTATCTAAACCAAATTATACTGGTATTTCTCTACGGTTGAGGAATCCAAATTCTGCGTTCTGGTGGTGGCACGATCAACGCTGTAGGCTTATCAAACCCTAGGCGTTGGAGAACGTCAGCAACTTTGTCTCTATCGATGCTCAATTCTGTTGAGTGTTGATAGATATATTGACAGTGCCGTCGAAAAGAGCTCTCCAAGTGGCGTGAAAAACAATAGCCGTATGTACTCTCCAGAGAAGCAGCAAAGTTTTGTGTTGCTGTCGCCAGTCATTTCGAATGTCACTTAGTTTCGGGAAAAGCATTGGCTTAGAAAGGATATTAGTAAATAAAGGGGCTCCCCCAGCCACGTGTTTAGCTGTAGGGCATTTTGGTCAGGAAGACCAGCACTTCGCTTTCTCCCCTCCAGCCCCCAGACGGTCTTCCTCTTCCTCTCCCCTCTACAAGGGCCAGTTTGATATATGACGTCCATGCTGACCATCTATAGTGAGAGCTCTGAATGCTCAGTCAGACTGTGACGAGGACCACCACACTCGTCTACATTTTGCATCCCAAAGTGCTGTCTGTTCCCTACTAGTCATGGCCGACCACTGCCTGCCCCACCTTCGTGTGTTCCTGGACGCCTCGCTGCTGGCAATGTTGGTGTTGATAGCCGTCGCGCTGCATCGCCGAGTCACCACCACCAAGAGCCCGTCCAAACTCGATGCCAACGCACTCTACGACCACCTACCGAAGCTGTCAAAATCATTGACCGTTTGAACGTGGATCACCGCCCTGCAATGGTTCACAGCGCAATTTCACAGGCCAAGTCACTGATGGCCAACATAGAATCAAATTATGACAAACTACCATCATTTTTGAGCTCGTTTGAGCGCCAGAACCCCGGCTCTCGCGTGTGCTGCCAACTGGATAACCAGGGCCGGTTCTACGGGGTTTTCCTCTCTGTGGGGTGTTTGGTTGCTGGGCAGGACAATTGGGTACCGATTCTTGAGTGTGATGGCACGCATATGAAGAACGCTCTTTACAACGGTGTGTGCATATTGCTAGTTGGAAAAGACGGGAACTGGGCCAATATCCCGTTTGTGATCGCCTTTATTCACAAGGAGACAGCAGATAACTTTAAGTGGGTTTTTGCAAACTGTATTGCTGCTGGAATCAAGCTTCATGACCGTGCTCTTTTTCAGACCGGGGAAAATAGCGGGATGCGCAAATTCGTCTCGATGCTCGCAATATCAAGGTGCACTTGAAGATCTGCGCACTACACATTTACTTCAACGTCTGTGATCGTTTTCGTGCAGTAGATCCAAATATCGACAGCATACGATCGCTGGTGTTTCGATTGCAGGCTACCTCAACTCTGGTTGAATATGACACCGTCTTGACCGAAATTAATAGGTTGTTTCCTGCTACACGAAGTTTTAATGTCGGCGGAGCCAAACAAACTCAGACAGCTGCCGAATATTTGGGCCGAATCCATCCAACAAGCTGGACCAAGTTTGGTAATTGTACGCTATCGCCTGAAGAGGTAACATCTGTGGGACATCGCTGGAACCCACACGATGCATTTGGAGGTGCTTGTGCTTTGTTTGCGGGAAGAACTACGAGCGCAGTAGAAGGTCAAAACAACGCGCTCTTGCATAGTGGAATTCGCGACCACCAGGTATTTGAAGCCATCGTTCTCTTCTGCAATCTTGTCGCCAAGACAATTGCCGAAAAGAGAGAGAAGGCCAAGAAGTGGCTACTGGACAATCTCACGGTGACACCCCGAGCCAAGCAAATGTTTGACAAACAAGTTTGGGGCGCGACAGCCTGCACAGTCAGGAAGAGTACCGAAGACATTTTCTACGTCGAAGACATGGAGCACAGCTTCGATGGAGCCAGTCATCTAGACAATGTCAACGCAGCAATCGGCTTACCGCAGCGCGAGCAACATTTTTCAACCACGTTCACAGTTGACTTGAAAGCAGGATCGTGTACTCGCTGTGCTGACCGCCAGCACCTTCAGCTTCCTTGTCGCCACATCATTGCTGCTCTTTACCATCAATGTGGTTCGCGAACCGCGACATCAGGAGCCTACAAATTCTTTCATCTTTCGTACACATGTGCAGCGTACACGCATGCATTTCAAAGTGCGTCGGTCATCTTGCCGTTCATCCCAGCACTACTTCCCGATACAAGGATCCAGCCACCTCCACTTTACAACCAAGCTGGAGGCAGTTCACGTCGCATTCCACGCGATGTGACTGCGAGAGAGAAACGTATACCATCACGCGGAGAGTCAAACCTCAGGGCTCGAGTAGCGGGAAAGTCAAAGTCGACCACTGTTCACGTAGATCGTGCTGCCATAGCAGCAAAGATGCAGACGCATTTCACTGCTGAAATCCGGGCTGCTGCAAAGCAAAAAGCGGGTGAAGTACCGCTGCAGTCGCTGTGGTAAAGCAGAAGGCCACAATGCAGCACGGTGTCCAAATCGTGCAAAAGGAAGTGTTGATGCTGATGTTCAACCCGGCAACTACATCGTCGGCAATTGTCCGATCGATTTGCTTGAGCGCCGGAATAATGTCGTCGTAGAAGAAGTTGAAATACCGACGATCATCAGCGAATACAGCTTTTGAATAATCGGGCGGGAGTCCAAAGTCTGCAGATTATCCCTGGAACAGCGTATGCAATACGAAGTCGAATTAGATGAAGCTAATCAAATTTTTCAATAGCATCAATACCTTTTTCAATCATAATCATGACAAGGTGCTTCACTTTGTCCAAAAATTCTCTCTTTCCGGGTTTGGGGGCACTGGGCTTTATTACCACACCGCTCACCCCCCACATGCGGATCAAACAAGAGACTTTCCTGACAAAGAAAGCACCAAGCATCGTACGCAACCAGTAGATCTGCAAATAACAAAATACGATAGTACATGAGCTAAAAAGGAAGGTTTCGTCCACAACGTAAGTCACGAAGTGCTCGTGTACCTTCGCCGAACTTGAAAACTGTCTTCAGTAAGCACGCACATCGTATACGCCATGAAAACAAGCACAAAATGTGTTAGATCACCTGTTAGATGCCATACCACATCTTCCAAACTGTCGACGTCTCCATGAACAACCTTGGAATACCTGGGAGTCTTGTGGTAGAAGATGCAGGTGATGGCGACGCGAGTCAGACCTCGAGACGCGCAGCTTGTAACGCTAGAGTCAACACTAACGTGCAAATGAGAGCCTTCAAGGCGGTGATGAAGCACAAGAGTTAGTTTGACCTACCGTGTATCGATGTTGTTGGCTGAGTGTGAGGTTTGTGGTTTGTATGAGGAAAAATCTTTCTGTGTCGCGTCCCAGGCATATGCTTCAGTTTTACGGTCGATCTCAAAATGCTTGATGTATTTGCGGTAACTCTCAATAATTATCCGTCCTGGCTGCCCACAAAAGAAGCTTTTTTCGCGTTCAATTCCGCACATGCAATGCTGTATATTGCTCTTTGATACAGTAGTTAGCTATGCTATCGCGTTCCAAGAGTGCTATTCGACCACAGACTCCTCGCTATGCGCTTCACTATTTGAAGCAGACACATTTTACTGAAGCTGACCTCGTTTTCCAAAAGCTGCTCAGAATATAACTTGTCATGGGCACAATGTTCATCATATTCTCGTAAGAAATAAAGCGATCGTTCAATAGAGAAACGTTGAGTCTGAAAATCCCGTGTGTAGAGCACATTTACTTTCTTGGTTAGAAAAAACAACAACTCCCTTTGCTCTTCGTCCATGTAGAGTATATTCATTGCATGAGATTCCCAGCATTCATGGAGGACAGCTGAACTAACCTGAATTGAACTTACATGTTATGACTGTTGGTAATTGAGTTAGTTAAACAATTATGTGGGGTTTCGCCAGCCCTCTTGAACTTTGCAACCGTCCGTAGAGAGCAACAATGCCTCAACCTCGAAGTTGTGATGCATCTAATCCAATTTTACGAATATAGGGGAGCTCACAGTTAATTTATTACCATAAGAGTACACAGAGGCTTCATGATCCCATATTTCCATATTTTATTTCTCAAAATGGTCATATTAGGCTTCAATATGGGGAAACACAGGACTCGCATATTTGAGGAGGCCTGGTGGTCGGTGGTTTGCTGCTTGTGACCACGTTCTGCTGTCGGATAGAGAACTTCCTCCTCGCTCCAAATGCTCCGGAGGTCGACCCAACGGAGCTCTCGCTCAGACTCGCGACTATCAAAACTGCATTAGACGGTGATAACAAACCTTGCGAAACGCGAACACCTCCAGATGCGACGGTGCTGGTGTAGGTTGTAGCGTCCCCGACTGAACTATCTAAGGAGTTCTGGCATTGCTGGAAATCGTCACGCAGGAAACGCCCTGTACACACCAAAACCAACAAAAAAAAAACGCAGCAAACAACGAAATTTACGGCCGTGTATTCGCCACTCAAGTCCCGAACGGGTATCTGTATAGCACGTTAATTGCGCGATCGTGGATTAACCACGTGAAAACAATCACACGTTACATGTTCATACACGATACTTTCGCATGCATGATTTCTAGGCGCGAACAAATGCATGGACTGTAGTTCAACCATTTAATATTGTTTCTTACGTACTCAAATATGCATTTGCCTATCTTTTTTCATTGCCAATGTTGGTGACGAGCACTAGACCTAGTGCATTATCTTTTCAGTGTCTTCCATTTGGTGCGACGAGTGCTTTCACAGTATGACAGAGGCCGGGACCGGCTCTAAACGGAGCTGTTGACACTGCGAGGTTCTTACACTTGCCTTCAATAGCCATTCGCCGCGCGCCACACCGCGTTATGCGCATCCCGCTTCGCTTTTTTATTTGCGGCAGCGATAATGTTGAGGGCGGCTTGCCACTCCTTGAGCTGTGACTCCGTGAGTCTTGTGACACCGTTTGCAATGTCGTCCGCAGAATAGCCCCAACTTCTAGCCAAGGCTGCAAGCGGGTTTCCTGCGCGTTCCTCCGAGTCATCGAGGTCATCGGAATCATCGAGGTCATCGGAGTCATCCTCAACAGGCTTGCTGTAACTCCTCAGAAATCGCTGGCTCGGGCCACCGCGCGCCACCGTGGAGATCTTGGCCTGGTTGGAATCCATGGTCACAGCGATGGCCTCGCTTGCGAAGAGGAAGGACGCCGCGGCAACCACCAAAAAAACTTGAGAGAGACGCATGGGGTTCGTTCATTGTTGGACTTGAAGACTTGAGCACAGGAAAGCAAATTGCAAAGTGAAGATCGAAACAGGCATGTACTAAAGGTGCCGCCTAAGAATAACAACGTACTGTAGTCTGCAGCACGTTGCTCACTGTCCTTGTATTTTAATACAAATGACAGTATTAAAATACATGTAGTAGTACATGCAGACGAGTTGGGATCTGCAGATCTCGTATGGTCGCCAACAATAATCTGCGCAGGATGTTTATCATTTAACCATCGTGATCTGAAAGCACCACAAATACTTTTGCTACTGTTGGCCTTCGTCGAGTTTTTCGACTTAACTACGCTGTTATTATACCGCTATCGCTGGATCGATAGGCACAGGAACTGCAGAAGGCGACGGACGTATATTTAAAATTGTTGAGGACAACAACAACAAATCGCGATCACCGCTGCGCAACGAGAAGATACATGTGCGACAATGACAAGACAAGATTGGATGAGTCACTCATCATTAGTGTGACGCGGTTGCTGCTAGAGCTGTCAACGTTGAAAAAAAGGCAACTGAACAGAAACGTAGGAATCCAACAGAAACTGAAGGACCAACTGAAGCCAACTGAAGGTAAACTTTTAGCTTGCCCTCCAAAATAGATAATATTCCAATCTACTTGAAAGAGTATTTGGTCACTTACATCAGTGCATACATGAGCCATATAGTAGAAGACGATCAGTGCAGTCGGCGACTCAGCGGTGGCGAGGCAACTTGGACATTTTTTCATGGTAAAGATAGTGCCGGTACCGCTGGAGCACGTGAGTGGTGGTGGTGACATCTTCGCCACCGTTGTTGGCGAACGGACCGACCATCGATGGTTAAGTAGAATTTGTACGTGATCTTAACCATGAAACAATGTATGTGGTCTCGCTGTGCTTGACTATGCTTAACTTCATGTAACCAGAGTGTGGAGGCTGAGTGGGTCCACTTGACGTCGCTCCAAATGGCTACGCATGCCAGGTGAATGGCGAGTAACCGAACACTGCGAGTTGATGCATCAGCAATGCCCAAGGGTGACTACTGGGGCACTATCGGACTTGGTGCAATTGTGTAATGTAGCGTTTATTATATCCTGCATCACCTGCATGTCGACCGCAGGTTTACCCCCGAAAGCGAGGTCTGGAAAAGGCTGGTTGGGCGACCTACAGCTTGCCAGAGGTAGTGTTTGATTTGATTCTGGTATTGAAATCGCTGAAGGAGGGACCAATCAAAGTACCCCCCGGAATTGGCAAATCCTTCCCAGTAGAAATATCAAAGATAAACTATGGTACCAGTTGGCCTTCAGTTGCCTTCAGTTAGTGCCCACATAGAAAAGGTTTCGGTTCCGTTCAGTTGGCATCGTTTGAGAGCGAAGAGTTGACAGCTCTAGTTGCTGCAGACAACCACGCCAGAGACAACAATTTACAGCTGGACAGATTACTCTTGAACAGCGTAAACCTGCAAATTTTGTGTTGCATCAACACTACGATCCTATTGGGTAAAACTGTGATTATGCGGTCAGGAACACACCACAATGCGTTTTCAACAGAACCACCAGTGAGAATTGACCAATCAGGAACAAGCTAATAATTATGCTACCAATTAGCGAACTGGTCAAGGTGAGTTAAACTTAAACTTAGGTAAACAACTTCGAGTTCCCGGTGACGACGGCGGCCCCCAGCACACCGCTATGCAAGAAAGAGCGCCACTCTGATCCGTGTCGCGGGGGGGGTCGCTGTTGCCTGGTGCTTGGGGCGTGGATGAGTCGTGTGCTTGCGTGTCATATTCGAGTGTGGGAAGCACGCCACTATTTAAGCTTCACTGACCATTGAAATAACCTTGTGGTGTCGCGTCCCAGCCATTGCATTTTATCCAATCGTGGCTGTCAGCACAATTCTATGTGGTGCACAAAAAAACTTAACCCCTCTGTTACCGGAAATTGGGCCGCTGAACGCGCTAACGAAGAATATCACTAGGAATTTGTATTGCTAGGTCCTTTCCATGACTAGATACACGTGGACACAAGCGGTGTCACGTATAAAGTTTGAGGGTCTTTTGCGGTCACTTACGACGTACATGTGCACTCGATTGAGAGCAATCCCCAAACTTACGACTTTGGCTGATCAGACATCAGGACCAATCCGCAGATGTTGGATCACGAAGATTGGTAAATCACACAAAAAGAACAAGAATCAGGTAAAGTCGTGGTTTTGTTCAGCACATCACTGTGAAATCAGCAAAAACGCAAACATTCCAGCCAATCACTACTCTTAATTGCCGCAAAGAACTTTTTGTGCCAGTTGAGGTCCGTTTTGTGTATGTTCAGAGCATTCTTTGTGCATGTTCTGATTTAACCTCTCGAGCTTATACTTTTTTCGGCCAGAAATAAGCTTGCTTAAAGTATTGGAACGTTTTTTCCGAGTCATTCCCTGTTAGAAGCAACAAACTACGTCGTAAGTTACGACGTAGAAAATCGATTCGTCGTAACTTACGAAGTTGGTAACAGAGGGGTTAATGGCCATTTTGGAGTGGGCCAGAGAAGTACGTCCGAAGTTTTGATTATGGGACGCAAAACGAAACTTTCAGTCAAGCTACGTTTAGGAAAAGTAGGTTTTCATTGGTAGATACAGATAAGATTAGGATTTGATATTGATAGGCTTTAGGATAGGACCTGGATACTTGTGTGCGTGTCCAGGTCGCCATGTTAGCGGCAGTAACCTCGCCGATCAATCAATCACTTTTCAACTTCTCTTCTACCTCTCAAGTGTCCAACCGACGCACCGCGTCTTCTAGCTTCGGGTCTTCGCAACGGCTTGTGTGACATAGTAGCACTTGTCGTGTCAAGCTTCGGTTCAAATTCAAGACAAGGTTTCTCGTGGTCACATTGTGGGAAGCGAGTTTACCTGTGACTTTTGGAGCCAGCCACATCGTGGGGAAGCTCTAGGTCGCGAACCTGCAGTTTTCCGAGGAGCGCTCTTTGGAGTCGTTGGGCACAGCACGCCGGTGGCAGGTGGAAATACCACGTTAGGGGCTTTGCCTCCGCCAAATATGGATAGTGACCTGACCTCCATTGTGGTGTTGGACTACTACTAGAAGCCGGTTTAGTACCAGGGTGCCTGCATTGTGTCTGCTAACGCGGAACATTGTGGAAGCTAACAGTCCTTGGTTACCCGGTAGTAGTTCCGTGCCTTACCCCTCTTTCGAACTTTGGTCTATGGCCCGTCACAAGAAGGGCCACAGTCAAAGCAGTAGTAAGTTGAGCAAACGGAAGCAACAAACACGCAACGTCAAAGTAACCCCGACGTCTGTGACTGAGCCTCCACCTCAACCTATCACTGCCATTGACACCGACCTCTTCGTTCGGCCATTAGAGGCGGAGGCGTTCGCTAAACTACAAGTGGACCTCCTTCACCAAATTAAAACGGCCAAACGAATCGCTCAACGGTTTCGTAAAGAGACTATCTGGATCAAGGACGAAGACATCTAGAGCAAAGCCGATCGGCAACTGAACCTCGTGTTTCTCAATCTTTTGGAGTGCGAAGACAACATTGCTGCAAAGCTTAATCGTCTCGTTCGGAAGAATCCTCAGCGCCAATAAGTTGTTAAAACACTTTTGAGCTTCTTTTTGATTTTCGTTTAAGCCGTCTTAAAGTTTCGCTCTACGAAAAGTCCACCTGCTCTACTCAAGATGCCTGTGACAAGGAGTAGGGCTGTTGAGAGTGGATCGCCAAACCCGCGGCAACGTCAAGTACCGCGGACGGCTCAAACAGAAGCGGCCACGCCGCGAGAAGCCCAAGACACGTCATCACCTGCTGAAACGTCTGTACCTACGCCAGAGTCAATGTCAATGCAGCAGCTAATGTTGTGGATAACACAGCAACAACAACTGTATCAGACTCAAATGCAAACTCAGTTTCAGATGCAAATGCAGCAAGCGAACACTCGTTTCGAGTATCTGTTGGCTTCGCAAGGTGAGCGACGGAAGAAAGATCCCCCTATGTATCTTTGCTACGGAAGAGTATTATGCGAACAAGCGTCAAGTGATGGAAGCGAATACATCAGATTTTGTCACCATGATTTCAAGCAGTCTTGGCAAGTCTGTTCTGAACTGGTATCGCGCCTTCTCTGCTGATTGTAAAACAGCAGGAATATCCAAGACGTGGGAATTGTTCCAACGAAGGTTGCGAGAGCGTTTTCGTCCCAAAGACTTCGAATACAACTTGCGCGAGCGACTGTTTCATTTGAAGCAGAATGGGACCATTCATGAATATGTGTCGTCGTTTCAAGATTTGATGTCGCAATCAGAACTGGAAATTTCTGAAATCGAGAAACGTTTCTACTTTCAGAACGGTCTACGCGGTGAGACGGCGAAAAAGGTGAAAGAGCTTAGCCCGAAAGTCTTGCAGGAGGCCATCGAAATAGCAACCAATTTTGAGTTTGCACACTTTGGAGGTCAAGCAGCGAAATTACCGACGCCAAGTCAATCCTCGGCGCGGACCGTGTCCAGCGCAAAACCAATGCCTGGAAATCAGAGCAAGACCTCGCGCAAACAGCCGCCAAAAGCGGAGTTCAAAGAAGATTGGCGCAAGTCAGCCACTTGCCACGCATGTGGAAAAGTTGGACACATCAAGCCTCAATGCAAGTCAAGCAAAGAGATGAATCACTATGTGGGGGGATCGTTCTATGCGAATTTGGAAGTGAAGGCAGTAGCTTTCAAGCAGGACGAAACTCCTCTAGAGGTGTCTATCTTCGTGGACAATGGCAGCAGTTTCAATGGCGTCACCGAAGAGATGGTTGAACGTCTTCAGTTGGACATTACCGAACACCCTGAGGATTTAATGACTGTTCGACTGGGCTACAACCAAACGGTACAGAGACCGCGAATGACGGTTAAGATGAGGCTACAGATCCCCGAGTTTCTGGAAACGTACGAGACTTTTACGGTCATGCCGATTCCTGAAGATAAAGACGTTATGCTCGGTATGAAGTGGCTTCGTGAGAACAATCCTGATATCGATGGGAAAGTCTTTTGCTTCGCCATCGTGCTAAAACGGCGGAACTAGCGTCTTTCCAGTTGGTCGTACCAACAAAACCGCCTGCGCGTGTCATTGGCGGCCGTCGGTTTAAGCAAGCAAGTCAAAAACGTAAAATACTTCACTACTACCGACAGCATGGCCATACGGGCACATTTGGGCAGACGAAGATCATCACATCAAAGCGGTTCATGAAGGATCTCCGAAAGGGGAAGGACATCGAAGCCATATTCGTCGTCAACCCTCATGATTCGGAAAAGGCGGAACGGTTTAAACAGCAAGGATGGGAGGCGCTCGTGGACAATCCGGCCTACGAAGTGTTGCTCAAGTATCGTGATACCGTGTTTCGCACTGAGCTGCCGAACACCACGCCTCCTGTTCGTGAGGGGATTGAGCACGAAATTCAGCTTCAACGGGAAACGCAGCCTATTTCGGTAAAGCAGTGGCGCCAAAGTCCGGAGCAACGCCAGGTGATCCAGGAGTGGACCAAAGAGATGCTCCAGGCAGGCATAATCCGCCCGAGTACCTCCGCGTTCAGCGCACCGACTTTCTGCGTCAAAAAGCCTGTTGGTTGGCGAATTGTGCACGATTTTCGTCAACTAAACAGTGCAACTATTCTGCCTGCCATACCAATGCCTAGGAAGGAAGATACGTTTGATTCAATGGGAGGTAGTTTTTGGTTTTCGTGCATGGCCTTTTGTGGGGGTATTATCAGGTTAAACTCCGTAAGTCTGATATCCCATTTACTGCTTTTTCGACGCCCGATGGGCTGTTCGAGTATCTGGTCACCCTCATGGGTTTGAGCGGTAGCCCCGGCACTTTTAACCGTTTGCTACAGCGCGTGTTAAGTGACCTACGGGATGTCATACGCATCTACTTTGATGACATTTATGTTTTCACGGAAGACAAAGATGTTCAGACTCATGTTGAGGCGTTAGATTGCGTACTACAGCGCTGCCAGGAACATCAACTCTATGTCAAGTTGTCGAAGTGCCAATTCTGTGTTGATGAGATCCCATGTCTCGGTGACTTTGTCGGTCGCAATGGCGTTCGTATGGACCCCGATAAAGTCCGTATAATCCAAGAGTGGTCTGTTCCTCGTACCAAGAAGCAAATGGAGAGCTTTTTAGGTACGACAGTTTACGTATCGCGATTTTGCGCAAATCGCTGGACCATTGCATGAGAGTACTAAGGGACTCCGCCCAAAGGAAACCTTGCATCTATCCGACCATCAACTGGCATGTTTCGAAGAACTTAAGCGACGACTCTCAACACCTCCAGTATTACAGCTTCCTGATTTCGACAAACCATTTGGTATCCGCATGGATGCCTCGAATTTTCCATAGGGGGAGTCTTGTTTCAAACCGAGGGAGGGTTAGAGCGCCTGATTGCTTACACCGGTAGGAAAATGAAACCAGCAGAACTGAACTACCCGGTGCGTGAACAAGAACTACTAGCAATTATGCATGCTCTTCGGGTATGGCGAGTCTACTTACTAGATCGACCACTTACAGTGGAGACGGATCACAAAAGCATCGAGACTATCCTCACCAAAAGACAACCAACCGTCGGGTGGCTCGCTGGTTTAATGAATTGGCTGAATTTCAACCTCAGTCCAAGTGGATTCCCGGTGACAGCAACCAAGTGTCTGATGCAGTATCCAGGAACCCTTTGTTTGAGCACAAAGCAGCCCAAGTAAGTCTCTCTGAGCTACTAGAAGCTGCTCGTAACGGTGAGATCGTAGCCAGCACGCAGACGGCAAGACCAACTGTGACGCACTCAACCAAGCAGCTCTACAGCACGGACAATCGAGTGCAAGAGATTTTACAGAGTATCGCTAGTGGTAAAGAGGTACCACGCTACTCTGTCATTAACGGATTAATTCACTACCAGACACGTGATGATGTGAATGCTCGACTGGTTATTCCGGACAATGAAGACTTGAAGAACCATGTTATTTGTGAAAACCACGATGTGGTCACGGCAGGACATCCGAGATACTTTAAAACATACTTACCGGTTCAGAAGAAGTATTACTGGCCGAAGATGTCGAAGTATATCCAGCGTTATGTTAATACGTGTGAGATGTGTCAACGCAACAAAGCTCGACAGACAAAACCACCAGGATTACTACAGCCTTTGGATATTCCAAGTGGCAGGTGGGTAGACGTATCGATGAACTTTATGATTGCGTTGCCGCGAACTAAAGAAGGAAAGGATGTGATTATGGTCATCGCGGATCGTTTAACAAAGGGAGCCAAATTTATCGCCACCAACACGTCAGCGACAGCAGAAGAGACTGCTGCGCTCTTCATGGTCAATTATGTGAAAGACCATGGGCTGCCCAAGTCAATTGTATCGGATCGCGACTCCAAGTTTACGTCCAAGTTTTGGCAGGATGTGATGAAGTGTCTTTAAACGACACACAATTTGTCATCGGCGTTTAGACCTCAAACTGATGGACAAACTGAGCGTACGAATCGATTTGTTGAAGACTACCTCCGAGGTGTCATCAACCCGGCCCAGAATGATTGGGATGAAGACCTTCATCTTGCAGAGTTTGCATACAACAGACGTGTGCATGCATCTATTGGTATGTCACCCTTTGAGGCCGATCTGGGTTATGTGCCCTATATGCCTGATGATGTTACAAGGGACCCAGAATTCGTGCAGTTGAACAAGTCTGCACAAACATTTTTGCTCAAGCAACACGCGCTCTTGAAAATCGCCTAAGACGCAATGAGTGAAGCCCAATCGCGGATGAAGTCCTATTACGACGAGAACAGACTTGCTCAACGCTTCAAGCCAAACGACATGGTGCTTCTTGACGGACGAAATTTGGATATTCGTCCCAAGGGATTTGCACAAGCGAAGAAACTGGCACCGCGATTCATTGGACCATACCCAGTAGTGAAGCAGGTGCAGAAAGACTCCTATGAACTGAAATTGTCGAAGGGGCTGAAATTGCATCCGGTTTTCCACACTTCACTACTGAAACCATATCAGAACGACAACAACCGAGTCCAGCATGTCAACAAGGTCATACTTGTAGACGGATCGGAAGGGCAACTTGTGAAAGAGGTTGTCAAACATCGTCGTGTACGCAAAAAGATGCAGTACAAGATCTGGTGTCTAGGAGAAGCCAAAGAAGATGCTACTTGGGAACCCGTGGGTAACTTGACTCAAATTT
Source organism: Phytophthora sansomeana (assembly GCA_032158285.1). Lineage (NCBI taxonomy): Eukaryota > Oomycota > Peronosporomycetes > Peronosporales > Peronosporaceae > Phytophthora > Phytophthora sansomeana. Next base: position 252,769 of record JAPDHH010000238.1, read on the forward strand.
CAGGATTGATTGAGCAATACTGGGATTCTAAGAAGAAGGCAAACACATCTTCAAAATAGTGGGGTCTTCTTCGAAGGGAGGTCATGTGACGCGGTTGCTGCAGACAACCACGCCAGAGACAACAATTTACAGCTGGACAGATTACTCTTGAACAGCGTAAACCTGCCAATTTTGTGTTGCATCAACACTAGATCCTATTGGCTAAAACTGTGATTATGCGCTCAGGAGAGCCGCGTCAACATGAGAGTTGGCGGCCTCTCATTGGTTCTAAATCTGGAAGATGTGCAAAAATCAAGTTTACGTCCGAAGTTTTGATTATGGGACGCAAAACGAAACTTTCAGTCAAGCTACGTTTAGGAGAAGTAGGTTTTCATTGGTAGATACAGATAAGATTAGGATTTGATATTGATAGGCTTTAGGATAGGACCTGGATACTTGTGTGCGTGTCCAGGTCGCCATGTTAGCGGCAGTAACCTCGCCGATCAATCAATCACTTTTCAACTTCTCTTCTGTCAAGGATCAGATCCTGATACTTAATAGTAAAAACCAAGACTCTCAAAACACATACAGGGGTAATTACCTACGTGGGTTAATTACTGTAAAAAGCCCGCCTAACTCTGACGGGTGGTCCCGAGGCCTGAACGCGTTCCGCGTGCCTTGATCTACTTCTCTAACTCTCAATATCACTCTTCTTTTCTACAAGTTCTTCTTAAGTGTTCTCCCCTACTTCCATATCTGCGAACGCCGAGCGCTCATGGCTCGCCATCTTTTACCTCTCAAGTGTTCAACAGACGCACCGCGTCTTCAAGCTTCGGGTCTTCGCAACGGCTTGTGTGACAATGAGTGATTGAGTCATAGTGATTCAGAATAAGAACATATACTGGTGCACCGCAAGCAAGTGTCTGTGCTGTACACATATTCAAAGCCTGTTATTCTCACTCACTCATAATCAAAGCATGGGATTACTTATTGCCATTGAGGTTTGAAGTGCCCACAACAGCGGGCGAGGCCTCGGGTGGGCCACATTCGCCACGCATGCGTGCGAGTCTCGCTCGTGTAGCCACCGCGTTTACCAGCGCAGTGGCCGACTGTGACGGGTCACACGACACCTTGCGCTAGAGGAAGCTTGACTTCCGAGAGTATAAAAACTCTCTGTGAACGGCAGTTCACGGGTCCCTGGCCAAAGGGGACGATTTACCAATAAGAGGGTAGATTTAAGACTGACTATATTTATAGGTGTTTCTAAATCCAACTACATACAAAATGCAAGTCACCTATAGAGTTTCCTAGATGTTATCCTATTGGTTGGTTTTGAGGGCATGTACCCATGATGTGGATGACGTGGCTGTAGTGTGTCCACACCACAGGACCTCCACTTAGTGACAGGGCACTCTTCGTGGGACAGACTCCGGCTCGCGGCGGATTCGCAGTGCCACGTTGCAATTACACACCTGTAGGTTTGCTAAGGAGCCGAGCAACACGTTGAATGCACGTGCGTGTTCAACCCTCGGATCGACCGCCAAACGCGTGGTCTCACGTCCGCTTCAACGAGTAGATCGTCGGTAGCACCAGTACGAACCGAAAGGCATCAGAGTCCTTCAACACGGAGTTCGACTCGGCATCACTGATGTTACCAAGTGGAGTTGCTCGAGGCTGGCTAATAACCAGTGGTGAAGGTGGCCAAATTTGGGCGGCGATGACGTCCATGCTGGCCATCTATAGTGAGAGCTCTGGCTGCTCAGTCCGACTGTGACGAGGACCGCCACACTTGTCTGCACTCGCATCCCAAGTGCTGTCTGTTCCCTACTAGTCATGGGCGACCACTGCCTGCCTCACCTTTGTGTGTTCCTGGACGCCTCGCTGCTGGTAATGTTGGTGTTGACAGCCGTCGTGCTGCATCGCCGAGTCACCACCACCAAGAGCCCGTCCAAACTCGATGCCAACGCACTCTACGACCACCGGCGTCCGTCGTTCCAAAGTCGCTCGGCTGTCTCCGTACTAGTACTAGAAGCGTGGGGAGTGCTTGGACTCGTATTGAGCTTGCAACTGGACTGTCCGGCGGCGCATTGGCTCGTTGTGTTCTGCCTCTCGTTGTCTGGAGGATGCATTTTGGTGGGGGCGTGGCTGGGACTGCGAGAGGTGCTGCTCACCTTGGACTGCGATGTACGTCTTCAACTTCAACCACTTCAAGCTCTGTCGGTTGGTCCTGTTCCGTAGCTCTGACGATTGTGCCTTTGCTACTTCTCCTCACCAGATCTTGACACTGCTCTCGTGTCTACGCTGTTCATGTTGCTCTCGTCTGACCAAGCGAGCGCTACTGCTGCCTCCATTCGCCTTACTGTCGACACCCAACTTGGCGTCGTGGCTCGAGAGCCGCACGCCAGAAGCGTGCAACACGTCGGAGCTGCTCTCGCCCAAGACTTTCTTCGCAGGAGCGACGTCCGTGTTCATGCTCGTGTTCGTTGCCACTCTCATGGCCGCGGGCAGCTCTATGTCGTCACGCAGGTGTCGCGTTGCATCCACGCGGGCTACCAAAACACTGATGGCGTTCGGTCTCGCGATCGTTGCTCTCACATCTATCGGTTGGAGGGTTGCAGGCTTATTAATGAGCCTTCCAACACACCGTGATACCGACGACGTAGACGCGCTACGAAGCTGGTAGTTGTTGGGACGACCTCGAAGTGTTTCATGCCGCTCAGTGGAGAATCGCACAGTGTGCGGTTAAGTAGGAAGAATATCGGAGACCGTAACCGGGGTTTCCGAACCGGGGGCAAACGGCGAGCCAGTCATTCGCCGTTCTGCCGCCCAGCGCTCAGAGCAGCTCCGAAGCCCAAGCTCCACGAAGAAGAAGCAGCCAGGCTGCCAGCGAGATTATGACGGTCGTCGCCTCCAAGCCCAGCGTCCCCAACCGCAACCCTGCCCGCGCGTCATACGCCGGCCTCGGTGGACGGACTGTTCGCCTTGAGGCCCCCGACGAACTCTCCGGAACTTGGGCCGGGCCCGTGTACGCTACGTTGAGTCGCGACCCCCAGCTCCGCACCGAGGCTCCGAGCCCCTTCTTCGACGATGCTGACGGTCTGAAGCGACCTGCCTGGCAGGCCCACCTGACTTTTCTTGTCCCCGGCGAGCGCCGGGAGGATCTCGAGCCTGCCCTTCGTGAGCACGTGGATGTGCCGTACTGGATCTCGCATTTGCGTCTGACGCCGACCACTGAGGATCTGACCAGCGGGATCCAGGAGCGCCCCTTGCTGTCCGTGTTTCGGTTTCTCTGCTTCACCGAGTATTTTGTGGCGACACCGCGCAACGACACCAAGTTCACCAAGCACACGTCTGACGTGTTCCTTTGTGGGCAAGTCCTCGCATACGAACTGGCCACGTCTATCGCCCTCGTGGACGACATCGACTTGCTCCAGGAGCCAGGGTGCAGTTATATTTGCATGGTCGCCATCCGCGCTTACACCGGCGAGCGCCACCAGGTGGTCGCTGTCCCGCTGATTGACGTCCGCCACCACGCCATCTCCAGGATCGAGTTCGTGCTGGGCTTTTACCACGGGATGCCGGCGACGCTGACGACTCTTCCCTTCGACGCCGCCTGGCGGTCATTCTGTGCGCTGGCCTCCGATCAGGCTGCCGTACGTACCAATCTGGTGCAGGCGTTCCGCGCCCCTGGGGCAGTGGGCGAAGCCACGCGGACTTGGGCACTAAACCCGTCGCGTACGTGACTCCGCGTGGCGCCAAGACAGCTGTGGTTCCGGCGGCTTACGCGTGGAATGCAGTCCACCCGCCCAGGGCGTCCATGGACCACGAAGAGGGCACCGCGTCTCCAGACGTACTGACCATGCACCGGTCGGACGAGGCCGACCTTCCGCTACTTACCCGGCCTGACACCGACCTGACGCCAGGCGACCAGTTCTCGCCGCCAGGACTCTCGCGTCCCCACGAATCGCCTGGTGCTCAACCGCTGGCGACTGCTCCCGTGCCTGCTTTTCAAGGGCCAGGCCCTGCGCCCATCCAACCGTCGCCAGGCCAACCCGTGGCCGGGCTCTCGGGTGACGCACTCCTGCAGGCGCTACTCCTGGAGCAACAACGTCCCCCAGTCGCAAGTTTCGGCGTTATCGGCTTCTGTGACGACCATCCAGCGGCAGCTGGCCGCTCCTTTGCCAGGCCCAGGGCCACGACCTCCGTTCACTCTTCCGGGCCGCCCTGATTCAGCGCCAGGCGCTGCCATCTCTGCCGCGCGGGAACAGCCCACCGTGGTCTTCCACTCCCGACAGGACTCTGACTCCGGCCGTGGCCGACTTGACGATGATCCCGGGCGCCATCTCCTCCATTCTCCAGTGCGCTCGCGTTCGCCTCCGCGCTCGGGCCGTGGCCCACGGTCTGCGCACCACCGTCCAACATCCCGTGACCGTCGTTCCCGGTCCACCTCGCCGCCCCGTGGCGGCCGTTCCAGTTCTTCCCGTCACATACGTTCGCGATCTCGTTCTCGTCGGCGCGACCATTCGGTTCGGAGCCCACGTCATGGCTCGCCCTCTCGACGGCGTCCCCATACCCGATCGCGCTCCAGGAGCCTCTCAGGCGCCGCTCGCGCTCCGCCAGGCGGAGCCGGCGTTCGTTATCTCCAGCTCGGCCGTCCCAGGGACAACAGCCGACCGGCTACAACATGTTCCGACCATCTCCCAGTGAGCTCGCCGTTCACCAGGCAGCACGTGTTGGCCCCCGATTCCAGGACCAAGATGCAGGTACGCACGATGCCTGGTATCGCTTTGCTAACATGTCTCCGCACGATCGAGTCTGCTTCATGCTCCGCCAAGAGCGCTTTCGCGGTCAGTATCGGGCCACCAAGGTGACGACGAAGATGATTTTCTCGGTTGACTTCTTCAGCCGACCCCTCGACTATTTCCTGTCTTCTGAGGCACCAGGTGCCTACCATCAGGACCGGAATGTGATCCACGAGGATTCTCAATGGAGTGGCTCTGGAGCCACCACCCCCTACGGCCATCCGCCGGGCGGACCAGCTGCACCAGGTGCTCTACACGATCCAAGATGCTGCGTCACTTTGGTATCCGTCCGACCTCGCTGCGGTATTCCGCGCAGTACATGGCGATGCCATCCAATCCCTCCAGCCTCACGCGCCATCCCAGTTGCTGTCTGCCATGTGCAACCTGTACCAGGCCATCTTCTCTGACCTCTTCGATGACCTCCTACATGGCGAGGATCTCCGCTCGGCAGTTCCAAGAGCTCTGAGCTCTCTCCGCCGCGATTCTCCGGCGTATGAACGGTTCGTGTCCCGGGTCATGAATGCTGCAGTCATGCACTCGGTGTTCCAGCAGCCGTCCAGACTTTCCCGTGCTCGTGGCTCCAGAAGCCCCACCCGATGTGGCCGGGCGCCGCATCACGACCCTCGGCCGGCGAGGCTCCGGACCGCTACCATCTCCGCAACCGCCATCCCCAGCCACATCCGCGAGCAAGTACCGGTGGTTAACGGCAAGCCAGTGTGCGTCCGCTTCCAATCGGCTAAGGGATGTATCTTTCCGAGTTGCAAACGCCTCCATGAGCTCCACCGCCTTCCCCCGGCCGTTCTGACGTGGATCACGGAAATTCACGTCGGCTTGAAGGCGGCGCACCCTCAGCGCGAGCGAAGATGTCGGGGCAGAGACAACATAGCGACCTGGTCGCCTACCTTTAACCCAACATTGGCAGTTTTGTTTCCACCCGTGTCTTCCACCCTCGCGTCTGACGCATCCACCTCGATCGGATCGAGCCCTCCTGGTCACCCAGTCGACGCTGCTATGAACAGTTCGGTGGCCTTTGTCTCACCTGGCGCGGACGCCTCGGCGGCGCACGCCGGCCTGCGTGCCGTCTTAGTGCCAGGCACCTCGGCTTCATCGCCAGATGCTGTCTCGGACGTTCATAACGCCTCCAGTTCAGACCCACCGGCATCGTCCGCTGGCCCGTGTGCTGTACCGGTGCCTGGCACCTCGACTGCTTCGCCAGATACTGTCTTGGATGTTCAGAACGTCTCCTACGCGGGCCTACCGGCGTCGTACGCTGGCCTGCACATTGCCCCGGTGCCTGACACCTCGACTTCATCATCGGATGTTGTCCCGGACGTTAGAACGGCACCAGTTCAGGTTCATTGGCGTCGTACGCTGGCCTGCGTTCCGTACTAGTGCCTGGCACCTCGACTTCATCGCCGGGTGCTGTCTTGGACGTTCAGAACAGCACCAGCTCAGGTCCATCGGCGTCGTACGCTGGCTCGCGTTCCGTACTAGTGCCTGGCACCTCGATTTCATCGCCGGATGCTGTCTTGGGCGTTCCGAACACCATCAGTCCAGGCCCATCGGCGTCGTACGCTGGCCTGCACATTGCACCGGTGCCTGACACCTCGACTTCATCATCGGATGTTGTCCCGGACGTTAGAACGGCACCGGTTCAGGTCCATTGGCGTCGTACGCTGGCCTGCGTTCCGTACTAGTGCCTGGCACCTCGACTTCATCGCCGGGTGCTGTCTTGGACGTTCAGAACAGCACCAGCTCAGGTCCATCGGCGTCGTACGCTGGCTCGCGTTCCGTACTAGTGCCTGGCACCTCGATTTCATCGCCGGATGCTGTCTTGGGCGTTCCGAACAACATCAGTCCAGGCCCATCGGCGTCGTACGCTGGCCTGCACATTGCACCGGTGCCTGACACCTCGACTTCATCATCGGATGTTGTCCCGGACGTTCAGAACACCATCAGTCCAGGCCCATCGGCGTCGTACGCTGGCCTGCGTTCCGTACTAGTGCCTGGCACCTCGACTTCATCGCCGGGTGCTGTCTTGGACGTTCAGAACAGCACCAGCTCAGGTCCATCGGCGTCGTACGCTGGCCTGCGTTCCGTACTAGTGCCTGGCACCTCGATTTCATCGCCGGATGCTGTATTGGGCGTTCAGAACACCATCAGTCCAGGCCCATCGGCGTCGTACGCTGGCCTGCGTTCCGTACTAGTGCCTGGCACCTCGATTTCATCGCCGGATGCTGTCTTGGGCGTTCCGAACACCATCAGTCCAGGCCCATCGGCGTCGTACGCTGGCCTGCACATTGCACCGGTGCCTGACACCTCGACTTCATCATCGGATGTTGTCCCGGACGTTAGAACGGCACCAGTTCAGGTCCATTGGCGTCGTACGCTGGCCTGCGTTCCGTACTAGTGCCTGGCACCTCGACTTCATCGCCGGGTGCTGTCTTGGACGTTCAGAACAGCACCAGCTCAGGTCCATCGGCGTCGTACGCTGGCCTGCGTTCCGTACTAGTGCCTGGCACCTCGATTTCATCGCCGGATGCTGTCTTGGGCGTTCCGAACACCATCACTCCAGGCCCATCGGCGTCGTACGCTGGCCTGCACATTGCACCGGTGCCTGACACCTCGACTTCATCATCGGATGTTGTCCCGGACGTTAGAACGGCACCAGTTCAGGTCCATTGGCGTCGTACGCTGGCCTGCGTTCCGTACTAGTGCCTGGCGCCTCGACTTCATCGCCGGGTGCTGTCTTGGACGTTCAGAACAGCACCAGCTCAGGTCCATCGGCGTCGTACGCTGGCCTGCGTTCCAGTACTAGTGCCTGGCGCCTCGACTTCATCATCGGATACTGTCTTGGATGTTCAGAACGCCACCAGAAACTCAAGCTTCCATCGGCGTCGTACGCTGGCCTGCACATTGCACCGGTGCCTGACACCTCGACTTCATCATCGGATGTTGTCCCGGACGTTAGAACGGCACCAGTTCAGGTCCATTTTCGGCGTCGTACGCTGGCCTGCGTTCCGTACTAGTGCCTGGCACCTCGACTTCATCGCCGGGTGCTGTCTTGGACGTTCAGAACAGCACCAGCTCCAGGTCCATCGGCGCGTCGTACGCTGGCCTGCGTTCCGTACTAGTGCCTGGCACCTCGATTTCATCGCCGGATGCTGTCTTTGGGCGTTCCGGGAACACCATCACTCGCAGGCCCATCGGCGTCGTACGCTGGCCTGCACATTGCACCGGTGCCTGACACCTCGACTTCATCATCGGATGTTGTCCCGGACGTTAGAACGAGCACCAGTTCAGGTCCATCGGCGTCGTACGCTGGCCTGCCGTTCCGTACTAGTGCCTGGCGGCCTCGACTTCATCGCCGGGTGCTGTCTTGGACGTTCAGAACACCATCAGTCCAGGCCCATCGGCGTCGTACGCTGGCCTGCACATTTTGCACCGGTGCCTGACACCTCGACTTCATCATCGGATGTTGTCCCGGACGTTAGAACGGCACCAGTTCAGGTCCATTGGCGTCGTACGCTGGCCTGCGTTCCGTACTAGTGCCTGGCACCTCGACTTCATCGCCGGGTGCTGTCTTGGACGTTCAGGAACAGCACCAGCTCGGATGGTCCATCGGCGTCGTACGCTGGCCTGCGTTCACGTACTAGTGCCTGGCACCTCGATTTCATCGCCGGATGCTGTCTTGGGCGTTCCGAACACCATCACTCCAGGCCCATCGGCGTCGTACGCTGGCTTCTGCACATTGCGCACCGGTGCCTGGACACCTCGACTTCATCATCGGATGCTGTTTCGGACGTTCAGAACGTCACCAGTTCCGGTCCATCGGCGTCGTACGCTGGCTCGCGTGCTTACCAGTGCCTTGGGACTTTGATGTCATCACTGGATGCTGTTTCGGACGTTCAGAACGTCACCAGTTCCGGGTCCATCGGCGTCGTACGCTGGCTCGCGTGCTGTACCAGTGCCTGGCACTTTGATGTCATCACCTGGATGCTGTTTCGGACGTTCAGAACAGCACCAGCTCAGGTCCCATCGGCGTCGTACGCTGGCTCGCGTTCCGTACTAGTGCCTGGCACCTCGATTTCATCGCCGGATGCTGTCTTGGGCGTTCCGAACACCATCACTCCAGGCCCATCGGCGTCGTACGCTGGCCTGCACATTGCACCGGTGCCTGACACCTCGACTTCATCATCGGATGTTGTCCCGGACGTTAGAACGGCACCAGTTCAGGTCCATTGGCGTCGTACGCTGGCCTGCACATTGCACCGGTGCCTGACACCTCGACTTCATCGCCGGGTGCTGTCTTGGACGTTCAGAACAGCACCAGCTCAGGTCCATCGGCGTCGTACGCTGGCTCGCGTTCCGTACTAGTGCCTGGCACCTCGATTTCATCGCCGGATGCTGTCTTGGGCGTTCCGAACACCATCAGTCCAGGCCCATCGGCGTCGTACGCTGGCCTGCACATTGCACCGGTGCCTGACACCTCGACTTCATCATCGGATGTTGTCCCGGACGTTAGAACGGCACCAGTTCAGGTCCATCGGCGTCGTACGCTGGCCTGCGTTCCGTACTAGTGCCTGGCGCCTCGACTTCATCGCCGGATGCTGTCTTGGGCGTTCCGAACACCATCACTCCAGGCCCATCGGCGTCGTACGCTGGCCTGCACATTGCACCGGTGCCTGACACCTCGACTTCATCATCGGATGTTGTCCCGGACGTTAGAACGGCACCAGTTCAGGTCCATTGGCGTCGTACGCTGGCCTGCGTTCCGTACTAGTGCCTGGCGCCTCGACTTCATCATCGGATACTGTCTTGGATGTTCAGAACGCCACCAGCTCAAGCCCATCGGCGTCGTACGCTGGCCTGCGTTCCGTACTAGTGCCTGGCACCTCGACTTCATCGCCGGATGCTGTCTTGGACGTTCAGAACACCATCAGTCCAGGCCCATCGGCGTCGTACGCTGGCCTGCACATTGCACCGGTGCCTGACACCTCGACTTCATCATCGGATGTTGTCCCGGACGTTAGAACGGCACCAGTTCAGGTCCATTGGCGTCGTACGCTGGCCTGCGTTCCGTACTAGTGCCTGGCACCTCGACTTCATCGCCGGGTGCTGTCTTGGACGTTCAGAACAGCACCAGCTCAAGCCCATCGGCGTCGTACGCTGGCCTGCGTTCCGTACTAGTGCCTGGCACCTCGATTTCATCGCCGGGTGCTGTCTTGGACGTTCAGAACACCATCAGTCCAGGCCCATCGGCGTCGTACGCTGGCCTGCACATTGCACCGGTGCCTGACACCTCGACTTCATCATCGGATGTTGTCCCGGACGTTAGAACGGCACCAGTTCAGGTCCATCGGCGTCGTACGCTGGCCTGCGTTCCGTACTAGTGCCTGGCGCCTCGACTTCATCGCCGGATGCTGTCTTGGGCGTTCCGAACACCATCACTCCAGGCCCATCGGCGTCGTACGCTGGCCTGCACATTGCACCGGTGCCTGACACCTCGACTTCATCATCGGATGTTGTCCCGGACGTTAGAACGGCACCAGTTCAGGTCCATTGGCGTCGTACGCTGGCCTGCGTTCCGTACTAGTGCCTGGCGCCTCGACTTCATCATCGGATACTGTCTTGGATGTTCAGAACGCCACCAGCTCAAGCCATCGGCGTCGTACGCTGGCCTGCGTTCCGTACTAGTGCCTGGCACCTCGACTTCATCGCCGGATGCTGTCTTGGACGTTCAGAACACCATCAGTCCAGGCCCATCGGCGTCGTACGCTGGCCTGCACATTGCACCGGTGCCTGACACCTCGACTTCATCATCGGATGTTGTCCCGGACGTTAGAACGGCACCAGTTCAGGTCCATTGGCGTCGTACGCTGGCCTGCGTTCCGTACTAGTGCCTGGCACCTCGACTTCATCGCCGGGTGCTGTCTTGGACGTTCAGAACAGCACCAGCTCAAGCCCATCGGCGTCGTACGCTGGCCTGCGTTCCGTACTAGTGCCTGGCACCTCGACTTCATCGCCGGATGCTGTCTTGGACGTTCCGAACACCATCAGTCCAGGCCCATCGGCGTCGTACGCTGGCCTGCACATTGCACCGGTGCCTGACACCTCGACTTCATCATCGGATGTTGTCCCGGACGTTAGAACGGCACCAGTTCAGGTCCATTGGCGTCGTACGCTGGCCTGCGTTCCGTACTAGTGCCTGGCACCTCGACTTCATCATCGGATGCTGTCTTGGACGTTCAGAACGCCACCAGCTCAGGCCCATCGGCGTCGTACGCTGGCCTGCGTTCCGTACTAGTGCCTGGCACCTCGATTTCATCGCCGGATGCTGTCTTGGGCGTTCCGAACACCATCAGTCCAGGCCCATCGGCGTCGTACGCTGGCCTGCACATTGCACCGGTGCCTGACACCTCGACTTCATCATCGGATGTTGTCCCGGACGTTAGAACGGCACCAGTTCAGGTCCATTGGCGTCGTACGCTGGCCTGCGTTCCGTACTAGTGCCTGGCGCCTCGACTTCATCATCGGATACTGTCTTGGATGTTCAGAACGCCACCAGCTCAAGCCCATCGGCGTCGTACGCTGGCTCGCGTGCTGTACCAGTGCCTGGCACTTTGACGTCATCACTGGATGCTGTTTCGGACGTTCAGAACGTCACCAGTTCCGGCCCATCGGCGTCGTACGCTGGCTCGCGTGCTGTACCAGTGCCTGGCACTTTGACGTCATCACTGGATGCTGTTTCGGACGTTCAGAACGTCACCAGTTCCGGCCCATCGGCGTCGTACGCTGGCTCGCGTGCTTACCAGTGCCTGGGACTTTGATGTCATCACTGGATGCTGTTTCGGACGTTCAGAACGTCACCAGCTCAGGCCCATCGGCGTCGTACGCTGGCTCGCGTGCTGTACCAGTGCCTGGCACTTTGATGTCATCACTGGATGCTGTTTCGGACGTTCAGAACGCCACCAGCTCAAGCCCATCGGCGTCGTACGCTGGCCTGCGTTCCGTACTAGTGCCTGGCACCTCGATTTCATCGCCGGATGCTGTCTTGGGCGTTCCGAACACCATCAGTCCAGGCCCATCGGCGTCGTACGCTGGCCTGCACATTGCACCGGTGCCTGACACCTCGACTTCATCATCGGATGTTGTCCCGGACGTTAGAACGGCACCAGTTCAGGTCCATTGGCGTCGTACGCTGGCCTGCGTTCCGTACTAGTGCCTGGCGCCTCGACTTCATCATCGGATACTGTCTTGGATGTTCAGAACGCCACCAGCTCAAGCCCATCGGCGTCGTACGCTGGCTCGCGTGCTGTACCAGTGCCTGGCACCTCGACTTCATCACTGGATGCTGTTTCGGACGTTCAGAACGTCACCAGTTCCGGCCCATCGGCGTCGTACGCTGGCCTGCGTTCCGTACTAGTGCCTGGCGCCTCGACTTCATCATCGGATACTGTCTTGGATGTTCAGAACGCCACCAGCTCAAGCCCATCGGCGTCGTACGCTGGCTCGCGTGCTGTACCAGTGCCTGGCACTTTGACGTCATCACTGGATGCTGTTTCGGACGTTCAGAACGTCACCAGTTCCGGCCCATCGGCGTCGTACGCTGGCTCGCGTGCTGTACCAGTGCCTGGCACTTTGATGTCATCACTGGATGCTGTTTCGGACGTTCAGAACGTCACCAGTTCCGGTCCATCGGCGTCGTACGCTGGCTCGCGTGCTTACCAGTGCCTGGGACTTTGATGTCATCACTGGATGCTGTTTCGGACGTTCAGAACGTCACCAGTTCCGGTCCATCGGCGTCGTACGCTGGCTCGCGTGCTGTACCAGTGCCTGGCACTTTGATGTCATCACTGGATGCTGTTTCGGACGTTCAGAACAGCACCAGCTCAGGTCCATCGGCGTCGTACGCTGGCTCGCGTTCCGTACTAGTGCCTGGCACCTCGATTTCATCGCCGGATGCTGTCTTGGGCGTTCCGAACACCATCACTCCAGGCCCATCGGCGTCGTACGCTGGCCTGCACATTGCACCGGTGCCTGACACCTCGACTTCATCATCGGATGTTGTCCCGGACGTTAGAACGGCACCAGTTCAGGTCCATTGGCGTCGTACGCTGGCCTGCGTTCCGTACTAGTGCCTGGCACCTCGACTTCATCATCGGATGCTGTCTTGGACGTTCAGAACGCACCAGCTCAGGTCCATCGGCGTCGTACGCTGGCCTGCGTTCCGTACCAGTGCCTGGCGCCTCGACTTCATCATCGGATGCTGTCTTGGACGTTCAGAACGCCACCAGCTCCGGCCCATCGGCGTCGTACGCTGGCTCGCGTGCTGTACCAGTGCCTGGCACTTTGACGTCATCACTGGATGCTGTTTCGGACGTTCAGAACGTCACCAGTTCCGGTCCATCGGCGTCGTACGCTGGCTCGCGTGCTGTACCAGTGCCTGGCACTTTGATGTCATCACTGGATGCTGTTTCGGACGTTCAGAACAGCACCAGCTCAGGTCCATCGGCGTCGTACGCTGGCTCGCGTTCCGTACTAGTGCCTGGCACCTCGATTTCATCGCCGGATGCTGTCTTGGGCGTTCCGAACACCATCACTCCAGGCCCATCGGCGTCGTACGCTGGCCTGCACATTGCACCGGTGCCTGACACCTCGACTTCATCATCGGATGTTGTCCCGGACGTTAGAACGGCACCAGTTCAGGTCCATTGGCGTCGTACGCTGGCCTGCGTTCCGTACTAGTGCCTGGCACCTCGACTTCATCGCCGGATGCTGTCTTGGACGTTCAGAACAGCACCAGCTCAGGTCCATCGGCGTCGTACGCTGGCCTGCGTTCCGTACTAGTGCCTGGCACCTCGATTTCATCGCCGGATGCTGTCTTGGGCGTTCCGAACACCATCACTCCAGGCCCATCGGCGTCGTACGCTGGCCTGCACATTGCACCGGTGCCTGACACCTCGACTTCATCATCGGATGTTGTCCCGGACGTTAGAACGGCACCAGTTCAGGTCCATTGGCGTCGTACGCTGGCCTGCGTTCCGTACTAGTGCCTGGCGCCTCGACTTCATCATCGGATACTGTCTTGGATGTTCAGAACGCCACCAGCTCAAGCCCATCGGCGTCGTACGCTGGCTCGCGTGCTGTACCAGTGCCTGGCACTTTGACGTCATCACTGGATGCTGTTTCGGACGTTCAGAACGTCACCAGTTCCGGCCCATCGGCGTCGTACGCTGGCTCGCGTGCTGTACCAGTGCCTGGCACTTTGATGTCATCACTGGATGTTGTCCCGGACGTTAGAACGGCACCAGTTCAGGTCCATTGGCGTCGTACGCTGGCCTGCGTTCCGTACTAGTGCCTGGCACCTCGACTTCATCGCCGGATGCTGTCTTGGACGTTCAGAACAGCACCAGCTCAGGTCCATCGGCGTCGTACGCTGGCCTGCGTTCCGTACTAGTGCCTGGCACCTCGATTTCATCGCCGGATGCTGTCTTGGGCGTTCCGAACACCATCACTCCAGGCCCATCGGCGTCGTACGCTGGCCTGCACATTGCACCGGTGCCTGACACCTCGACTTCATCATCGGATGTTGTCCCGGACGTTAGAACGGCACCAGTTCAGGTCCATTGGCGTCGTACGCTGGCCTGCGTTCCGTACTAGTGCCTGGCGCCTCGACTTCATCATCGGATACTGTCTTGGATGTTCAGAACGCCACCAGCTCAAGCCCATCGGCGTCGTACGCTGGCTCGCGTGCTGTACCAGTGCCTGGCACTTTGACGTCATCACTGGATGCTGTTTCGGACGTTCAGAACGTCACCAGTTCCGGCCCATCGGCGTCGTACGCTGGCTCGCGTGCTGTACCAGTGCCTGGCACTTTGATGTCATCACTGGATGCTGTTTCGGACGTTCAGAACGTCACCAGTTCCGGTCCATCGGCGTCGTACGCTGGCTCGCGTGCTGTACCAGTGCCTGGCACTTTGATGTCATCACTGGATGCTGTTTCGGACGTTCAGAACAGCACCAGCTCAGGTCCATCGGCGTCGTACGCTGGCTCGCGTTCCGTACTAGTGCCTGGCACCTCGATTTCATCGCCGGATGCTGTCTTGGGCGTTCCGAACACCATCACTCCAGGCCCATCGGCGTCGTACGCTGGCCTGCACATTGCACCGGTGCCTGACACCTCGACTTCATCATCGGATGTTGTCCCGGACGTTAGAACGGCACCAGTTCAGGTCCATTGGCGTCGTACGCTGGCCTGCGTTCCGTACTAGTGCCTGGCACCTCGACTTCATCGCCGGGTGCTGTCTTGGACGTTCAGAACAGCACCAGCTCAGGTCCATCGGCGTCGTACGCTGGCCTGCGTTCCGTACTAGTGCCTGGCACCTCGATTTCATCGCCGGATGCTGTCTTGGGCGTTCCGAACACCATCACTCCAGGCCCATCGGCGTCGTACGCTGGCCTGCACATTGCACCGGTGCCTGACACCTCGACTTCATCATCGGATGTTGTCCCGGACGTTAGAACGGCACCAGTTCAGGTCCATTGGCGTCGTACGCTGGCCTGCGTTCCGTACTAGTGCCTGGCGCCTCGACTTCATCATCGGATACTGTCTTGGATGTTCAGAACGCCACCAGCTCAAGCCCATCGGCGTCGTACGCTGGCTCGCGTGCTGTACCAGTGCCTGGCACTTTGACGTCATCACTGGATGCTGTTTCGGACGTTCAGAACGTCACCAGTTCCGGCCCATCGGCGTCGTACGCTGGCTCGCGTGCTGTACCAGTGCCTGGCACTTTGATGTCATCACTGGATGCTGTTTCGGACGTTCAGAACGTCACCAGTTCCGGTCCATCGGCGTCGTACGCTGGCTCGCGTGCTTACCAGTGCCTGGGACTTTGATGTCATCACTGGATGCTGTTTCGGACGTTCAGAACGTCACCAGTTCCGGTCCATCGGCGTCGTACGCTGGCTCGCGTGCTGTACCAGTGCCTGGCACTTTGATGTCATCACTGGATGCTGTTTCGGACGTTCAGAACAGCACCAGCTCAGGTCCATCGGCGTCGTACGCTGGCTCGCGTTCCGTACTAGTGCCTGGCACCTCGATTTCATCGCCGGATGCTGTCTTGGGCGTTCCGAACACCATCAGTCCAGGCCCATCGGCGTCGTACGCTGGCCTGCACATTGCACCGGTGCCTGACACCTCGACTTCATCATCGGATGTTGTCCCGGACGTTAGAACGGCACCAGTTCAGGTCCATTGGCGTCGTACGCTGGCCTGCGTTCCGTACTAGTGCCTGGCGCCTCGACTTCATCATCGGATACTGTCTTGGATGTTCAGAACGCCACCAGCTCAAGCCCATCGGCGTCGTACGCTGGCTCGCGTGCTGTACCAGTGCCTGGCACTTTGACGTCATCACTGGATGCTGTTTCGGACGTTCAGAACGTCACCAGTTCCGGCCCATCGGCGTCGTACGCTGGCTCGCGTGCTGTACCAGTGCCTGGCACTTTGATGTCATCACTGGATGCTGTTTCGGACGTTCAGAACGTCACCAGTTCCGGTCCATCGGCGTCGTACGCTGGCTCGCGTGCTTACCAGTGCCTGGGACTTTGATGTCATCACTGGATGCTGTTTCGGACGTTCAGAACGTCACCAGTTCCGGTCCATCGGCGTCGTACGCTGGCTCGCGTGCTGTACCAGTGCCTGGCACTTCGATGTCATCACTGGATGCTGTTTCGGACGTTCAGAACAGCACCAGCTCAGGTCCATCGGCGTCGTACGCTGGCTCGCGTTCCGTACTAGTGCCTGGCACCTCGATTTCATCGCCGGATGCTGTCTTGGGCGTTCCGAACACCATCAGTCCAGGCCCATCGGCGTCGTACGCTGGCCTGCACATTGCACCGGTGCCTGACACCTCGACTTCATCATCGGATGTTGTCCCGGACGTTAGAACGGCACCAGTTCAGGTCCATTGGCGTCGTACGCTGGCCTGCGTTCCGTACTAGTGCCTGGCGCCTCGACTTCATCATCGGATACTGTCTTGGATGTTCAGAACGCCACCAGCTCAAGCCCATCGGCGTCGTACGCTGGCTCGCGTGCTGTACCAGTGCCTGGCACTTTGACGTCATCACTGGATGCTGTTTCGGACGTTCAGAACGTCACCAGTTCCGGCCCATCGGCGTCGTACGCTGGCTCGCGTGCTGTACCAGTGCCTGGCACTTTGATGTCATCACTGGATGCTGTTTCGGACGTTCAGAACGTCACCAGTTCCGGTCCATCGGCGTCGTACGCTGGCTCGCGTGCTTACCAGTGCCTGGGACTTTGATGTCATCACTGGATGCTGTTTCGGACGTTCAGAACGTCACCAGTTCCGGTCCATCGGCGTCGTACGCTGGCTCGCGTGCTGTACCAGTGCCTGGCACTTTGATGTCATCACTGGATGCTGTTTCGGACGTTCAGAACAGCACCAGCTCAGGTCCATCGGCGTCGTACGCTGGCTCGCGTTCCGTACTAGTGCCTGGCACCTCGATTTCATCGCCGGATGCTGTCTTGGGCGTTCCGAACACCATCAGTCCAGGCCCATCGGCGTCGTACGCTGGCCTGCACATTGCACCGGTGCCTGACACCTCGACTTCATCATCGGATGTTGTCCCGGACGTTAGAACGGCACCAGTTCAGGTCCATTGGCGTCGTACGCTGGCCTGCGTTCCGTACTAGTGCCTGGCGCCTCGACTTCATCATCGGATACTGTCTTGGATGTTCAGAACGCCACCAGCTCAAGCCCATCGGCGTCGTACGCTGGCTCGCGTGCTGTACCAGTGCCTGGCACTTTGACGTCATCACTGGATGCTGTTTCGGACGTTCAGAACGTCACCAGTTCCGGCCCATCGGCGTCGTACGCTGGCTCGCGTGCTGTACCAGTGCCTGGCACTTTGATGTCATCACTGGATGCTGTTTCGGACGTTCAGAACGTCACCAGTTCCGGTCCATCGGCGTCGTACGCTGGCTCGCGTGCTTACCAGTGCCTGGGACTTTGATGTCATCACTGGATGCTGTTTCGGACGTTCAGAACGTCACCAGTTCCGGTCCATCGGCGTCGTACGCTGGCTCGCGTGCTGTACCAGTGCCTGGCACTTTGATGTCATCACTGGATGCTGTTTCGGACGTTCAGAACAGCACCAGCTCAGGTCCATCGGCGTCGTACGCTGGCTCGCGTTCCGTACTAGTGCCTGGCACCTCGATTTCATCGCCGGATGCTGTCTTGGGCGTTCCGAACACCATCAGTCCAGGCCCATCGGCGTCGTACGCTGGCCTGCACATTGCACCGGTGCCTGACACCTCGACTTCATCATCGGATGTTGTCCCGGACGTTAGAACGGCACCAGTTCAGGTCCATTGGCGTCGTACGCTGGCCTGCGTTCCGTACTAGTGCCTGGCACCTCGACTTCATCGCCGGGTGCTGTCTTGGACGTTCAGAACACCATCAGTCCAGGCCCATCGGCGTCGTACGCTGGCCTGCACATTGCACCGGTGCCTGACACCTCGACTTCATCATCGGATGTTGTCCCGGACGTTAGAACGGCACCAGTTCAGGTCCATTGGCGTCGTACGCTGGCCTGCGTTCCGTACTAGTGCCTGGCACCTCGACTTCATCGCCGGGTGCTGTCTTGGACGTTCAGAACAGCACCAGCTCAGGTCCATCGGCGTCGTACGCTGGCCTGCGTTCCGTACTAGTGCCTGGCACCTCGATTTCATCGCCGGATGCTGTCTTGGGCGTTCCGAACACCATCACTCCAGGCCCATCGGCGTCGTACGCTGGCCTGCACATTGCACCGGTGCCTGACACCTCGACTTCATCATCGGATGTTGTCCCGGACGTTAGAACGGCACCAGTTCAGGTCCATTGGCGTCGTACGCTGGCCTGCGTTCCGTACTAGTGCCTGGCGCCTCGACTTCATCGCCGGGTGCTGTCTTGGACGTTCCGAACACCATCAGTCCAGGCCCATCGGCGTCGTACGCTGGCCTGCGTTCCGTACTAGTGCCTGACACCTCGACTTCATCATCGGATGTTGTCCCGGACGTTAGAACGGCACCAGTTCAGGTCCATTGGCGTCGTACGCTGGCCTGCGTTCCGTACTAGTGCCTGGCACCTCGACTTCATCGCCGGGTGCTGTCTTGGACGTTCAGAACAGCACCAGCTCAGGTCCATCGGCGTCGTACGCTGGCCTGCGTTCCGTACTAGTGCCTGGCACCTCGATTTCATCGCCGGATGCTGTCTTGGGCGTTCCGAACACCATCAGTCCAGGCCCATCGGCGTCGTACGCTGGCCTGCACATTGCACCGGTGCCTGACACCTCGACTTCATCATCGGATGTTGTCCCGGACGTTAGAACGGCACCAGTTCAGGTCCATTGGCGTCGTACGCTGGCCTGCGTTCCGTACTAGTGCCTGGCGCCTCGACTTCATCGCCGGATGCTGTCTTGGACGTTCAGAACACCATCAGTCCAGGCCCATCGGCGTCGTACGCTGGCCTGCACATTGCACCGGTGCCTGACACCTCGACTTCATCATCGGATGTTGTCCCGGACGTTAGAACGGCACCAGTTCAGGTCCATTGGCGTCGTACGCTGGCCTGCGTTCCGTACTAGTGCCTGGCACCTCGATTTCATCGCCGGATGCTGTCTTGGGCGTTCCGAACACCATCACTCCAGGCCCATGGGCGTCGTACGCTGGCCTGCACATTGCACCGGTGCCTGACACCTCGACTTCATCATCGGATGTTGTCCCGGACGTTAGAACGGCACCAGTTCAGGTCCATTGGCGTCGTACGCTGGCCTGCGTTCCGTACTAGTGCCTGGCGCCTCGACTTCATCATCGGATACTGTCTTGGATGTTCAGAACGCCACCAGCTCAAGCCCATCGGCGTCGTACGCTGGCTCGCGTGCTGTACCAGTGCCTGGCACTTTGATGTCATCACTGGATGCTGTTTCGGACGTTCCGAACACCATCACTCCAGGCCCATCGGCGTCGTACGCTGGCCTGCACATTGCACCGGTGCCTGACACCTCGACTTCATCATCGGATGTTGTCCCGGACGTTAGAACGGCACCAGTTCAGGTCCATTGGCGTCGTACGCTGGCCTGCGTTCCGTACTAGTGCCTGGCACCTCGACTTCATCGCCGGGTGCTGTCTTGGACGTTCAGAACAGCACCAGCTCAGGTCCATCGGCGTCGTACGCTGGCTCGCGTTCCGTACTAGTGCCTGGCACCTCGATTTCATCGCCGGATGCTGTCTTGGGCGTTCCGAACACCATCACTCCAGGCCCATCGGCGTCGTACGCTGGCCTGCACATTGCACCGGTGCCTGACACCTCGACTTCATCATCGGATGTTGTCCCGGACGTTAGAACGGCACCAGTTCAGGTCCATTGGCGTCGTACGCTGGCCTGCGTTCCGTACTAGTGCCTGGCGCCTCGACTTCATCATCGGATACTGTCTTGGATGTTCAGAACGCCACCAGCTCAAGCCCATCGGCGTCGTACGCTGGCTCGCGTTCCGTACTAGTGCCTGACACCTCGACTTCATCATCGGATGTTGTCCCGGACGTTCAGAACGTCACCAGTTCCGGCCCATCGGCGTCGTACGCTGGCCTGCGTTCCGTACTAGTGCCTGGCGCCTCGACTTCATCATCGGATACTGTCTTGGATGTTCAGAACGCCACCAGCTCAAGCCCATCGGCGTCGTACGCTGGCTCGCGTGCTGTACCAGTGCCTGGCACTTTGACGTCATCACTGGATGCTGTTTCGGACGTTCAGAACGTCACCAGTTCCGGCCCATCGGCGTCGTACGCTGGCTCGCGTGCTGTACCAGTGCCTGGCACTTTGATGTCATCACTGGATGCTGTTTCGGACGTTCAGAACGTCACCAGTTCCGGCCCATCGGCGTCGTACGCTGGCTCGCGTGCTGTACCAGTGCCTGGCACTTTGATGTCATCACTGGATGCTGTTTCGGACGTTCAGAACGTCACCAGTTCCGGTCCATCGGCGTCGTACGCTGGCTCGCGTGCTTACCAGTGCCTGGGACTTTGATGTCATCACTGGATGCTGTTTCGGACGTTCAGAACGTCACCAGTTCCGGTCCATCGGCGTCGTACGCTGGCTCGCGTGCTGTACCAGTGCCTGGCACTTTGATGTCATCACTGGATGCTGTTTCGGACGTTCAGAACAGCACCAGCTCAGGTCCATCGGCGTCGTACGCTGGCTCGCGTTCCGTACTAGTGCCTGGCACCTCGATTTCATCGCCGGATGCTGTCTTGGGCGTTCCGAACACCATCAGTCCAGGCCCATCGGCGTCGTACGCTGGCCTGCACATTGCACCGGTGCCTGACACCTCGACTTCATCATCAGATGTTGTCCCGGACGTTAGAACGGCACCAGTTCAGGTCCATTGGCGTCGTACGCTGGCCTGCGTTCCGTACTAGTGCCTGGCGCCTCGACTTCATCATCGGATACTGTCTTGGATGTTCAGAACGCCACCAGCTCAAGCCCATCGGCGTCGTACGCTGGCTCGCGTGCTGTACCAGTGCCTGGCACTTTGACGTCATCACTGGATGCTGTTTCGGACGTTCAGAACGTCACCAGTTCCGGCCCATCGGCGTCATACGCCGACCCACGGGCTGTACCAGTGTCTGGCCGGCTTTTCGCTTCGTTTGATGGAGGCTTCTGGCCTCGCAGCAGTCGGTGTGCCTTTGTCTGGTGCGTCTGGTCCGGCGACAACCACCTCCTACATTGGCAGGCAACCACATTTCTAGACCCGCAGTCCAACAACGCCATGGAGGCGGCAGGTCTTCTCTCGTGCTTACGCTGGATTCGGTCGGCCTTTTCGTTTGTCCGGGTGGATGTTGTTGGCGACTCCCGCGTGGTCATCTCCCAGGCACTCGGTCAATTTACCTGCCGGGCGCCCCATCTTTCCCGAGTGATCGGTGCGATTCGGGCCCTGGGCTCCGTTGACACTTTCCTCTATTTTCACGCCATTCCCCGAGCTTCCAATACCGCCGCTGATGGGCTATGCAATTGGATCATGGATTCGTTCCCTGCGGCGAACCTCACCTTGTCCGGTACCAGCTGGCCGTGTCTCCAGCCGTATGGCGCAGCTCAGAGCCCAGTAGCCCTCGTTCGCTTTTCGCCCACGGTGACACCGCTCTCGGATCGTTTGGCTCATGTGGTGGCGACCTGGTCGCTCGTCCTGCATGACCTCCGCAGTGTGGCTCACGTTATTCAAGCACAATTCGTCCCACTATCCGTCGATCGGCCTAGCCATCCTCCAGCCACACGTTCGCGACCACCTTGCCGCATTTTCACGTCGGCGGCATCGCTTCCGTCATGGTTCGACACCCCGTCCACGCGGTCATGCACCTTTCGCGGTCGTTCTCGGTGTGTACCTCGTACGGTTTTCGACGCGCTGCGTTTGGCTTCTGGCTGCGTTGGCATCCCATTTCCGATTGACTCGGCATTTCCGGCAGCTGGACCCGGTCCCCATACCGTTCCAGACGCTGATCTTCGCATCCTGGATGCTTTGGTGGCAGACCCTCGATTCGGAATCCAGGGTATTCTCGCCCTCTTCCGCGGTCAGACCGCGACCGATCCTCGCCCCAACAAGGCTCTTCGCCCCTGGCTCTATCGTGCCCATTTGGCTTCGTACCCGGACATCGACCTCTTGTGCGCCATCGCACAGGATGGGCTTATCCCTCCCTGGACAGACCCATCGGCCCGGATGGGGCCGCGTCCGACACCCGCCAATTACCCCGGTGCCCGCTCCGGTGCGGCTCTGGTGACCGACAAACTGCTTGCCGATTACTATAAGGGTCGGGACATCATCGCGACTATGGCTGCTCTCGAACGTGACCCTACGTTTCACTCGAGCGCGTTTGCTTTGGTGCCGAAGCAGGGCAAACCCCTGCACTTGGATGGTAGGATCATCCACGACTTGTCGGCGCCAGACGGACAGTCCGTCAACGCGCAGACAGCCTCAGAGGCTTCTCCAGACGCGACTTGGGACCCGTTTGTCTCCATCGCGCGTCGCATTTGCGAGCTGCGTCGCCGGTACCCAGGGTACTCCGTTTACGCCATGATCGCAGATATCGCTGAAGCCTTTCACCACGTGCCAGTGCACGCGGACCATGCCTCTGCTGTTGGGGGTCGTTTGCCACGCTCCTCTCATGGCATCGTATCCGGCATGGCCGTCTTCGGTTGGACATCTTCGCCGGGATTCTTCGCCGTCTTCGGGAAAGCTGTTCGCCACTATTTGCGCACCGGCCAGTCCATCATGCTCGGGTATTTGGAACCCTTTTGGCCATTCCATTGGGTAGACGACGTGGTCCTCATTGAAGTCGACGTCGGCGACCGCCTTCAGAAGGCAGAGAAGCGTCTCAGAGACGGAATCAAGCTAGTGTTCGGCTCAGACGGCTGGCATGAAGGCAAGTTCACAACATGGTCGCGCGTCTTCCACGCAGTGGGAATCGACTGGAACATTCCCGACGAGTGCATCACAGTCCCACAGAGAAAGATCGACAAACTGCGAGCTGTCCTGACAGAGGCATTGGGGAAGACCTACCTGTCGAGGAAGCGGATGACAGCGGTTCAGATCAGCCGCTGCGCTTGACAGTAGCCTCCGAGCCTGCAGGCGTTCCGGTGACAGAGTTCCTTCGGAAGGATCTACACTGGTGGAAGGCCCTTGTATTCCAGACTGAATTCGCGGGGATGCCGATGAATCTATTCGACCACACCAAGGCTTTCGATGAGGCTTGGGTGGTAGCCGATGTGAAGGGCGTGTTCTGCATTACGAGTGTGAAGCTCCGGGAGCGCTTACTTCTAAATCTTCGGGACCAGGTCCGGGATTGCAACGAACTGGCGCATGCTTTGGCCAGCGTCACGGAGACGTGGGGGCCGAGCCTGTCCGCGGAAGGTGCCTGGTGCCATGTTGTCATCCACGGCGAACGATGGATCACAGAATTGGTGAACAAGATGAACTGCAAGTCTAAGGACGGCCAGCAGGCCTTGCGACAGTGTGCCTTGAGCCAGGCTCGCTACCGGTTACACTTCACGACACACACGATCCGACCAAGACTGGAGCAGACTCGAAAGTGTGATATCCATCGGGACAGAGGTACTGACAACTATCGTGACGTGCATCAGATTACGACAGACGGCAGCGCGTCGAAGAGAAGCGAGACCAACTTAAGAGTGCTTCAGTCTCAGCCGGGACGCTTCAAAGCTACAGCAGGAACTTCAAGTTTTGGGAGTCCTTCTGCAACGATTTCGGATTCCCAGTGTGGATTGGCGAAATGCCCAGCGCCCGACAAGCACGGATGGTCGGACTGTTCGCGGCATTGTGCGCTTCAGAAGGGCACAACAAGTCAAAGAAAGGAAACAAGTACCAGACCTTCGACGGGAAGATGGCTGCAGTGGCATTCGCACACAAGGCAGTTCGGAACGCCAAGCTCGATTACCATGATCCTGAATTTGAGCTCATTGGTCAAGGATACAAGCGCGCCCATGGTGATGTGGACCGGAAGCAGCCAGTTACTACATCGATGTTGCTCAAGATGTACGAGCTCAGAGCCCAGCACGACCCAGAGAGTGATTTGCTATGGGGTCCATCATTCTGGCATTCTTCTTTCTCGATCGAAGCTCAGAACTGTGGGGCCCAGTGGTCATCGACAAATCGACGGGGGCCACTCGGGTGCACTGTGTGAAGGCGGCCAGCGTCATTTTACGAAACAAGCAAGGAACCCAGGTCGGACCTGAGGATCCAGAAGCAGCGTCAGTGGACATGATCTTCGAGTCGCACAAGGGCGACCGCGTAGCCCAGGGCACGACAGTACGACACTACAAGTCCGAGCATGCACACCTGTGTCCCGTTGCAGCAGCAAGACTATGCCTCCGCGTTCGAGCACAATGGCTCTCTACAGGAAGGAAGCTGGGGCCGTACCTCACTTCAGTGTCGACAACACGGACGATCAAGAAGACACAAGTGGCCAATCTCATCAAAATGTCAGCTGCTGACATGGGTCTACCGCGTTCCGATTACTCCTCCCACTCGCTCCGGATAGGAGGGCCCTGTGCATTATTGGCGGCGGGCAAGAGTGAACTAGTCATTCGGCTCCTGGGTCGGTGGGCTAGCTGGTGCTTCACGGTCTACACCAGACTTCGACCTGGAATGATTCGCGACGCGGCAAGCTGCATGATCAAGGCCTCAAGCTGGGAGTGCTACGAGCAAGGCATCGTACCGAGCCGAACGCGCAGCACTCGGGAGGGGAACTCCAGGGAGTCTAACTCTCCAAGCTAGTCAAGTCAACTTGCCCCTCGCAGTGAAGTCCCGAAGGAGGAAAGTGTGCGGTTAAGTACGAAGAATATCGGAGAACGTAACCGGGGTTTCCGAACCAGGGGCAAACGGCGAGCCAGTCATTCGCCGTTTTGCCGCCCAGCGCTCAGAGCAGCTCCGAAGCCCAAGCTCCACGAAGAAGAAGCAGCCAGGCTGCCAGCGAGATTTTTCTCTTCTTCTTAAAACTTGATTAGCAGTAGGAAGCCTTCTAGGACGGATTTTTCACCTTTGATAAGGTTTTGTCCCGTGGTAGGACTTCAGTATTGGGAACTCCAAGCTAATCAAGTCAACTTGCCCCTCGCAGTGAAGTCCCGAAGGAGGAAAGTTGCTGGTGGTCGGTGGTTTGCTGCTTGTGACCACGTTCTGCTGTCGACTTGAGAACTTCTTCCACGCTCCAAATGCCCCGGAGGTCGATCTGACGGAGCTTTCGCCCAGACTTGCGGCTATCAAGACTGTCAGAGAAGCAGATCGGTTGGCATACAGAGAATGTAGAAACGAAATTGTATGAAAGCAATGCAAAATGAATAGCTGCAACCGGCCAACGCTATGTCAACCAGGCAGCTCTGTCGTCGTGTGAAGAAATAAACGCGACAGGAGTTCTTGATCAGGCCGCCTGCTTGATAGCGGTGGCCAACTGCACGAACACGCCCTGGTGGTGATCCCATTGCTGCTTCACGTTGTTAGCGTGCTCTGCGTTCGCGCCTTCAGCCTCTGCAAGCTGCTGCACAGCTGATCCACCACGCTGAAGCAGCGCCTGCAATGACTCGGCACGCGCGCGGTTGTGCAGCACGATAGACAGCGACTGCACGTCGTGGCCATTGAGCGCCCGCTGGAGACACTCTGTGAGCAGTTCGGCGGGCGGGGCAGGAGGCACGTAGAGCAGCATGAGCACCAGCGTCTGGCACAAGCGGTCGTCGCCCGCATCGTTAACGTCCATCTGACGTCCTCCATCAGTCCGTCCGGACAAAAGGTGGTCCACAAGGTACGGCAATAGCACAAATCGAGCCGACGGGTGCAGGAGCGGCAGCGCACGGCTCACCAGTATCTTACCCTTGGACGCCGTCAGCATCCTTTGAAGTTGCTGCACATCGCAACTCATGACGCCACGAGACGCACTGTTCTCGCTGTCTCCGTCCGCGGGCTGAGTCACGTTGACACCCAGCAGGGCTGCCAACTCCAGCAGCAACGACGTGGTGCGCGATCGCAGCTCAACAAGAGCGGGGTCCATCTCATCCTCGTTCATTGAGTGGAATTGCTGCACATTAACGCCGCGTGCGTCCAGCAAATGGCGTGCATCCTGTAGTGACAGCAAGCACTGCATGCCGCGATCCAACTGAAGGCGAAGCTTCCAAGTGTCGTTGGCGAACACCGAATTGCGGCTGGCATCGTCGCTCATTCGCAATACTTTTGCAGCATTCGCTTCCGCAGCGACAGCCTGTGCGCCAGGACTCGAGCCACGAACGTGTTTAGAGCTAGCAGCCTCGCTACTGGATTCCGCCGTCGCAGACGCAGGAGAACTACTCTCATCGTCGCCTTCGCTAGCACTAGAAGGCGTACGCTCTGGGTCCGCTGCATTCGCCGGAGATGAAGCAGGAGGTGAAGAAGCATCGTCACCAGCAAGATTCAGTAACTGCTTGGGGCGGTACAGACTGCTCTTGGTGTTGCGTCCGAGCACGTGATATTCAGATTCCCAGTTGCGCGACTTCACTTCACGCTGCACGTCGCGGGGGTCGACAGACTTGACGTGCTGAAGCTTCCACGAGGGAAGCGGGACCGATGGGCGGCCAGGCACACCAGCACGTGTACGCTTCTGCATGTAGTTATGGAAGTAGTAATCGTCACTGAATGGGTCACTTGAGCGCAGCCACTTCATCTGCTGCTGCATCACGAAGTTCACGTCGCGGGGGGTCATCATCTTGAAGGCAGGCGGATGCATGTGCGGTGTTGGTTGCGGCATACCATTGCGTCCGTACGCTCCAGGCGGACCAGGGAACGGTGGGCGCATCGGCGGAGGCGGGCCACGTCCGTAAAACTGTCCCTGAGGCGGCATCGGAGGACCCTGCATGTACATTGGATGCGGAGGCTGGCCTTGCATGTGAGGCGGCGGAGGCGGCATGTACTGCATTTGTGGGGGCTGCTGCATCTGCTGTTGCGGCTGATTAGGCGGCGCCATCGGAGGAGCGCCCCACGCGTTGGGCGGCTGTGCGTTCTGCGTGGGAGGCATCGGCGGCGCAGGAACTGGAGGTGCCTGCGGCAGCGGAGGCGGTGCCGAGGTCTGCTTAGACGGCGGCGGCACAGCGTCCACCACCGAGTCGTCGTCATCCAATCCCAGTCCACTGAGTCCAGGCACTTGGCTCTCGTCCAGCTCGGAGTCCTGATCCAAGCCCAGACCTGGTGGCGCGCGTCCACTTCCCGCAGTAGCCGTCGTGGGCTTCTCCGCTCCATGGAACTTCTCCTCGAGTCTCGAGAACTCCTGCTGGCCTCTGGCCCACTTGAGGTCCTCCGACGGCGCCGCCAGACCCGGCGGAGCACTGAGCCCCGGCGGCGCGCGGCCGGAAGCGGCTCCACTGGGTTTGCTGGCCTGGAAATTGCCCATGAAGACGGCCGAGAAGGCGTCGTTGAAGAAGAGCGACGAGCTGCCGGCGTCGGCGGCCTGGGCGCCGCTCTCCACGGGCCCCAGGAGGTCGTGGGCCCGAAGATCGGCCAGCAAAGACTCGTACTTGGTGTCGTCCACACTGCCATTGGTGAAGAAGGCCGGCAGCCCGTCCATGGACGAGCCGAACAGCGAGTCTTCCGAGGCCATGGGGGCGTCTGGGGCTGCGCTGGGGCTTGGGACGCGGTCAAAAGGCTGCGAAGGAGGGAGATGCACATAGTTTGAAGGCGTTAGTGGGCGCTGTAGAGCGATTCAAGAGGTGCAACAGGCACAGATGGAGAGAGGAGACGCCGGCGGAGATGGTGGCGCAGCTCCCCCGGCGAGAACGTCTCTACAGGCGGCACATACCAGCGTCGAGCTTGGCTACGTGGATGTTGTGGCCCTCCACGCTTTTAGGCAATGAAGTCCCCCTTGATTAAACTCCTCAAGCGCATACTTCCGAGTCGTATGCACTTTCGTGGTTCAAAACATGGCGGGCACGCGGCTGCAGATCGTGGGCGCGTTCGTGCTCTTCGCGCTGCTGGCGGCGCCCGTGGCCTGGCACCTAACGCAGGTGGAGCGCGTGGACCTCCCAGTGCAGCGGATCCAGCAATTGTCATGGCGTGACTCGCGCTTTGGCGGTTCGGAGACGTTTAATGTTAACATCTACACTGTCGGATCGATATCTTCGTCTGCGCTGCCTTCCAGCGCCTCTAACGTCGTGTATTCCACGCAGCAATTGACATTAAGTGAAGAGCAGAAGAAAGAGCTTCAAATTGCTGGAGAATTGGGTCCACAGGCCACAGATGACGCACTGAAGACGCTGGTGAAGGGGAAGGACACGCGCTTCTGTGTTTTCCTGCTTTGTGACGAGGACGCGGAGGCTTCTGCTGCCGTCTTGACGGTGGGGAAGTATCGTCATGCGTGGACAAGTCAGTGCCAAGTGGAGAAGGGAGACGCGCTGCATTCTGCCATGGAGAGATTGATGCAATACGTGTATCCTTTGAAGAAGAAGACTGAGGAGAAGCAACTTGTGGCGTCCAAGATGGCGCGCAGAGCGCTCAAGTACCGACTGCAACTTTCACTGCTGAAAGAGAACCCTGTGACGCCATGGACGGAGGACTTGCGCACACTGGTGGACATGTATTTGGGGAGATTTGTGCACAAGGTTGGAGCTGTTGCCAACTTCACAGTGGAGACGCAGGTGGTGCAGTATGCGAGACTGGCAAAGGAGATCACGCCCAGTACAGATGGGAAGGAGTTCTACTTGAGTGCTGAAGAGCTCAAACAGGTTGGTGTTGATTGTGGTTGGGATGGTTGAGGCCAGAAAGCTCACTGATGTGCTCTTGTCGTTGTGTCTGCTTTAGTTCAAAAGCGCGAACGATTTTCTGGATGCGTCCGTGCTGGACGACCGCGAACAAGTGCTGCACTTCATGGCTGCACTGCCGGATCTTGCTCATTCTCCGCTGTTTATTCGCCTAGATAGCACAGAGCGTGGCTTGGCGACGTCTTTCGAGCTACCAGGGTGGGGCAATGCTGTCATCTTGAATCCCCACGCCCTCAATGCCAAACCTAACGTCAACGCTTCCGAAGAGGAAATTGCAACACTAGCGGCGGAGACCAAGAGAAGGGAGCTGCAGCGTGTCATGGGTCTTTTCGTCTCGGAGTTCCGTACGCTGCTTGGTGTTCCTTCGTTCATTCATCGGCAGCGAGAGGAAGATGCTGTGAGTGGTGAGACATCAAGACAGCGACTTCAATTTCTACCATCGACAGTCGATGGCATTGCCGATTGGGAGCTGGATATCGTCATGCGGGACCGCTTCACGAAGCTCATGCGAACAGCCGTTGAGACTCTGCAGTCGACTGTGGAGCTGGTGGAGACGCTGCCGGAGCTGAGCGTGCAGGAACGAGTCCAGATGCGGGTAGAGACGGCTGTCACGCAACTAGAGACCATCCTGTGCGACAGCAACCAGCAAGACTGCGCTGAAGTGTCCGACGTCCAAAGTCTGCTGGCCATGGCTCGACAAGCGTCGCAGCTGACGGATGCCGCCTACTACGACCACACCATGATCCGACAGCTCTACTTCCCTCAGGAACAAATGTTGGGCGTGTACGCGCCTCTGCTCGCGCCTCTCCTCCTGCCGTTCCTGTTGGGTTTCGTGCGTGAGCTCAAACGCTTCAAGGCGAAGCGTGCGGCCAAGAAAGCCAAGCAGTCATAATCTGAAAAATGCGTAAAATGCTGCATCTCTTCTTATTGTGCATTAAATGCAATGCATCTTTCAGCCTGGGTTACAGTATCTGCGCCCTGCTATTTGAACTTGAAGCCTTTGTGCTTGTGCTTGTGCTTGTAGTGCTTGTACTTCTTGTGCTTGTAGTAGCCGCCGCCGTACGCGACACCAGGATACGCCACATAGGCAGGCTGCGGAGCTACGTACGTCGGGGCCAGCGTCGCCTGCACGAAGAGTTGGCGTCCCTGAGCTGCGTAGTAAGCTTGCGCTTGCTGCGGAGGGTACGCGCCTGGAGCTGGAGGGTACGCGGGTGGGTAACCCGGCTGAGGAGGGTATCCTTGCTGCGGCGGGTATCCCGGAGCTGGGTATCCTTGCGGGGCGGCGTAACCCTGTGGCGGGTAACCTGGCTGCTGGGGAGGGTACGGCTGCTGTCCTGGTGGAGGGCCATACCCAGGCTGCCCTGGCGGTGGGTAGCTGTAGTTGCCGCCGTACATGGCGGGCGGAAGAGCGCTCTAGGAACGAATTTGGCTTCAACACGGCGTCTATGTGTGCGGTACACAACTATGTCCGATACAAAACGCCAGTTCTGGATAAAATTAAAGTATGCAATTTCACAGGCACCATAATGCACTTAACGGTTTGAATATCCGGATAAACATTTTACTAACTACTATAGAAGATTTTTATACTAGAGCCCCATTTCGGTTCCAAAAGCCAGAGGCGACGATGGCGCAGCGCGAGACGGAGGACACGCCGGTGCTGGAGGAAGCTGCGCGGCCGGACCCCGCCGCGAACGGTGACACCAACAACCGCGGCAACTTCACGCGTAACCTGAACAAGGAGGCGGACGACAGCGTGGCCAGGAAGATGTTCCTGGGCGGCCTGGCGTTTCTGCCGTGGCTGCACCTCGTGAACGTGATTTTCTACCGCAAGCAGTTCATGGACCCGAGCATCGACCCCACAGTCACTTTGTGTACGTGTGCAGTGGAGTGGTAGTAGTCTCTACAGTTTATATGCTACTTTATTCATACTAACTGAGAAATCTGATACTTGTTTCTTCGGTACTTCACCAGGGGTGCGACGGTCCTTCATGGGCTTCTGCTTCTGGACGGTGCTCTTCATAGCCTGGGTGCTGCTCTTCCAGCTCAACTGGAAGGACTTTGGCTGGCAGAGTCTTGTGATGGTCGTCCCCGACGAGGACGCCAACGAAGGCTGGTAGACGGCACCAATTGGACACTTTCAACGCTGCAGCAGGAGCATCAGACCACTCTACCCATTTGCCGACACTGTACTATGATTCCCCACTTCATTTCGTCGATGCAGAGGCCGGTGGCGCCGTCCAGCGCTCCCATAATAGCCGTAATTTCCATACAAACCCCCATTCGTCAAACTTGAATTTTCGGATAAGCGCTCGTGGTGTGGCCCACAACTCGTCAATTTCTGGGTCCGGATCTCCCCCACGCAAGTTGACAAACACCTCGAGCTGACACCGAAGCACCCGCAGTTCGACCCCCGCCTGGCCACCATGAGCGCCCCCATCCTTTCC
This sequence comes from Phytophthora sansomeana, assembly GCA_032158285.1. Classification (NCBI taxonomy): domain Eukaryota; phylum Oomycota; class Peronosporomycetes; order Peronosporales; family Peronosporaceae; genus Phytophthora; species Phytophthora sansomeana. The sequence goes on from JAPDHH010000238.1 coordinate 284,335, forward strand.
ATCGACACGCAGCACGAGGACATGATCGTACGTCGCCTGCTCTCCCTCCTGCCGCCTTTTCCGCTTCTTTTTGGCCTTTAAACGGACGATTCACGTGCGAATTGGTGTCTAACCAATTATTTTTATTGTATTTTCATTTAAAATTATTGCAGCACGACGCACAGCTGGACTACTACGGCAAGCGACTGGCTACGTGCTCGTCGGACCGCACTATCAAAGTGTACGACGTCACTGGCGACGTGCAGAACAACGAGCAGATCTTGACGGGGTACATGGCTGTCTTAATATTGGGCATTTCATGAATCTATTGCCAATTAATTATATTCCAATTGCATTTCGACTGTTTTATTGCAGCCATGAAGGCCCCGTGTGGCAGGTGGCGTGGGCGCACCCCAAGTTCGGTGTCCTGTTGGCAGCCTGTTCGTACGATGGCAAAGTGATCATCTACCGAGAGCAGAGTTTGAACCAGTGGACGCAGGCCTACGTGCACGCCTTCCACGAGTCCTCGGTCAATAGCATTGCCTGGGCGCCGCACGAGTACGGACTTGCGCTCGCCTGCGCCTCGGCGGACGGCACCGTCTCCGTGCTCAGCTACTCACGTACGTCTGGATCTGTTGGGTCTGGATAAAAATTGCTTACCGGTAGATGATTAACGGATTGTTGTTGGGATTTTATTGTTTGCAGCTGAAGGATGGAGCGTGAGCCACTTCAAGGACAGCGCGCTGGGCTGCAACGCTGTGAGCTGGGCTCCGTTCAACTCGGTGGGATCGCAGGGAAACGCGGGCCCCATCCGCCGCGTGGTGACGGCCTCTTGTGACAAAACAATCAAGATCTGGAGCCTTGCCGAGGGTGAGACCGAGTGGAAGAAGCAGGAGCTGAGCTCCGCCCCGGCCCACAGCGACTGGGTGCGTGATGTCGCCTGGGCCCCCAGCACGGGACTGCCCGTGAACCTCATCGCCAGTTGCTCCGAGGACAAGCACGTGTACATCTGGTCGCAGACCGCTGAGGACGGCGCCTGGAAGCGCGAGCTGCTGCACACGTTCGATGCACCTGTGTGGCGTGTGAGCTGGTCCGTCACGGGCAACGTCTTGGCTGTGTCCTCGGGCGACCACAAGGTCACACTCTGGAAGGAGACGCTCGACAAGAAGTGGATGTAAGTACTTGCTTGTCGGTTGTTTGGATCCATAGAGACTAACTATTGCGTTCTGCCACTGAATTTTGCAGTCAAATTTCGTCTGTGGACGAGGCTGGAGCGATTCACAACGGCAACGAGTAGATGCGCTATTAGGAGACTGAAAACCCCGTGTAAAGGCTCCGGTTTGACTTGCTCTTCGCTCTGGTCGCCAGCAAATTGTTTAGACCGCAGGTGATCGATCGATGGTAGGGAGTCCTCCAATGGAATGAGGAGAAGCGAAGGGTGGAGAGTGCAGAGGCAGCAGCCACGGTACACACTATCGACGAAGAAACAAGAACTCGAGAAATACACATGCGTACATACAAATCGGGTGTCTATGTTGGTGCAGACGGCCGCGGCTGACAAACATCGTGTGTGTTTGTTGCAGTGCCGGCTGCGGTATCTATCAAGTCGATCGGTCGCTGTTGCGCCGACCATTATCCTATGCTACTTGTGTTGCTGCTTACTCTTCGAAGTTGCGTGTCCACCGCCGCTGGAACTTCTCTTCGAGTGCCTGCACGCATTTATAATGCACTTGGTGTTCGTGGTTAAAGCTCGAGAGCGTCATCTGGTTCTCGGACGAGCGCGCCTCCTCCTTCTTCCACTGCGGGTCGGACGGATCCAGTCTCTTGCTGATCAGCGCACTATGCCTATCCTCCACTGTCCGCAAGTATCCTGCAACCCACACGTCGTCCACCGTCACACAGACAGACGGGATGTCCGCTAACGCGTCCACATCCTTGAAGAACCCGCGTCGATACGCATTACCACAGCACGCCTGCAGGATGTCCACATAGCGTCCATGAGGACGCATGAAGTACGGCACGTAGGCGGGCACGACGCCCACTTCGTGCCACATGGGGAGCATTCCCCATCCACAGACGCCCAGTGCATCGTCCGGCTTGGCCACCGCTTCCCACGCGAGCGACGCCACGAGATCCAGCGGGTACTCGAAGTCGTCGTCTAGTGTGATGATGAGCGTGGACGGATCGCTCTCCAGTCTCAAGGCGCCCAGCAGTTTCGTGGCCGGGCCGTCGTCCTCGCAGCGGTTGATCTTGACGAGCGGATCGAGAGCCTCGAGCTCCGACGGGATCTCCGTCTCGTCGTACGAGCGCTCCGGGTGGCGCTTCATGGGTCCTTCCGGGATGTTGACGTAGATCTGGTCCGGCCGCAGACTCTGCTGCGCCAGCGAGCGCACGCTGTCCATGACCTTGTCCAGGCGACTGGGCGTCGTGGTGAGCGACACCACGACGCGGAACGGCGGGCGCCACGGAGGCGACACCGGCGGCAAGTCGTCGGCTGCGCGGCCGTCGTACGCCGTCGTGAAGAGCGCCGTGGCCGCTGGAGAGATACTGCCGTACCGCACCAGAAGCTGCGTGTACCCCCAGCCCACGAAGAACACGAGCGCCAAGAGCAGCGAGCGCTGCAGCGTAACCTGGCGTAACCACGACTGCGGGTGCTTGCTGTGGCGCGGCAGCACGGGCTGCCGCATGAAGACGCTCCACTCACGAGCCATACGCGCGAGCATACGAGGGAGGAACGGAGACTGCCGAAGCAGTGCAGACCCGAGACGGGAAACCGATGGGCTATAAATGGATGCATTGGAATGGCGTGTGACGAGATTACTGTCGCGTAATCGTGAAGGCCTGCGATTTGGGATATCGGGTGTAGTATACAACAGGACAGGATTACGCGGTACGACAGGTGCAGAGTGCAGGTTTTGACGGGGTGATTGTATGCGAGGTGGATGGGCTGAAGCAGCTGTATGCAGTACCGAAGGAAATGCGGTAAGATCCAGCAGGGATCCATCTAAACATGGTGTGAAGTACACCAAGTTGGTGTCGCCAACACCGTCAACGATGAAATACCGGATTCTCGAGCTCGTGTGTCAGAGGATGAACTTGTTCGGGCGCAAGGCGGCGGCGCCGGCGCGTACGGGGCCCGTGGCGACGGCCGAGACGATCCGCAAGCTGCGCGAGCAGCTCGAGTCGCTGGAGAAGCGCGAGCAGCACATCGTGAAGAAGATCGCGCTGCAGCTGCAGGAGGCGAAGCACAAGAGCGCGGCCAAGGACAAGCGCGGCGCCATCTTCGCCCTCAAGCGCAAGAAAATGTACGAGGCCGAGGTGGAGAAGCTGCAGGGCGCGCGCATGACGCTGGAGACGCAAGTCATGACGCTCGAGAGCGCCCACGTCAACATGGAGACGTTCACGGCGCTGCGGTCCGGCGCGGAGCAGATGAAGGCCATTCACGGCCAGATGAACGTTGATACAGTGGACAACATCATGGACGACATCCAGGAGGAGATGGCTACAGCTGACGAGATCGGCCGCGCCATCTCCCAGCCATTGGGGTCGCAACTGTACGACGACGATGAGTTGGAGGACGAACTGAGGGAGATGGAGGAGCTCGAGATGGAGGAGAAGGCGCTGGAACCCATCGCTGCCACGCCGGCAGAAGCTGCGGCGGCTGCAGCGACGATAGCTCCGCCAGTGCCAGCAGCTGCTGCTGCTGCTACTGCACCGTCGGCGCCGCCTGCGCCCTTGGCGCAGTATAATTTGCCAGATGTGCCTACACACGCCGTCACGTCCAACATCAACGTGGAGGGCAACTCGGACGAAGACGAACTGGAGGCGCTGCGGAAGCTCGAGGCGTCAATGGCGCTGTAGCGTTCAGATTATCAGAGAACGAGCAGGTTGAAGGAGCTTGGCGATGGCGGTGTGCGCTCTGCTTCTTCACGTAATGTATGGCAATAAACGAAAACGGACACTCAACGGACAGACTGCAGTAGTAATGCTTTGAGAAGTGCAGGCCGACGTCTCGTCGCCTTGCTGTCTGCCTTGTTGTGCTCTAGAGCGCGCACCTGATCTCTCTCCTCTCCTGCCGCAATGCATCTATCTCTTGACCCACTGGAATTTCTTACGGGCCTTGGCCTGACCGGCCTTCTTCCTCTCGACCATACGCGGGTCACGCGTGAGCAGTCCCGCCTTCTTAAGGGCCGGACGCATCTCCGGCTCGAAGTTCTGCAGCGCGCGGGCGATACCGTGACGCACCGCGCCGGCCTGGCCCGTCATACCTCCTCCCTTGACGGTGCAGTACACGTCAAAGTTGCCAATCTGCTCCACCACCGAGAAGGGCTTGAGCACGTCCTCACGATGAGTGTCCCGCACAAAGTAGTCGACCAGGTCCTTCTTGTTCACCTGGATGCGACCCGTGAAAGGCTGCGCGGTCTTTTTGACCCACACACGAGCCGTGCTGGTTTTACGGCGGCCCGTGCCGTACGCGCGGCCCTTCTCGTCCAGCTTCCGCACACGCACGATCTTGTTCTTGGCCTCGTGGAAGGCGATCCGCGCCGACTTGGCGCGGATCGCGCGCTCCTCCTCCACCGTCACCATGTTGCGCACGGACTGGAGCCACGTGGGGACGCCCTCGTCCGTCACGGCGTCCATGTCTCCGTCGAAGCCGAACCACTTGTCTCCGTCCTGGGCGCCCCAGCGGCTCTCGTCGAAGAAGTCGGCGTTGTGCGCCAGGAAGGCGTCGAGGCGGCGGCGGCGCTCGGCCGTCGAGATGCCTTCCTCGTCAATGGGCAGCAGCTCCTCCTGCTCCTGCTCCTGCTCGTCTTCTGATTCTGAGTCGCTGCTGAGTCTGAGTCTGAGTCTGAGTCCGAGTCTGAGTCACTGTCGTCGTCTTTCGAGGCGAAGAGCTTGGCGGCGTCCGCGTTCTTCTTGTCGTCGCGCTTGTCGCTCAGGAACCGCGCGCCGGGGACGGAGACGGCGCCGAGAAGCGGGCGGGCAGAAGGACGCAGCGCCGTGGCTGCCGCGGGGGCCGCAGCACGCACCACACGACGCGCCGTCAGCAGCAGCAGCTTCATCTGGTGGCGGGGGAATGAGAGGCGTGAAATGGCTCGGCGCTTTGGTGGTGATTGTGTGGAGGGGCTTTTGCGCCAATCACAAGGGAGGATTGGGAAAACGAGTTTGCGATTGGAGGAAAAGAGATATGACGTTGAAGAGGTTCAAGTGTAGCCATCTGCACTGTTCGACTTCTCCTTGCTGTTACTACTGGTAGTATTTTTGCTTATGAATGTTTCCTGCTTGCTATCTTCTCCCTCTCACTTCCTTATCTACATGATACAGATCTGGCGGCGCTTATTCGGCGATGGACTGCGGTTGCTGAGGCTGATGCTGCGCCTTCATCACTTCCTGGTACAGCAGGTGCTTGAGCGTCTGCGGGTCGTACGACATCTGAGCGTAGTCGAACTGCGTCAGCTTCGTGGCCACATCTGCGTGGCATGGCAATTCCAGTTGCGGGTCGCGCCACTGGCTCACGTACGGGTGCTCTAGCGCCTCGGCAGCGGTGATTCGCTTGGCCGGGTCGAACTGAAGCAAGCGATCCAGCAGGTCCAATCCGTCCGGGTTGGCCTCCGGGAACACCTGCGCCCAGTCCACTTTGGGCACCTGCTGACTCTGGATTAGGAACTGCCGACCAGCATAGCGGCGTGCCACGGGGTTATCGCAGAAGCTAAACGTCGTAGGCGTGCCCACAATATCTACGATCACCTTGAGCTGATCCACGTACGACGTACCAGGGAACATGATGCGTCGGCCAAGCAGCTCGGCAAAGATGCAGCCAATCGACCACATATCAATAGCTTTGGTGTACGCATTCGCCAGCAGCAGCTCCGGAGCACGGTACCACCGCGTGACCACGTACTCCGAAAGTCCTTCCGCCAGGTCTTGATCGTTTGCGTGCCGTGCTAGACCAAAATCACAGATCTTAATCCGACAGTCCGAGTTCACGAGGATGTTGCTCGGCTTCAAGTCTCGGTGCAATACATCCGCTGAGTGCAGGTAGTGGATGCCGCAGAGCATCTGGTACAAGAAATACTGCACCTGATCATCGCTCAAGCTCTCCTTCGAGTGGATAATCCGGCACAGGTCTGTCTCCATGAGCGGCTGAATAATGTACAGGTCCTCAAAGTGCTCATAGTCCAATGGCCTCTGCAGTTCGTGAAAGCCCATGAGGCACGGGTGGGTGCCAATCTCGCTCATGAGCTTAATTTCGCGCAGAGCCAAGAGTGCCACCTTCGGGTGCCGCAAGAACTGGCCTAGTTTCTTGATAGCAAAAGTGCCGCCGTGAACGAAGTCACTTGCTGCAATCACCTCGCCGTAGGTCCCTTTCCCCACAATCTTGACCATGCGGTACTTTTCTGCAAGTTGATAGCGTACGCCGTTGATTACGAACTGGTGCATGACCTCCTCTCCAGGAGGCGAAAACTGCTGCGTGAGTTTTGCAAACGAGCGGAAGCTATTGCGCGCCGATGTGCCGTCGAAAGACGCCAGCGACGCAGCACCGACACTACCGTCATCTGAGGCGAAGCTGTCCCGATAGCTGTCCCGGAAACTCGACGACGACGATCGCTGGGAGACCGACCGATGTGACATGGACGAGATCGTGAGGCCTAAGAGGAGTTTGCCAAAGAAACTCTGGTGGTCGTTCGACAACACGTAGCTCTGGAGTTCGCCTGCCCTGGACAAGTCGCTGCCAGTTTTCTTTCGGCTCCGTCGACCCATCAATCGACTGGAGATTGTTCCAGCTGTGCTAATACTACTGCCGCCATTGCTGCCGTTCAAAAAGCTTGCGAGATTCACGTGAGTACGCGCAACAACTTCATGGTTGGAGGAGCGACAGCACTCGATGAGCAATATTGTGTTGTCATCACGGGACAGCCGATCGAACTGCAAAAACAGTTCCTGCTGGTAGTTGTATGACCACGACGGTGCAATTTCGCTTCCAGAAGAATCAGAAGGACACTCGACAGGAGCTGCGCCCCGCGATTGAGCCTCCGTATGCCACACACCTTCAAACTCGTTGGTATCTAGCGAGCAGCGCACAAAAAACTCATCACCTTGAAGTTCTCGCGACCGAACATCCGTGATCTGGTGCAAATGGATCGAAACCACGTATCCGCCAACCACTGACTCACGAATGCGCTCTGCCAGTGAAGGCAAAGTGAGGTTCGTAGTACAGCCAGGAGCTTTGAACACCACACTGGAGGCGACAACATCGCCGAAAATCTCCCAGCGACTCACGCGGCCGCCATCACCCGGCTTAAAGTGCAGTTTGTGCGTCCACTGTTGCATAAACGTAGTTTTGTTGTATCGCACTTGCATGGTTTCCCTGCCTGAGATGACAACGACGCGGTTCCGGTTCCGGCGGTGGCGAGGCTCAAAGTCCGGTGTCTCATCATTCTGCTCCTCGTCCTCCTCCAGCTGAATGCTCTCCACAATGAATTGCTCCACCTGAACAGACTGGGACAACCTGGAAAAGTACTCGAGCACGCCACCAAAGCCGCGATACTTGCCTTCGAAAGGCACCATGGGCAGGTAATTGCTGCGTAGGATCACGTCGGACTTCAATAGCGAGAAGAAGCGGACGAGCACGTGGTCCATGGGTGGGAGCACGTTGGTCTTGGCCAGAGGTTGATTAGGCGTGACGGGCATGAACGAGGCCGTGGGCTTCTTCCCACTCGGGAGCGTCAGCGTCAGACTCGATCTGTCCGTGTCCTCGGAAGATCCAAATCCGGGCGTCGACGGCGCCGACGGAGACGGAGGCACATCCATCCGAACGCCCATTTCCTCGGCCGTGACGCGCGCGCACAGCGCCGCGTAGAAGTACTCGTAGCCTTGGTAAAAGTCGGCCACGTCGGTGCGCATGTGCTGCACGGCCGGCCGCATGTGGCCCGAGAGGTCATAGTCGGCGATGGCGTTGGCCACGAACTGCAGCCACGTGTGTTTGCTGGCCTCCGAGTTGGTGCGGAAGTGCAGCTGATGGCCCTTCTGTGTGGCCAGCGTGAAGCGGAAGGCCGACTCCGAGTCGGCGGCGTCGCGGGAGGACGGACTGGATGCGGCGTCGGCCCCAAGCTCCTGCTGCGGGCCAGCGCCGGCCACCGGCGTGGTAGCTGCCGACCCCGCTTGGCCCGACGTGGGCGCCGTGGCCACGCCCAGGAGCTCCTCCACGTCCCAGGCCTTGACGAGGGACACGCGGTCCGAGAAGCCGAACTTGCCCTTCTTGATCTTGGACTTGGCGTTCTGGCGCCGCGCGTCCTCCTCCGACAAGTAGCAGTAGAGCGAGGGGCCGCGCAGCACGAAGTAGTACGTCTCCCAGTGCTTGAGCCAGTCGCTGCGCTTCTGCAGATAGCCCTCCCAATGGAAGCGCAGCGGCACGTCCCCTCGGTGGTGCGTGTGGCGCGTGGAGGGCGTGGCCAAGCTGCGCGAGTGCGCGGCCGACGCCGGGGAGATGGACACGGACGAGGCCGACGACGCGCGCGCCTTGAGCGTTGCCGAGGCCGACAGCCGCAGCTCGTCCGCGGCCTGCAGCGACATGGGGCTCTGCGTCATAGTACCGTAGTCTTGTTCTGAACCCACTGGACCTGCTGAACAGCATAATGTTAACGTATATCACGTAACATATGATGAAGGAGAGGTTGGACAAGGTTAAGCCCAAGATAAGGCGACGAGTCTCGGGCAAGAGCGACGCCACGCAGCAGCAGCTTGGAGACGCCGAGCAGGACGCTCGTGATGCAGGTGCAGAGGTCGGTGACGCCCCACGACGGCGGATACATGAGCAGGAGTGTCGAGTCCGATTTGCACTCCGATTTACGGTGTGACGTGCGAGGCGAAATCGACTTTTGCCTGAGCGCGTCATCGCGTGTTAATCCGCAGCCAGTCAAGTGTCGATGAAGTGATGGCCCGTCCACTTCAACTTGCCAGCCAATGAGCACTCGCCACGCTAAATCTCAGTTGTCGCAATGCTGATGGCAATCGCAGATTGTGATTGTTACCTTTTGGAGGTTGTTGATGGACATCATACTAAAGTGTACGGTACTCTCCAGAGCTCCAGGGACGCCAACGCCCAGCAGGAAAGCGTGAATTATGACGCGGCCGCTGTCTACACTCAAGACTGTAGGTGGTCTCTGCAGTAGATGACCACTAAACACGGGATCTGACCACCTGAAAGAGAGATAGCGAGACGCTGCAGATCTCACAACTCAATTGACCAAACAAGTGGCAAAAAGGATCAAGTGATGAGCAAGTTCACGACTGACAAGACGGAGGTGACGCCTTTGGCGGTTGCTATGGACGAGAACAAGTTCAAGTTCATTCCCGAGTTCGGAGGCCAAGGCATTTCCTACTGGACGGAGCTGCAGAAACTGTATGCTGCATCTGAAGGAGGCGCCACTCGCAGATTCGTTGACGATGCAGCACAGGCTTTGCTGGAGGAGTCACGTACGCTCGAGGCCACGTCATCTGTGGCGTTTGAAGCTGTTCTTGACTTGCGCTCCTGGCTGCAGTTGGAAGTCGGTGACGCTCCCGCGGGTTTGAAACTGGATCGAGTTTTCTTCAGCATGCCGATGCTTATGCTCACGCAATGTGCCAACTACCTCCATTTTCTTGAGACTTCGGGGGTGACGCATGAGAGTGTGATCAAGAACTCTGTGACTGCCATTGGCCACAGTCAAGGCGTGGTGAGCGCCGTCGTGTTCTCGGCAGCGACTACAGCACAAGAGTTCCATGAATTGAGTGTCGCTGCGCTACGCTACATGTTTTGGCAGGGACTACGAACGCACGAAACGTACCAGCAGCTCTTGGTGCAGAGCAGTCATGCTCACAAGAAGGCTGGGGGTGCTAGTCCTATGCTTGCGGTGCGTGGACTCAAGAAGGAGCAGGTTGTCAAGGCCATCGAAGTTGCCAAGCGTGATTTCAAGACATCCGACCTGCACCTTTCACTCATTAACGCGTCGGATATGGTGAACGTGACGGGGTTTCCAGCGACGCTGACGATGCTGAAACAGTCCCTCGAGGAAATGCTAGCCAAGCCGGGTGAGGACCAGACACGCACTCCTCACTCGCAGCGAAAGCCTGCGGGATCGCTTTCCTTTTTGCCACTGTCGGCCCCGTTTCACACCCCACTGCTGGCTGCTGCTAAGGCAAAGGTGATCCAGGATGCAGCGCGTGTCAAGTGCGAGATCAAAGGAACCCAACTGCAGATTCCCGTGTACACTACCAACGGAGATATGGTCAACCTGCAGACTGTTGATAACATTGTCGAGACTCTCGTTAGCCTGCAGCTTTTGGAGATCGTGGACTGGACGGCGACGTGGGCAAAAATCGCAGAGCTGCACGCGGGCGCCACTCACATCTTGGAGTTCGGCCCGGATTTTGGCGTGGCGAAGCTCAGCAACAAAGTGGCGGAAGGCTTGGGCGTCGAAGTGGTGATCGCGACTACCAAGCACCCAGTGATCAAATCAACGACAACGTACGCGCCTCTGGTCAGTCTGCAGCAGTTCATCGAATCTGCTCCGACATTCACCCCAGTGGAGACGACGTGGGCGAAGAAATTCGGTCTTCACGTGACGGAGTCAGGTAAACTGTACAACAAATTCACGCGCGTGTTGAACAAGCCGCCGGTTATGGTCGCGGGTATGACGCCGACTACGAGTTTGGAGGGCATCGACCTCGTTGCGGCCATCCAGAACGCTGGTTTCCTCGGCGAGCTTGCTGCGGGTGGTCTGTCACGGCCTAACATTTTCGAAGGTGCAGTGAACGAGCTTGTGTCGAAGCTCAAGCCCGGTCTCGGCATCGCGATCAATATGCTGTACCTGAACGCGAAGCAGTGGGGCTTCCAGTTCCCGATGGTGCTCCGAATGCGTCGCAGTGGTGTGCCTATCGAGAGCATTACGATCGGTGGTGGTGTCCCGACGAAAGAGCGTGCGCTTGAATTGATGGCGCAGCTCGAAGCTGTGGGCATCAAGTTGGTGTGCTTCAAGCCCGGCTCGGTGGGCGCTATCCACGCGGTGTTGGAGATTGCAGCGGCAATGCCGACGATGAATGTGATGCTGCAGTGGACTGGTGGCCGCGCTGGTGGTCACCACAGCTTTGAAGACTTCCACCAGCCGATGGAGGAGACGTACGCGGACATCCGCCGAGTGCCCAACGTGCTGCTGGTTGTCGGCTCTGGTTTCGGCAATTGGGAAAACTCCAAGCAGTACCTCACGGGCGAGTGGAGCTTGGCTCGTGGACACTTGTCCAAGATGCCTGTAGATGGAATCCTGTTGGCCTCTCGTGTGGTGGTTGCGAAGGAGGCTGCAACTGCGCTGGAAGTGAAGAAGCTGCTTGTCGACACCCCTGGCATTGAGTCGGAGCTGGAGTGGGAAACGAGTTACTCGGGTGCTGTGGGCGGCGTGATCACAGTCATGTCGGAGCTGGGCGAGCCCATTCACGTCGTGGCCAACCGCTGTGCTCTGCTGTGGAAGGAGTTTGACGACAAGTATTTCTCCATCCCGCGTGACCAGGTAGAGCTGGCACTTCGTCTCAACAAGCAGGACATCATCGCACGTTTGAACGCAGACTACCAGAAGCCGTACTTCGGCTGCAAACGCAATGTCGAGACGGATGAAAACGTTCCTGCAGAACTGGAAGAGATGTCGTATGCAGACGTCCTGGCGCGAATGATTGAGTTGATGTATGTGGAGATCAAAGGCAAACCGCAGCGCTGGATTCATGATACCTTCTTCTCGCGTGTGAGTAAATTCATCACGCGAACGGAGGAGCGCTTCCACCGTAAACCTTCTGATGAACTGTTCGATCAGTCTGAGCTGAAGGTGAATCCAAGGGGAACAGTGAGTGCATTCGTTGCAAAATACCCTCAGACAATGTCGACGTTGCTGTCAGTCCCGGACTGCGACTTTTTCTTGGACCTTTGCCGCACGGGTGGCAAACCGGTGAACTTCGTGCCTGTGATCGACATCGAGTTCAAGTCGTGGTTCAAGAAAGACTCGTTGTGGTACTCAGAAGACTTGGACGCAGTTCCTGAGCGCGATGCCCAGCGTGTGTTCATTCTCCAGGGCCCCGTAGCTGTTCGCTACAGCACAGTGGTGGACGAACCTGTTGCAGATATCCTTAATGACATTGCCACCGGCTTCGTTAACATTGCGAGGAAGAGCGGAGCAATCGCTGCTGTAGCTGCAGCTGTGAAGCAGACAGTGAGTATCGCTGGCGTTGAAGTGACAGAGACCGCCGACAGCGTGCAAGTATCATTTTCTGCTGAGGAAGACGCCCTTCCTTCTGCTGACGAGTGGCTTGCTGCGCTAGCGTCATGGGTGAGCGACAAGAACTGGTTAAGCGCGTTGATCTCATCGGCGCACGTTGTGGAGAACAAACTGTGGCTTGCAAACCCCATCCGCCAGCTTCTTGTACCCCAAGTTGGCCAGAAGTACGTGGTCGATGCCGCTGGCATTCGCGTTTTCGACAGCACTATCGACATTTCGGGGCCTGTGATTGAGATCACGAAGAAGGGTGAAGGGATTGCAGTTGTTGTGAACGAGGTTCGCCCAGCCGTAACCGGACTCTCGGCTGGTGTCGTGGCGCTGGAGATGACGTTCCAATATCACCCCGAGCTGTCGGTCTCAATCCATGCTGAAGGCAGCGGCTTCATCGATAAGGTGAAGGCGTTTTACGCCCGCTTCTGGGTAGCAATTGAAGGCAAAGAGGAAGAGTCATGTGAGGCCGCGTGTGCGGAGAGCGTGTTGTCCCCTTTCACAGCTGAGTTTTCCATTACGAAGGAGGACATCGCATCGTACCGCGCAGCGCTGGGTCTCGATGACAAGGAGGTTGGTGCTCCTGCTGACTTCTCGACGATCGTGTCATGGCGGCCGCTGATCCAGTCCGTGTTCACGAAGGAGGTGCAAGGCAACTTGTTGGACCTCGTGCATCTGAAGCATTCATACAAGTTTTTGTCGCCGCGCAAGGCTTCTGCCACGTTCCTGCCTGGCGACGACATTGTGAGCACGTCAAGTGTTGGCAGTTTGCGTATTATCGACAGCGGCAAGGTCGTCCACGGTGTTGCTATCATCTCACGAAAGGTGGTGGATGAAGAGATGGTGGAAGTGCTCGAGCCTCTTGTCGAACTTCACAGTGAGTTCCTCATTCGCGGCGTCTTCGACGACTTCCAGTCAACTTTCTCAGTCGACAATTCGAGCGATGAGTTTGTGCTCAACCAGCAAGAAGACGTGGAGATCCTCAAGGCCAAGTCGTGGCTAAAGCTTACTGCTGAGACCTCCATCAAGACCGGTGACCACTTGGTGTTCCAGTTGACTACGAAAAAACATTACGCTTCAATCGGCTCTTTAAGTTTCGTGGAGGTGTCAGGCTCGCTGCTCCGAGAGGAGGCGAGTGTGAAGGTAGAGATCGGTGTGGTCGATTTCAAGAGCCACAACGTCAAGGAGAGTCCTGTCGTGACTTTCTTACGCCAAGTGCAGCTCGAGAACCCCAAGCTCAGTGGCATGCTTGCGAGTGGTGGCTCCTACATGCTGGAAACCCCAATTGAAATTGACGTCCCGACGAACGCTCTAGCGTATGCGGTGGCATCTCGCGACTTGAATCCAATTCACCGCTCCGAGTACGCGGCTATTCTGGGTCACCTCCCCGAGGGCAGGCCGATCATGCACGGCTTGTGGACTGCGACCAAGGTCCGCGACCTCGTTATCCGCAAGTTCGGTCAGGGTTTCGATAGCAATGTCGTGGAGTACAATGTGAACTTCGATGGTATGGTATACCCTGGTGACAAGCTGTACATGCAAGGCCGCCATATCGGCGTTAATGATGGCAAGAAGGTTCTATCCGTCGAGGTTGTGAACGATTCGGGTGAGCGTGTGGTTAGTGCGCGTGCTATCGTGAAACAAGCGCCGATGGCTTTCGTGTTCACTGGTCAAGGTTCTGCTGCTGTTGGTATGGGTATGGACCGCTACCAGGAGTCCTCGATTGCCCGTGACATTTGGAACCGGGGCGACGTGCACTTACGCAACACGTTCGGCTTCTCGATCTTGGACATTGTGCGCAAGAACCCGAAGTCGATCACCGTGCACTTTGGTGGTTTAAAGGGCCGTCAAATTCGCGAGAAGTACATGAACCTGACGTGTGAAGACCCAGCGACTGGAGAAATTGTGCCGCTATTGCCTGAAATCAACGCGCGTACGCAAAGCTTCACCTTCTCCATGCCTGAGGGTTTGCTGTTTGCGACTCAATTCAACCAGCCAGCTCTAGTGCTGCTGGAGAAAGCGATGTTCTCGGAGATTGAGACTGCGCAATTGATCCCAGATGACGCTTACTTCGCTGGGCATTCGCTTGGAGAGTACGCTGGCCTGAGTTCGTTTGCAGGCGCACTCGCTCTGGAAGACGTGGTGGAAGTGGTGTTCTTGCGTGGTTTGATCATGCAAAAGGCTGTGGCGCGTGATGCGGACGGCCACTCTGACTACGGCATGGTCGCTGCAAACCCTACGCGTGTCGGTCCTCACTTCACCGAGGAGACCATGTACAATATCGTGGACGGCATCGAGGCTGCTTCGGGAAAACTACTTCAGGTTGTGAACTTCAACGTCCAGCAGCACCAGTACGTCGTTGCCGGTGAAAATGTGAACTTGGAGGCTCTGTCGCTTGCGTTGTCCGCTTTCAAGACACTGAAGTTAACTACCGCTGAAGGTGTGGAGAAGGTCATTGCAGAGTCGTTGGAGCAAGCTCGTGCCCGCAAGGACAAGTTCAAACAGAGCACTCGTCCGTTCACGCTAACCAGAGGCTTGGCAACGATTCCGCTGGCTGGTATTGATGTTCCTTTCCACTCTCGTGAGCTGCTTGGTGGTGTGGCATCGTTCCGTGCACTGCTGCGAACCAAGTTCGACCCGCAGGTGTTGGAGCGTCAATTGCCGCTTCTTGTAAACCGCTACATCCCGAACTTGGTGGCCACTCCGTTCTCGCTGGAGCGCTCGTACGTCGAGATGGTGTACGACGCTACCAATAGTCCGTACCTCGCAGAGGTTCTTGACCCGATGCAGTGGCAGTTGACGACAAAAGCTCAGCTAGCGCACTTGCTTGTAGTGGAGCTCTTGGCGTACCAGTTCGCGTCTCCCGTCCAGTGGATTAAGACGCAGGCGCTTTTGTTCTCGGACGGAGGTGTTAGTCGCTTCGTGGAGATTGGCCCTGCCCCGACTTTGACGAACATGGCGCTGCGTACTCTGCAGGTTGGTGAGTTTCCTGTTGTTCAGCGTGAGATTTTGTGGTATCAGCGCGACCGCGAGGCTGTGCACTTTCAGGAGGAGACGTCAAACATTTCTGCGTCTGAGTACGCTCGTGGTTTGGCTGCCGAAGCCGCTGCTAAGGCTGCTCCGAAGGAGGAGGTCGAAGTTCCCGCTGCAACTCCGACCCCGGTCGTTGTTGTCCCTGTTCAGCAGGTTCAAGCTGTTTCTGCTTCGGTTCCCGCCGGTCCAGCTACTGCGGATGCTCCGGTTGCTGCCCTGCACGTCCTCCGTGTACTTCTAGCGGTGCGCTTGAACAAGGAGCTTGCTGAGATCAAGGAGGGCACGGATGTCAAGACGCTTTGCGCCGGCAAGTCTGCAGTGCAGAACGAGATTCTTGGAGACCTTGAGAAGGAGTTTGGTGGTGATATCCCCGACGGCGCTGGAGAGATCCAGCTGAAGGAATTGGCGTCCAAGTTTGCTGGTTACAACACGCTGGGCAAAGTGATGAACGGCTTGATCAACAAGGTGGTGGCGAGCAAGATGCCCGGTGGCTTCACGATGTCGAGCATCAAGGAGTATCTGAGCACGGAGAAGGGTCTGGGTGTTGGTCGCGTGGAGAGTGTTCTGGCTCACTCTCTTTTGCTCGCTCCGCAGACTCGTTTCAAGAGCGACGCGGATGCTCGCAAATGGCTGGACGACAGCGTGAACGGATACGAGTCATTCGCTGGTGTCTCTCTTGCTCGTCCGACAATGGCTGCAACTTCCGGTGCTGTTATCATGGCGTGCAACTCCGCTCCAGTGCCAATCCCTACGGTGAGTGACAAACCTGTGGAGGCGAAGCATGCCCTGTTGGTGATGCTTGCTGCAAAGTTCGGCAAGACCTTCAGCGAGATCCCAGAGTCGGCCACCATCAAGGAGCTGTCTGCGGGTAAGTCTGCAGTACAGAATGAAATCGTTGGTGACCTGGAGAAAGAGTTTGGCTCGGGTCCTGACGATGCAGCGGAGATGAAAGTGACGGAGCTGGCAAACAAGTTCCCAGACTACACGTCGCCTGGTAAGGTGACCAGTGCTTTGATTGCGAAGATGCTGGCGAGCAAGATGCCTGGGGGTTTTGGTCTATCGGCTATCAAGGAGCACTTGTCGAGTGAACGCTGTATGCCAAATGGACGCGTTGAAAGTGTGCTGCTCCACGGTCTGACCCAGAACCCAAAGCAGCGTCTTACGGACGATGCTACAGCGAAGAAATGGCTGGATGGCGTTGTGGACGACTACGCGAAGTATGCTGGCATCGACATCCCGTACTTGTCGAAGCTGGGAGGAATGCTCGCTGGTCCGGCAATGGGTCACCAGATAATGCAGTCGCGTTCACTGCCCAGCGACTTCGAGAAGCGCTTGAAGACCATGATTGCAGACCAGATCGATGCACTGAGCTCGTACTTGGGTGTTGATCAGCTGGACTGGCATCGCAAAATTGAGACGGAGGTGAATCTGCGCGAGGAACTGGAGTCGTCTGTGTCGCACTGGGTGACGGAGCACGGTGAAGTTTACAGCTCTGGTATTGCTGGCAAGTTCGATGCGAAGAAGGAGCGTCAATACGATAGCTACTGGAACTGGGCGATCCAAGACGCCTTGCACTTATACTACCGCACTGCAGAGTCAGCCAACGGAGCTATGCCAAACTCAAAACTGGCAGTGAACGAAGGTTTGAACTCGCACTTCGAGGCAATGACGAATTTTATCAACAAGAACGTGGAGGCGATCGCGAATGGTTCAACGCTTCCTCCACTGGAGTGGTTCAAACCATACCTGTGCAACCGAGCGACTCCAGAGCTCTTGCAATGTACAAAATTCTTCGTGTCTCGTGCCGAGGAGGATAGCAGCCCTGAGCTCGCTCAAGCGGTTCAACTGCTTGTTGAGCAAGTAGAGAAGTGGCTTGAGACGGACCCGGTAAGCATGCAGCTTTTCAAGCCGACGCAGCCACAGCTTTGCATTCTCAAGGACGGGGAGCTGGTGTACGCTGAAGTGCCTCGTGTTGATGTACCGGACTCCATCACCTACGTGGATGAGATTGCTCGCGGACTGGAGTACAGCGATGAGAAAGAGACTTCCGAGGTTGTTGGCTCCGATGTCACGGCTAGTATGGTCAGCGTTGTTGGTCTTGAATCGGTTGTGAATGACTACAGAAGTATGGACAGCGATGCTTCTAACAGCGACGACGGTGACGAGTTGAGTGACAACAATTCCGTTGTGACCAGCAAGCTAAAGACCAAGAAGGTGAATCCTGTTGAAGGCGCCAAGCTGAATGCGTTGCGTGACTCGTTGAAGCGTGTCTGCGATCCGGAAATGTCGTTGGTAGATCGCTCGTCCTCCGATCTGAACGAGAGCTTGAAGAAGATAGTTCTGCCGCACGTACACATTCGCAAGCCTTCTGCTGTGGATCCGACGATCCGGTTGTACGATGTCAACTTGACGTGCTTGTTGCTGTCGTGCATGCGAGAGATGGCGACGACAGGAGTCTCTTTTGCTGGCAAGGTGGCGCTGCTAACTGGTTGCGGCAAGAACTCCATTGGTGCTGAGATTGTGAAGGCGCTCTTGGAGGGCGGCGCTACCGTATTCGTGACGACAAGTAGCTTTTCCATGAAGACAAACGCCTTGTTCCGACAGATCTACGAGCAGCACGGGAGCCGCGGCAGTCGACTCATCGTGCTCCCGTTCAACCAAGCCTCCAAGATGGACGTGCAGAAGTTGGTGGCGCACATTTACAACGCACACAAGCTAGACCTGGACGTTGTCATCCCGTTCGCGGCGCTGTCGGAGGTGGGTCGTACGATCACGGATATTGACGCGCGTTCGGAACTGGCACACCGAGTCATGCTGACAAATACCGTGCGCTTGCTCGGTGAAGTTGTGACGGCGAAGAAGTCCCGTGGCATCACAACTCGACCTGCGCTCGTTATCCTCCCCATGTCTCCGAACCACGGCAGCTTCGGTGGTGACGGCTTGTACGCCGAGTCGAAGTTGGGCGTGGAAAGTCTCATGGGCAAATGGCACTCAGAGGGCTGGAACGAGCAGCTTTCGATTGCCGGTGCCGTGATCGGCTGGACCAGAGGAACGGGTTTGATGTCGGCCAACAATGTGGTTGCTGCTGACCTGGAAAAGATGGGAATGCGTACGTTTAGTACGACGGAAATGGGCTTTAACTTGAGCGCATTGATGCATCCTAGCATCGTGGACCGTGCGGCTGAGTCGCCGATCTATGCCGACTTTACTGGTGGCATGGCACAGGTGAGCGACCTGAAAGACCAGATTGACACCGTTCGTGCTGATATCATGAAGAAGGCGAAGCTGCAAAAGTCCATCCATGTTGCGTTGGAGAACGACAAGAAGATGCAGGTGGTGCAGTCAAAGAAACAGTCGGTTGTCTCCACCAAGAAGACGCTCGCTCCGCGCGCCAACATGTCGAGCTACTACTGCGACTCGTTCCCGAAATTGTCCGGAGTATCTGCGCTGTCCACGTCGGCCAAGCAGAAGATGTTGCATGGCATGCTAGACCTGCGCCAGGTTGTGGTCGTGACTGGCTTTGGTGAATTGGGTCCGTGGGGTAACTCGCGTACGCGCTGGGAGATGGAGTCGTACGGCGAGTTCTCACTCGAAGGATGCATCGAACTGGCCTGGTTGACAGGCCGCATCGTGTTCGACAATGGCAACTGGATCGATGCCAAGACCAAGGAGATCGTGGCAGACCACCAAGTGAAACCTCGTTTCGAGGAGGACATCTTGAAGCACTCGGGCATCCGCATCGTGGAACCGGAGCTGTTCGACGGGTACGACCCGATGAACAAGATGGTGCTGCATCAAGTGGCCATTGACAAGAAGATGTCGCCGATTGAGGTAGCTGACCGCGAGGAAGCTTTGGACTTCCGCAAAGAGCTGGGCGAGGACAATGTGGACGTGTTTCAGAATGCATCAGGAGTGTGGATGATTCGCCTGCGCAAGGGATCCGTCCTGAATATTCCTCGTGCGCTTTCGTTCGACCGCTTCGTCGCGGGCCAGATCCCGACAGGATGGAGTGTGGAGCGTCTGGGGTTGTCGAAGGACCTGGCCGATGCCGTTGACCCCATCACGCTTTACGCATTGGCAGCGACGATGGATGCGTTCGTTGCAGCAGGTGTGACGGACCCGTACGAGTTTTACCAGTACGTGCACGTGTCGGAGGTTGGTAACACTTCGGGTGGTAGTATCGGCGGCATGCGCGCGTTCACGCACATTTACAAGAGCCGCTTGCTTGGGAAACCTGCGCAGAGTGACATCCTTCAGGAGTGCTTCATCAATACGCCACCTGCCTGGGTGAACATGTTGCTATTGAGCTCGTCTGGACCGATCAAAACTCCTGTGGGTGCTTGCGCTACATCCGCGCAGTCGATGGACATCGCAGTTGAGACCATCAAGAGTGGCAAGGCGCGTACTTGCATCGTTGGTGGCTTCGACGACTACGGCGAGGAAAGTGCGTTCGAGTTCTCACAGATGAAAGCAACAAGTGACTCGGTGAAGGAGACCAGTATGGGCCGTGAACCCAAGGAAATGTGTCGTCCTTGCTCGAGCACGCTAGATGGATTTATGGAGAGCCAAGGCGCTGGCATCCAGCTGGTGATGGATGCACAACTAGCACTAGAAATGGGCTTGCCGATTTACGGGATCGTTGCGCTGACCAACACCGCGACCGACAAGAACGGACGATCCGTGCCGGCTCCTGGTCAAGGTATTCTGACCACCGCGCGTGAAATCACGACGGACGCTGCACAACCTTCACCGTTGTTGGATGTGAAGTTCCGCCGCCGCCAGTTTGACGACGAGCTGGAGAGCATCGAGAGATGGTATGCGCGTGAGAAGATTTTGATCGACGGAGACGAGTCTCGTGTGGCATTCTTGGATGAAGTGAAGGCACGTAAAGTGCAGTCCGCGCAGAAACTTTGGGGTGACCGATTCTTCGTCGGCCGAATGGACATAGCTCCTCTCCGTGGCGCATTGAACGTGTGGAATCTGGACATTGACGACTTGGGAGCTGCCAGCTTCCACGCGACCAGCACCAAGGCCAACGACAAGAACGAGAGCGAGGTGGTGCACAAGCAGATGACTCACCTTGGCCGTTCACCTGGTAACCCGCTTCCAGCGATCTGTCAGAAGGGCTTGACAGGCCACCCGAAGGCTGCCGCTGCTGCCTGGATGCTCAACGGACTGCTGCAGGTGCTGAACACGGGTTTGATCCCTGGCAACCGACACCATGACAACTCGTGGGAGATGCTGCGCAAGTACAGCCATCTCTTCTACCCGAACCGAAACTTGCAAACTGGTGGTATCAAGGCCGTCATCCTCAAGAGTTTTGGCTTTGGCCAAGTGAGTGGTGAAGTGGTTTTGGTGCATCCGGACTATTTGCTGTCCACGCTGCCTGCAAAGGAGTTCGAGCGCTACTCCGCTCGTCGCGAGCAACGTTTGGTCAAGATGAACTCGTACGCGCAGCGCGTGATCACGGGCAAGCACGCGCACATCCAAGTGAAGAACGAAGCCCCCTACTCTTCAACGCAGGAGAGCAGCGTGTACCTGGACCCCACAGCTCGTGCGGCGTACGACCCGATGTCCCAGACGTGGCGCTTCAGCGGCGCAAACTCACACACAGCAAACGAGAACCGCCGCGTACGTGCCGAGAAACGAGCGAAGAAAGCGAAGGCTGGTGACTCGGTGAAGGTGTCCTCGACGACTTCAGAGTCGCTCTCGACCGACTCATCGTCGACATTGCTGACTGCCATGAACCAAACAGCGACGGATCTGGGTCTGTCATCGAAGAACCTCAGCGTGGGCGTGCACGTCGAGTCCGTGGCCACTTTCGAGAACCTGAACGGCCGTGAGGACTTCATCCGACGCAACTTCACGGACCAGGAGATGGCGTATTGCTACAGCGCGCCGCATCCCGCCGCGAGTTTTGCAGGTCGTTGGGCAGCGAAGGAGGCGGTGAGGAAGGCGATTTCAAGTGCTGCATCCGAGTCCGATCTCTGGAAAGGTGTCGACGCTCCACTACACGAGATTGAGATTTTCATGACGGCGTCCGGTGCTCCCTCTGTCCTGCTCTCAGGCTATTCTTTGGACGTTTTCAACCGCCTCGAGCTGTCGAAACTCTCTGTGTCCATTAGCCACTCGGGCGAGTTCGCAGTCGCGCAGGTCATTGCCAGCTTGGAGTAAATCAACGATAATAGTACATGTATGTTGCCTTTCGACCACCGAAATCTGAGTATGAAAGTTGAAGTGCTCAAAATGGGACTATTTTTAGTCACCCTGTTTTAGCAGACGGACACAAAAAGTAACAAGGAGAATATGAGCAGGAAGCGCGAGTGGGGCGACGCGCCGCGGCTGAATCCGTACGAGAGCGACGCGTCCACGTCCACAGACACGCACGACAGCAGCTCGGAGGGCGGCGAGGCCATCGAGAACGACATGAAGCGGCTGCGCGTGGCCTACAATTACGACGGTGCGTGACTCCTATTTACACCCTTATTTACATCATTCTAATTTAACGCTCCTAATTAGGGGCTCATGGAGTGCGCTGGGCTGGAGAGGCCAACGGAATGGATACCGAGATGACGACGCCGCGGATCCGGGCCGTGCACAGCCACTACGCAGAGGCCAACGCCATGCTGCGAGAGTTCCACTACCTGCGCCAGCTACGCAAGTTCCAGGCCGAGCGAGGCCGCGTCCGGGCCAACTACGTGGCCGACGAGAGGAAGGTCTGAAGAGATGTGGCCCAGAGGTTATGAGGATGTAGACGACCATGGCCCGGAGAGTACTTTACTTAATGAACGCTGTGCAGTTGATGGCCCAGCAGCGGAGATCGTCAACACACTGGAACGTGCGTCACACGGTGGTGATACCTTGATGCACCCTCCAAGTTTGGAGCAATGAGACGGGGATGGAGTTCCTGGTGGCATATATTGGTTGCGCCTGAGGCAGATACTACAGCAGATCGACACTGTAACTACTAACGTTAAGAACAGAAGGAGCAGCTTAGGGCAGCTCGGACGTCGGCAGATTGGCGGCGAACTCGCGCTCCTTCTCGAACAGAGGCGACGACAGGTAACGCTCACCGAAGCTGGGCAGGATGGTCACGATGAGCTTGTCCTTGTTCTCCGGACGCTTGGCCAGCTCAATGCTGGCCACCACAGCGGCGCCCGAAGACGGGCCGACCAGGATTCCCTCCTCCAGAGCCAGACGCTTGGCCATGGCGAAGGCGTCCGGGCTGCTGGCCGTGATGACCTCGTCGATCAGGTCGCGCTCCAGCACCCTGGGCACGAAGCCGGCGCCGATGCCCTGGATCTTGTGGGGCGCGGGGTTGCCGCCCGACAGCACGGGGCTCTCCTCGGGCTCCACGGCCACGATCTGGACGCTGGGCTTCTTGGGCTTGAGGTAACGGGCCGTGCCCGTCAGAGTGCCGCCCGTGCCCACGCCGGCCACGAAGATGTCGACCTGTCCGTCCGTGTCGTTCCACACCTCGGGGCCCGTGGTCTCGAAGTGGATCTTGGGGTTGGCCGGGTTGTCGAACTGACCGAGGGTCAGCGCCTTGCCACCCTCCTTCTTGACCATGTCCTCGGCTTTGGCCACGGCGCCCGTCATGCCCTTGGCACCAGGGGTCAGGACCACACCACAGCCGAACGACTTGAGCAGGATACGGCGCTCCATGGACATGGTGTCGGGCATCACGAGCGTCAACTTGTAGCCATGCACGGCCGAGGCGAAGGCCAGGCCGATGCCCGTGTTGCCGCTCGTGGGCTCGATGATGTGCGAGTCCTTCTGCAGACGGCCACTCTTCTCGGCGTCCAGGATCATGCTCAGACCGATGCGGTCCTTGACGGACGCGCACGGCTCCATGAACTCGCACTTGACGGCGATCTTGGCGTGGCAGCCCTCGGTCACGTGGTTCAGGTACACGAGCGGCGTGTTGCCAATGAGCTCCGTCATGTCCTTGGCGATGTGCAGCGAGCGCGCGTTACGCAGCAGCGCGCGGCGGCCGGACAGGAGCGAGCGGGCGAGCATCTTGACGAAGGAGGAGGGACTGGAATGCGCACGACGCCGTAGATTCAAGAGTGAGAGGCAAAGGTGATGGATCGCACCCGCGGGACTAAAATTGAGTCCGGGGGGTACGGGGTCGTCGGCATACAAACGCAAGTCAATAAGCTCTACAGGGTACACTTAGTACCCCTCGAAATAGTTGACGATACGCCTCAAAATAGTCCGAGTTACGAAAAATAGTCCAAATTCCACGAAACCTGGATGAGGGCTCGGATTGGACAGAACTCAGCCAATCCCAGTTCGAAATCAAGTTGACGTGCGATTGGCGAATGTATTTCATCGTACTTAGACGGGACAGGTGCGCGCAATCGCTTCCGAGTGAGGAGACCTGCTCGGCTGCACGGACACGCTTGCCACCGAGACGGCTTCAACATGATCCACCACACGTCTGAGGTGTCTCTCGAGCTCCGGCAGGCAACGTACGCGGCGGCACCACAGCTTTTTGACAAATCGCGTCGCTTGGTCTCTTTTAAGCAGCCAATGAGAGCGGC
The DNA here is from genome assembly GCA_032158285.1 of Phytophthora sansomeana. Lineage (NCBI taxonomy): Eukaryota > Oomycota > Peronosporomycetes > Peronosporales > Peronosporaceae > Phytophthora > Phytophthora sansomeana. Next base: position 308,180 of record JAPDHH010000238.1, read on the forward strand.
GTATCCAAACAACTTCAACTTCTGCACACCAAGCAGCACTACTACTTCACTGCTAATTGCCCGTACATGGCCACTAAGCTTTATGGGTCAGCAGGGCAGCTACGAGTGCATCACGACGTCCGCTGGGAGACGGTTGCCACGCGTTCGTGTACCGCCGACATCTCCAAATCTTCGTGGATAGACGCTCAGGTCGAACCTTCCCGTCCTGCCCTGACGTTGGAAGCGAGCGACAACAGCATGCACGCAACGCTTCACTCAAGCTGCTACATCTGCAACTAAACACTTTCCACGCGTTCAGATAGAGACGTAAGCTTACGTGTATTGATCCCCACTGCTGGCTGGAAAGCTATCGACACTGCGCTCTACTCCTCTAGACCTTACGACAGGTCCGTCACTAACTACAATAACAAAAAGCATGACGGAGCTACGTTCAATGGATCTAAGGACACCACTGAGCTCAGTCCGTGCACGCTCGGGGTCGTGATTCCTCTCGGTCATCAAACTCAAGCCGCGATCTCGCTCGTCTGCAGGTTGGCAGCGTACTCACGCTCCTTCTCGAACAGAGCCGAGGACAGGTAACGCTCACCGAAGCTGGGCAGGATGGCCACAATGAGCTTGCCAGCATTCTCCGGGCGCTGAGCCACCTTGATGCTGGCCGCTACAGCAGCACCCGACGAGGGTCCGACCAGGATACCCTCCTCCAGAGCAAGACGCTTGGACATGGCGAAGGCCTCGGCGCTGTTGGCCGTCACGACCTCGTCGATCAGGTCCGTCTCGAGAACCTTAGGCACGAAGCCAGCGCCAATGCCCTGGATCTTGTGGGGGCCCGACTTGCCGCCAGATAGCACGGGGCTCTCCTCGGGCTCGACGGCAATGATCTTCAGCGTGTCCTTCTTGGGCTTGAGGTAACGGCCAGTGCCCGTGAGGGTGCCGCCCGTGCCCACACCGGCGATGAAGATGTCGATCTCTCCGTCCGTGTCGCGCCAGATCTCCGGGCCCGTGGTCTCGAAGTGGATCTGCGGGTTGGCCGGGTTGTCGAACTGGCCCAGGGTGAGCGCCTTGCCGGGCTCCTTGCCCACGAGCTCGTTGGCCTTGGCCACCGCACCCGTCATGCCCTTGGCTCCAGGGGTCAGCACGACGTTGCAGCCGAACGACTTGAGCAGGATACGACGCTCCATGGACATGGTGTCGGGCATCACGAGCGTCAGCTTGTAGCCGCGCACGGCCGAGGCGAAGGCCAGGCCGATGCCCGTGTTGCCGCTCGTGGGCTCGATGATGTGCGAGTCCTTCTGCAGACGGCCACTCTTCTCGGCGTCCAGGATCATGCTCAGACCGATGCGGTCCTTGACGGACGCGCACGGCTCCATGAACTCGCACTTGACGGCGATCTTGGCGTGGCAGCCCTCGGTCACGCGGTTCAGGTACACGAGCGGCGTGTTGCCGATGAGGGCGGTCATGTCCTTGGCGATCTTGGGAGCCATCTTGGAGGGAGTGCGGAGAGATCGGAGTGTCGGGGACGCCGCAGATTGAGGAATGAGGTCGTTTGGATCTCAAGTTGGGTATTGTCCCCGGCTATGCATGCAGAGCGCCAGCCAATGGGGACGCCGCCACGTACCCCTAATTTGAAGTAAGACGGTCTCTACAACGTGATTGGCTGCGCGCAGTACGGTAGTCGCGCCCATCCCCCTTTTGACAAGCAAAATGTATCAACGTTAAGGACTGCGCAACTACACTGCACTCTCCTCTGCATGCACCTCCGCCCTAATACGGCAGCCCCGACGTCGGCAGATTGGCTGCGAAGTCGCGCTCCTCGTCGAACAGCGCGGCCGAGAGGTACCGCTCGCCGAAACTGGGCAGGATGGCCACGATGAGCTTGTCCCTGTTCTCCGGGCGCTTGGCTACCTGCAGACTCGCGTACACGGCGGCGCCCGACGACGGACCGACCAAGATTCCCTCCTCCAGTGCCAGTCGTTTGGCCGTCGCAAACGCGTTCTCCGTCGAGAGCGTCACGACCTCGTCGATGAGCTCTCGGTCGAGGATCTCCGGCACGAAGCCCGGGCCGATGCCGGGGATGCCGTGCGGACCTGGCTCTCCTCCGGATAGGACGGCGCTCTCTGTAGGCTCGACGGCCACGACCTGGAGGCCAGTCTTCTTGGACTTGAGATAGCGACTCGTGCCCGTGATGGTCCCGCCCGTTCCGCTGCCAGCCACGAAGATGTCGACCTCTCCATCGGTATCACGCCAGATCTCGGGGCCTGTGGTGTCGTAGTGGATTTGAGGGTTGGCCGGATTGAAGAACTGCCCAAGCATCAGCGCCGTGTCCGGCTCCTGGGCCACCAACTCTTCAGCCTTGATCAACGCGCCCGTGCATCCCCTCTCCGCCGGTGTCAGCACCAGATTGGCGCCGAAAGCCTTGAGTAGAATGCGGCGCTCCAGCGACATGGAATCGGGCATCGTGAGCGTCAACTTGTATCCGCGGATGGCTGCCGCAGCCGCAAGAGCAATACCAGTATTGCCGCTCGTGGGCTCAATAATGTGCGAGTCCTTCTTCAGCCGCCCGCTCTTCTCAGCATCAAGGATCATGGCAATACCGAGGCGGTCTTTCACCCGAGGCGCACGGCTCCATGAACTCACATTTGACCGCAACCTTCGCATGGCACCCTTCGGTCACTCGGTTGAGATAGACCAGCGGCGTATTGCCGACCAGTTCCGTCAGGTCCTTCGCAATGTGAAGGGAGCGAGCACCACGGTGAAGAACGTTGGAGCTGGCGCGAAGAAGCATTTTCTGCAAAGTGAAGCGAAGGTTGATCAAGATCAAAATGCCGAAGACGACGTGAATTGAAGAGTGAACTCAGTCGCTGCACTACGTCGGCCGCATACCTCTCCATTGACACACCGCGTACTGCTCCGACGTCCAAGCAGCAGCTTATGCAAGTTGCTAGCAGTACACGAAGCGGAGACCAAGGTCGTGATTGGGTAATTGCCGTCAACTTCAACATACATGTGCGAGATTCTACCGTGAGCTACATTAAGCCGCAAGTGGCACTGCGATTTGGCAGACGCCCATGTTCATTGGGCACGGATTCGGGTACAGCGTGCTCGCTGGCTTGACTGCAACACTGACGACCGATTCGCACTCCAGGATGACCACCCAAGCACCTGGCATCAAATGCTTGCCTCACTGCAGCGACACGTTTGGCACTCCTTGCGCTGTAACTCGCCAGCTTGTCTTCCCGGAGCTGCCATTTCTAAGCTTATCACTGAAGCTGCCAACTTCATGCTGTCGAGTACACGTGGCAATTCCGAGTGGCTTCCTCTTCGCGTTTCTGCGGTGCACAATGCGCAAACGGCAATTTCTAAGCACTCGACACCTTGCAAAGCTTGGGCTAGCAGCTTTTTTCTCTTGCTATATCCTCCTCATTCACATGTGAATCACTGCATTCTGCTTCAATATCTCGTTCTCATTGCACGGATTCACCAACCAGTGTGACCTCGACCAGACTCTAGTCCAGAGCGCACTGGTCGTACCACCTACAGACTGCATGCTTACTGTCACTCAAATTACTCCAGGTACCGGCGCTTCACCGTAAGCCGGCCACTCTCCGGGTTCAAGTACCCACGAATCAGGAACCGACCGAAGCGGTTTTTGCCCTTACCCAGCACCGTGTAGCGAGTCGCTGCAGGCTCGTCACCGTCATCGTCGTCGCTCTCATAGGCCTCCATGTCCTCGTCTTCGTCCTCTTCATCTGAAGCTGGCATAGGTAAAAACTGCAAGTCCACTTGATCTTCACGGATCTTGACTAAAGCCCCGTTAAACTGGCGCAACTTGAAAAAGCCCCCGTACTTGCCGGAGATTGGCCGCTTGTCGTCCTTTCGACGCGATTGAGGCACGCGTGTACGGGAGGTGTACTCGAACGGGCTAACGCTCTCAATGTTCTGAAAGGCCTCTTCGCTGAAGCCCCAGTGGCCCACGAAGCACGCTCGCCGGTTGTTGCGGACAGAGTAGGTACCTCTAAGGACAGGGTCGGCTGCTTCGGTGCTGAATACGTTAAATTCGGACGGAATGACAGGCGGTGGGATCTTGCGCTTCCGCTTGTGACGCTTCCTCTCGGGCTCCGACGAGCGAACGCGCTTTTGCTTCTTATACTTCAGAAGTTTTCGTGGCCCACTGCTCCCAGTCGCGTGCCGCTTCTTAGATGCACGGCGTACACTCTCGTCTTCAGATGCCGAGCTCGCACTGCTGGAGGAGGATGACGAAGATGATACAGACGACGCCGAGGATGCTGACGATGACGAGCTAGAGCTTGAATTATGACTACTGCTTGGTATAACCACGGTGTCCCCACTTCCATCACTATCAACGGCAGCGTTACCACCAACGCGAGGTGTCACACCAGTGAGGTCCACAACACCGAAACCAAAGACATCGTCGGTAGTCTCTGTAACATCGTCCAATGCAGAGGGGGTACTATTGTGACGCCATCGTTGTCGTCGTCGTCACCATCAAACCACTGGTATTGTGGATTTCCCGACAGTTCAGCCTCCACATCAGCATCAGCGCCATCATCGTGCTCCAGATTAAGCTCATGATCATCGCCTTGGTGCGCTTCAAGGAGCTCAATGGCCTCGTCGGCGCTAAGATGAGGCATTATTGGGCTGCTAAGCAACTTTACGGACTCTGCGTCAATCGATAGTGTCTCGTTCATAAACTCCACCACGTTATCCACAAGGGCGTTGACAATCTGTCCCACAACCTCCGTCACCTCGGCGTCGATTAGTCGAGCTCCTGCTTCTATAGAACCAGTCCCATGATCATTCTTTCCAGCACAATCGGTTGCTTCACTCGCCGTCCCGTTGTGAGATGCGTCGTCCACATCCATGCCAACATCCTTGTCAACACCTCCATCTGCGCTGCTGCTATCGCCCGCACCGCCTTGTGAAGTTGCGTTGGTGCTTTCCTCCATCTTCTGTGGCGCTACAGATTCTCCAACACCACCAACCATATTCGTAGCACCCGTCAAATCCCCGATCGCCTCCTTTTCACTGCTGTCAACCTCCATAGCAACTACCGTCTCCACCTCATTACCAGCACCTTTCTCAGCCCTTGCTTCTGCAACAACCGGTGACCGGACTTCTTCCACTGGCAGTGACGTTGCTCCACCCGCATCCTCCTTCTTTTCTTCCACCGCAGTCTCTTTCTCCGTTTCACCATCCACTTCCATAGCCTCATCAGTCCCTTCACTCTTCGCTCCTTCAGCACCATCACTCTCCACCTCTGGCTTTGTACCTTGCAACCTTTCTCCAGTCTCAGCGCTCGATCTACTCTCCTCCACCAGTTTAACCTGTTCTTCCACCTCTACGGACACTTCAACGTGCTCCTCCTCCCTGTGGACAGCTGCGTCGACGTCCATAGGCACTGGAGCGTCCTCCCCAGCCAATGAATCCGCCTTCTTTCCCTTGATCTCTTCCTCTCCGTCTCCTGCCGCCGGATCTGCTCCAACGGAGTCCACAGACCCCTCATCACGTAGCTGCGCCATCACTGCATCTCCTACATCTTTTACAAGCTCTGTAGCCGTCTCCTTCGCGATGTTTTGGTTGATTACCGCCGTATCTGACTCGGGCGGCGCCTTCTCCACGCCATTTCCGAGCGGTTTCTGCGCCGATTTGGACGCGAGTTGGTTGGCCACGTGCGCCGCGTTCTCGCCGACCGGAGACGCCGCCTGTGGCCGCTGCTGCTGCTCGTCCGCGGCCGCCATGCTCACATACGCCGGCCCACCAAAGCTCCGTCCTGGATCCGCCGCTTCTTTTTCTGTTCTGAAGGCACCCAAAAGCATGGAAAATGCGATTTAACAGGTTGATTTATGCTACTCAATAGGTATCGCACTTAAGGTGTGCTCAATCGTGATTGGCTGAAACCACGAGAATGTATTGTTATTGGTTGAAATAAGTCCCTTCTTTTCAGCCAGTCAGATCGTTGCTGTCACCGGGAAGCCACTGGCCGGCGGACACTCGGTAATTCGCCATCGGAGGAGCATCTCGAAATGATTGTCCCCGTGCGCTGCTTCACGTGTGGCAAGGTGCTGGCCAACAAGTGGGAGACGTACCTGGGTCTGCTGCGGGCCGACTACACTGAACGCGACGCACTGGATGAACTGTCACTCAAGCGCTACTGCTGCCGCCGTATGATGCTCACGCACGTGGACCTCATCGAGAAGCTGCTGCATTACAACACTGGCGGTACGCGATTGGCTATATAAGACAATGGTGTGGTGCACCTTGTTACTGATAACTCACGGTACTATGTTTCTTATTCATTTTTTGTAGCCATCGAGAGAGGTGACGACTGAGTGCTGCAGAGACTTTGAGACAGACGCGTTGAGAGCATGGAGACCGAAGAGCTACGGCCGCTCTTGTGACAGTATTATAGTCTTCCTTCCCTACTTTAAATCGCACCCGGCACTTTTCATTTGTTAACTCCTGCTCTTGTTGTCCACCCCACTCTCTCTCTATTAACCCCCTTTGATGTACAATGTACTAACCTTTTGTTGCCGCGTCGTTTAGATGAAGACGAGCTTCTCGATGATATCCTGCTCCAAGTCTCGAGGAGCGTCGCTCTTGATGAAGCCCCAGTGACGCAGAGTACACACGGCACGGACGAAGCGAGCCTTGATCGCTGCGTCATCACTGACATCTGCAGCCTTCCTCTTTCTGCTCTTGCTGTTTGGTGTAGATTTGGCCTTTTCCTCTTCTTGGAGCTCCGACGAGAAGCTCTCGTACCATTCGTGAAGACTCAGACTTGCACTCGCATTCTCCTGGTAAAACAGGAAGGCCAGACCCACGTCGTGCACCCACGAAGCTTCGACTTGTGCGTCCTTGCTCGTGTTAACGTCTTCACCAATGCCAGCATCTTGCAGCACGTTGCAGAGATTGTCGTGATACTCAAGACGGAGCCGCTCGTCGAGCACGTTGGCGTCCTTGAGCACGGACCAATCTATGACCAGTGCTTCTGCAGGAGATACCGCCCGTCTTGCGGATGGATGCAGCAACACAGTGACGAGGCGACCGGTGAACACAGCCACGATCTCGTCTCGTAGCGCCACCAGCATTCGTGCTGGGCTACTCTCCGTCCTTGCATAAGCACAAAGCATACCCAGCTCTCTCAGCGTGGAGTCCAGATCGTCTCCATCATCATTGAAGGTCCCAGCCGCGCAGATTGCAGCTCGCCAGTCCTCTATCAAAATCGAAAACACGGCCCACCGGGTGTCATTCTGTAGCCGGCGAATTACCTCCGTAAAGCATGGTGCTTCCCCTAGTCGACCCTCAAGTGCAAGAGCCAAGTTCATCGCTGCCAGTTGCTCCTCTTGGGGTTTATCAGCTTCCCCTCGCCACCAAGTTTCACGTTCATCCAAGTACGCGCAGAGCGAAAGCATCGCCAGCCCATTTTCCAGCGACCCTGGCGTCGACGCTCATTTAGTAAAGCCTTCTCCAACACCGTCATCCAGTTCTCTTCACTAGCTACTGAACCAGGCGAGGACTCAGTTGGCGTCACACGTGAAGCCAAGTCTGCCAATTCCAATGCACTGCAAGGGATGAGCCAAGAAGCTAGAACTCCGTCGGGCGCTGTATTCCTCCGTTGGGCTTCTCGAGCTAGTCGTCGTCGCTGATGCTTGACCCAAACGGAAACACGGTGCTGAGGTGGTAACCGCGCAACTTTTGTGGCTGCCAAGATTGGGGATACATTGGAAAAGGATAACTCGTCAACAGCAAGCGCGAGAAAACTCCATGGACAGCGCCGAAAGTGTGTAAAGAACAAGAAGCGTAGCGCAAGCAGAAGGCGCGGAACACTTGGCAAACGCTGGTGACGCATGGCAACAGCTCGCAGTACTTTGCCGCTAAGAACAAGCGGCAACTTCGCTTCGACAACAAGGGACTCCAGCACATCATCAAAGCACTTGCGCGAGTCAACCAGCGAGAAAAATTGCAACTCGAGGTGGTTCGTCACTGCCAAGTCGAGACGACGTAAGGCTGGTGAGGTCGCTGAGGCTACACCGACGATAAATCCCAGATTGCCGTTTGTTTTGTGTGGCTGATGGGATTCCTGTTGTTGCCGTACGAAATGCGTCCAAATCTCCAGAAAATCGCTCAGCACCTGCTGCGAGAACGCTTCAAGTTGCTCGATACAAAGCAGCAAAAATGGCTGAGGGGAAGTGGCTGTCTGCGCAGGCAGCTGAGCTTGAGTTCGTTCTTCTGAGCACACAGGCATGAGGGTGTAGTAATCTTCATGCTGGTAAAGCTCTTGTATCACAGACTTTTTTCGATCTGCAATTACCGGTAAATCAAAAGTGGAGCCCTCTAAGAATGTGCGAAACTGGTGCAGCACGCGCTGAAGCATCAATGCCAACGCCAGTTCTGTAGCACCAACATGAATCGTAGTAGGCTTACCCGACGTCGATGTTGGAGCCACATTGAGGAACTTAGCTGCTGTGTCATGGCATGCAGAAAGCTTTCGTCGTAGCCACGCTACCGCTTCATCAAAACATTCGATGCTTTGCATGACCACACCTTCCTCCCTTTCTTGGACCTCACTTACCTTTTCTAGAGCACCGCGAAGTCTGTCGAATACCAGTTCTTCAAGTAAGGTAACATACTCACGACTCGCGCCTCCACTGGTAAGCGATGTCAGTTCATCAACATCTTGTTGAATAGTTGTCAACAGCTTCGTCATCGTCCATCGTCCATACGCCACCGAGGGCAGTCTTCGCTTTCGCTTGCCTCTCCTCAATTTCCCCGCTTCGCCCACAACATCATTATCCGAGCTCGAGCTTGAGCTTGACCCCGAAAACAAACTCGCATCACTGTGCACATCCTCTTTATCCTGTCCATTTTGCAGCCCACCCGCTCCGCTGTCCCGCTTGCTTTTCGCCAACTGATGCCTCGTCACGCGTCGACCGACACATCCTTCCGTCACTGGCGGTTGGTCCAGCGGCAGTAAATCAAACTCGTACACCTGCTTCTCCAACCACTGCTCCTCTCTCTTCTTAGCTGCGGACATCTTAGTTGTCCTAGCAGCCAGCCACTCCACGAACTTCCTGGCAGTCGACACGTCTCGAGGAGCCACGAAACACAACGGGAACGTGCGTCGCAGTGTGAGCGTGAGCGGCTCCACCCACAAATCACTGGACGTTGCATCGGTTCCAGCGATCACTGCGGCAGTCGGGAACCTGTGGAACCGTGGGAACAGCACGGGGGCATAGGTGTCTCGACGTCGTCTACCGGAAGGCGAAGGAGCTGTGGACACTCGCTCTTCTGCTGCTGATGCGTCTCTCTCGCAGTATTTCTCGAAGAACCTGAGTACGAGACTGTAGCACGCGTCGTTGTTCTTGCGTAGAAGCCCCTGCACCTCCTTGCGCGTCTTCTCACAGGCGAAATGGTACGCGAGTTCCTGACAGACACTGTACGCTTCGGTATCGGACCTCTCCTGACGCCCAGAGGACACGCTCGAGTCTGCAGGAAACGGGAACGGGTAGTCCACTGTCTCTGCGCGATGGTAGGACGAGAAAGTGGCAGCGGGGCGGCCGCGCGGGTACTGGATCGACACGCCCGTGGAGAAGGCCGCCGCCCAGTCATTGAACGTGTTTGTGAGCTGCAAAACGACCCCACCGACGCCAGCGGCGTCGCCAGCCACGACTGCGCGTCCGCCACGGCGCAACCACCACCATGGCCCATAACTTCACTAAAACTGCCACGCTTACCTCGCTGCCCTTCGCGTGCTATGAATGGTGCCACTGCCGGTCACCTCCGCGCTTCTGCCTGGCCCGCACCCGCAGCGTTGCTGACCGTCTGCTGTCTGAGACTTGAGTTCTTGAGGGGAGATTCTGGACTGGCCAATCGTCCACGGTGTGTACCAATACGTCGGTACAGTGATTACCGGTACAGGTTGGAGTTGGTCAGACACAGTGGGAATTTTTACGGTATGGTATATCATAAGTGTTTTATTTACTCGCCCTAGCTTGATGTGACACTCGCTTTGGCACTGTTTTCCGTCTTACCACTCGTATTGCAGGATCCAACATTTGCTCGTTTTTCTCGGTTTGGCTACCGCGAATCCACCAACGACGATCAAAGCCTCCCGGCTGAAGAACAATCTATAGTCGGATCGATAGATGTGTATCATTTCGTGGATGCAAGGCCGCCCGTGACGACACCGGAAACACCGGTGCACGGCTTAACTTGCTTCCACTTCTCCGGGTCTTTTTGCAGACATGAACGGTACGCACTGCACGCATCCACTGTTTACGGGTTTCCGACAATGCATGCACCGTAATGATCTTCACAGGACACGCAAAGGTAGGGTCACTGAGGTTGTAAGGGATCTTGCATTCGTCACGTTGAACACCGAGACTAACAGCATTGGCTGGTGCTTTCCACCATGGCAGAAGCTTATGAAACACCGTGAGTAAATCTCCTTTTGAAGACTCCAGCCATGATTTAATTTTTGCATGAGTTCCCTCCATGGCGGATGTGTCGAGGCGCCCAAAGTGCATGCTCTTATCCGTCCAACACTTCACGATCTTCTCCTTATACTTCCACCAACTGTTGTCGAGGTACACTGCCAGCGATTTCTCCATTTGGCGCAGCATAAAACTACCGTCGGATATTGCTCAGCCCTCCGGTGCGCTTCACATTTCATTGAGGAAGGGTGTGGGTCTGTGAAGTTAAAGTCGCCATTTCAGCCACACCAATTGCCTCTATGCCTCGCGCGGTGTGCGCCCTGCAACCCTGAATCGATCAGCGATAACGTAGCCTAAGGCTAGCTGAATCCATAGTGCTGTATCTAGCCAATTCACCGTTGGGGGTTGCTAACTACCCGCCAATAATTAAAACACGATTGACAAGCTACAAGCAGTCGATTACGCCAAGACTGTGCCTCTATGCAACTTGTCTAAGAGCTGCATTTGCCATGTACCATCAAATATTTCCTTGGCTTCTGGTATAAGAAGGCAGTAGGACAACGAAACCCCGGCACGTCCACCTCGGTACATCTATCTTCAGTGGGATCGACGAGTCCCCAAATGACGCTCCTACTGTGAGGTTAGCAACATCAGCACCAGCCAGGGCACTGGTGGCCAATGCCCCAGAACTATATGAGACCGGTTCGCAGGACGGCAGACCTAGGATGCCGACATTACCGCCCTCAACCACCCCCGGCTCACGTCTACGTTGCCACAGTTCCGAAAGAGAAATTGTGATAAGCGTGATAGTTTGTCGGAGTGCCATGATAACAGTCGGTGTGCCAAATTTCATACGGAATTTATTCCTCGTCGAATAAAACTTGTTAAATTTACAATGAAAATGCTGATATAGTCGTACAAGGAACGATTTATTTATTTATTTTTTATGTGAGTTTTATTAACGGCTCTTACAGTATGGGTTTCGCTGCTATGTTCTTTTTAGCTGCATCAGGCACGGGGGTAACCCCCCCCGTCGTTGCTTTTGCGGGTATTCATGGCGGCCCGGAATAGCAGGACGTTTGGATGGTCGGAAACTGATGGATATTATTAGAATATGCATTTGTTTTGAAATTTGTAAGTCGTTGAAAATATACTGGAAAAATCCAACGTGATATAGTCGGAACGGTCGGAATAATGCTTCATGATAGGGTGACATACGATTGGTTAAAATCTAAGTATTCGGACGTTCTGATAGGACAAATTTTGATGCATATGTCCTGCTAGTGACTACAAAATCAAGAATCGGTTGGAACATTATGTATATTATATCATACCTCCATATCCAACCTCTGTATGTGGCCTTTATGGACGATATGACGGACGGTTAAACGGTTTCGCTTCAAAAGCGCCGGATAAACATTAGATATGCTGCTCGTGAGCGCTACGCATACAGCGCAGAATCAAAGTTGGCGTGCATGAGGAGCACACAGTTCGTAGATACACACAGATATCTATTGTTGCGTATGTCAACAATTCACTATAGCAACCTAAGTAAAACAAGTTAATACAAATGGCAAATGGATAAGAATCACAATTACTATATCTCTGCTCAAGTCTCGATAATTCTCCACATACATGTGCGCCTTTGAAGTTCGATCGACAAAGCGCTGGCTCCGTGGCGCAGTGGAGAGCCGGTTGACGTCCTTCGTCCAGCGATGAAGAGTCGAACGATCCACCCCTACCGCCGTCGCAACGGCGGAGACCTTCACGCCTGGCGCCTCAAGCATCTTGAGAGCCTAAACAGCTTTGGTTACTACCCTAGAGATAACACATAGTAATGCCCAGCTAACTTACCTTCCGTTTTGCCTTGCTAGTGTTATTTGGTCGTCATGGCACATTCCGCGCTAATGCTGAAGTGGCAGAAGTCGCTTTGGCGCGAAGCAATGAACTGGTTGTTGAGCAAGATTTTACAAGTAAAAAGTTGACCATTTTTTATTAGACGAGTAATTTTACACGTGTTGCATTCAAACCGTGGTTTACGGTACGCGTGGTCCCCGTAAATCAGCTTCCCGCAACATATTCCACTTCGATCCGCTTCCATGTAGTCGATTATACCACTCAGATCGAGCATTATCGAATCATGTCTTCTTCCTTCACGTGGCCCATAAAAACTAACAATTATCCCATCCGGGGCCTGAACACTTTGCCAGTTGACGCAATGTCTGCGCGGGTGACCATTGCACAACATTCGTTGTAAATTATCAAAAGCGGAAGCGGGTACAACTTGAGCACTGGGTCTAGCCTCGTACTGTTTTGTACCATCAATAAACGCCCAGCAACTCTGAAGTGGTGGTCCTTTGGCATGGGGACTAGAGTTAGATTCTTTCATTTTTCAAAATATCTATAGAAGATAGGAACCAAACTGTCTCACGACGTTCTAAACCCAACTCACGTACCACTTTAATCGGCGAACAGCCGAACCCTTGGAACCTTCTTCAGCTCCAGGATGTGATGAGTCGACATCGAGGTGCCAAACGACTCCGTCTGGGACTGCAGCGGTGTAATCATTGATTCGCCAACGTACTAAATGGCTGTTCTCTGGAAAAAAATTCAGAGCTAAGGAGGGATGCACTTCGAGGTGCGATTATGCAGAGTGCAATACCCTGTCAAATGCGACCATATGATTGATGATTAACTACTGTAGTTCTCTTATGAAATTGAATACCCCCCAAAGACAATAAAATTGCGTGAATGTTGCTTGTGTCGTCCGGGTTCCATAGGTACGTAAGTTATAGACCAATTAGCACAGTCGATGTTGCACGAATGGTAATCTATCAACGGGGGTTGTTACTCGAGTGTGGCGCTTCAACTGCGAGAACGTACATGTAGTGCGCCACACATGAGTGACGGCCCTGCATTTGCACTGGTGCGCCGAAGTGCGGTCCCAAGCCATTGGTCGTGGCCATTGGTCATGTCTGGTAAACAACTTAAAATTTCAGAGTTCCCTCGGGCTTGGCACGACTTTGTTGAAATACACCATGTCTCTATGCTGATCTACGGTCAGCTAAGCTGTAGCTTTCACAAGGCGACTGTATGGCATCGTTCCTCCTCCAAAACTCACCTGCTACAGTCAAGAGCTTTGAAGGCTCAGAAAAACGTCGGCATAGCATCGCTAGCGCTTCAACACGGGGAGCTCGATCACCCGAGGGTGTTGTCACTACATCTTCCGGAAGCTTCAGCTTGATAGCGAGCGTACTGATATCATCGATGGTAAAACGATAGCGACCCTTAGCCGTTGCGTCATCGAGCATACCATTGAAAGACCTGCTTCTATCGACAGGCGGCGAGGCATCTAGGAGCCTGAAACAGTTCTGCAGTTCCAGAATGTTCATAATCCATGCGAACCCCCTTTTTTCTTCTTCTTGGACAGCACCCACACAGCAGCTAAGACATGAATTATTTCTTCTGCCGACACCTTTGGCGCAACAAATACCATTGTTGGAGTGTAACAACGAAGTTCTAATTTGCGATGCCGATTTTAGATAGATGTCCTCTACCTTTAAAATAACCAGTCGAACTTAGATAGAAACCCTGGTCCCTTTGCATCTGAAATCGTAGCTGAATCGTGGTGTATTTGGCCACTCCGAACGTTCTCTATTACCCGTCGGAACAGATCCCGTCCCGAAGGTATGCGCACACTGAATGCACATCAGGGACATAGTAAGTTCCCGGAAGTCAACATACTAGCCCGCAGTTTATTGGAAACGTAAGTCTCCGAGGAACAGGGATGCCGAAAGCGGCATTTTTACTGACGGAGGGAGCGAGACTACAGTAAATAATTCAACAACGATAAGCAGCGTAAGTAAGTAATTGGAATAAAAAGAAACAACAATCAATAATAACAATGCTCTGTGGAAACTGCATGCTAAAACCACGGAGATTCACCACAGCCGCTTGTTCACCCGAA
>JAPDHH010000239.1:0-149221 GCA_032158285.1 Phytophthora sansomeana
TCTATAGGTGACTTATATTTCGTATGTAGTTGGATTTAGAAACACCTATAAATACATTCAGTCTTAAATCTACCCTCTTATTGGTAAATCGTCCCCTTTGGCCAGGGATCCGTCAACTGCCGTTCACAGGGAGAGTTTGTATACTCTCGGAAGTCAGAAGCTTCCTCTAGCGCAAGGTGCCGTATGACCCGTCACACTTGGTAAGCATTTGTAGTCAATCCACGCCTACCGCGGGGTAGACTACCTGAACCTCTAGCGTTCTGGTCAACGCGGACCGGAATGGAGGTTTCCTCATTTGAACGACTCGCAGTTCGAAGGTGCGTTCGGAAGATGGCAGGCATCTTCGGTATGGAAGCTCTGCAGAGCTTGGTGGCGTCAACACCGGCCCGAGCAGGTCGAACGCGTGAACGCGTTTGAGCATGTATGAGCGAGGACTCATTGAACATGTCCGGGGAACCTTTCAGGCTCCCGCGGTCGAGTCCAAGCCGACCCAACCTAAGCCGTTGCGGCTAAAAGGTGAACCCGTATGAGGGGAAGGAAGGTGATAACCTTCACTTCTGGAGTTCGAGAGGTAGAGCTCGCCATGGACGCAGCTCTAATCTCGGGAAGCGGGAACGGCTCAGAGTGGCGTTCGCACTCTCCGAGCCCTTAGCGGTCGTGCTAAGTGTTGGGCGTACACGCGCGAAGCGACTACGCCGGGATGCTTTGCATCCTGGGCTCAGCTGTGTGAACAGCTTCGAGCCGCGTTCCTCCCGGCGAACTATGAGTATCGCCAGCGCTCACGCTTTCTCTCGTGTAAACAAGGGAAGCGTGAGCTGCACGAGTACATCCAGGAGGCGTGAGCTTACCGCATCTCTAGTGGGAAACCTACTCCATGACCACATCAAGGTGACGGTGTTCATGGACGGCCTCCGGGTGGGGCCCGCTCGTACACAGCTGTTCCGGGTGCAATGTGGCACCCTTGAGGAGGCGATTCAGATCGCGCTCCAAGAAGAGTACAGCCATCGCCAGGCTCGTACGCCGGCCTCAGCATGGCCAGGGAAATCCGCACCAGGTACGAACCGGGCGAGTCCTAGCGGACCAGTTCCAATGGAACTCGGGTCCGCGTAGCAGCAGGACATCCGCTGCTACAGCTGTGGCCGGCTGGGTCACATGAAACGTGCCTGCCCCGCCGGAGGACAACCCAGGCGGTTGCCTCCTAGGCCTCTAGCGCTCAAGGGTCGCTGGCAAAAGCCGCGACCCCGAGGCCAGGGGAACGCAGGCAACCAGTAGGGGCGGGGCGCCCTACTGGGGAAGATCTAAGTCCCCATGAGAGGTGCGCGGGTGGCGCGCACCATGGCGACTTAGCCCCTGAGAGTCTGTGTACTCTCGAATCGGCGAAGGGCAGCGGAGGGCTGCTTGTAGTACACGCAGGTGTACGAGGATACGGATTTCCGTTCCGTGTCCTGATCGACTCTGGGGCGTCAAAAAACTTTGCACGCCGCCAGACAGTTGCTCGCAACAGCAACAAGTTGGCCGATGCTCTGAGAGAGAGCAAAGGCAACGGGACAGTGTCAGTCAGACTGGCCGACGGGAAGGTGATAACCATCCCTAAGATCCACATGGATCTTGCTGTGAAGTTTGAGGACTTCGACAGCTCGGAACAGTTCACTGTTCTGGAGATGGAGTCGTACGACTTGATCCTGGGCATGCCCTGGCTCGAGAAGCACGAGCCCTGGATAGACTGGCGCGGCAAAGCGATTGGCGCTAGCCGGCCTGCAGTGTCCGACAGAGCATTGGTGAGTCATGTTCCCACCTCTGTCAGGACCTGGGCCACCCGAAAGGGGCGCCGGGATGCCGAAGCATCCAGGGAGTACTTGGGAGTCGTCGATGTCTTGGACGACTACATGAAAATGACTGCAGCAGGAACTGCACCGGACCGAGCGCGGCAGTCCATTGCGGACAGCCCTCGGTCGCCACCGGAGCCAAGACCGGTGGCCGAAGCTTCGGAGGTGTCGACGCTGACGAGCGTCGACCGAGTGGGTAACATAGTTCCACACACGGTCGCCCAGACCTTAACTGAAGAGGAAGACGCGGAAGGCGCTTCTTGTGTGGGTAACAAAGTTCCACACGGAGTTGTGAATGCTCCCGATGTCCCTAGTGAGACATCACATGACGTGGGAAACGAAGTGCCACGTCACGGTCACCGCCGACGACACCACCGCCGCCGCAAGTCGAGTCTGAACGCTGTTCAGACTGAAGTCGCTCTTAGCGACTCGGAGCCCAGGGCCCGAGCTCCTCAGACGCGGCCGGTCGAAAAGTGTTATCACATCTTCGACGGCGTGACCGGTATGCCAGTCAAGGCAACAGGCAACCGCTTGGAGCCACTGCCGGAGGTGTCAGAGTTGCTGAACCTCGAAGAGATGTCGGCAGAAGACTTTCTGGCCGATCTCAAGGCTGGCAAGATCGCAGAGCTGGTTCTCCTTAAGCCGGAAACCACTCTGGAGGAGATGAACTCCTCCTCTGTCCTGGACGAGGACGTCCTCGAAGAGATGAGGAAGCGACGCGAAGCGCGCTTGGGTTCTGAGATTCTCAAGAACCCTAAGGATCCGGTGTAATTTTTGGTGAAGGAGTACGAGGACGTGGTGTCGAAGGACCCACCGTCACAACTCCCACCAGATCGAGGAGTTTGGCACGAGATTGATCTCGTGCCTGGCACAAAGTACTGTGTCACGAGGCAATGGCCTCTACCGCGCGAACAGTGCGAGGTCATTGATGCCTTCTTCGCCGCGAATGCGAAGGCAGGCATGGTGCGGGAGTCGAAGTCCCCGCACTCAACGCCAACCTTCTGCGTTCGGAAGCCGAACGGGAAGTGGCGTCTGGTTCACGCTTACAACAAGCTGAACAGCGCTACGGTGCCGGCCCAGACACCAATCCCACGAAAGGATGTGTTGTTGAACAACATGGCCGGCTGCGAGCTGTACAGCGCTCTGGATCTGGTGGACGGATACTACCAGATACTGATGCGTGAGAGCGACATCCCGCTCACCGCAGTGAGCACTCCAAGCGGTATGCTTTGGGAGTGGCTCGTCATGCCACAGGGTCTGTCCAATGCCCCAGCGACGTTCAATCGCTTGGTCACGCAGTTGTTCAGACCGCTCCGTGCGTTTGCACAGACGTACTTCGACTATATATTCGTCCATAGCCGTGCCGAGGATGGCAAGACGGCTATGGAGGTGCACATCGAGCACCTCCGTCGAGTGCTGGAGGTCATAAGAGCCAACAAACGCTGTGCCAACATCGACAAGTGCGTCTTCGCGTCACCAGAGATCAAGGTTCTCGGTTGCTTCGTCAACAACGACGGTGTTCGGGCCGACCCAGAGAAGGTCAAAGCCACCGCGGCTTGGCCCACGCCCAGATCCCAAAAGGATGTTCGGAAGTGGTTGGGCTTGGCCAACTACCTGCATAAGTATAGTGCGGGGTACGCGGGTCTGGCTAGACCCTTGTCAGACCTCCTCAAGAAGGACTCTGACTGGCACTGGGAGCGCCAACACCAGGATGCCTTTGATAGCATCAAGGCTAGCCTCCAGCAGGCGCCAGTCCTGGCACTGCCGGACGAGACGAAGCCGTTCAGCGTCGTCTGCGATGCCTCCGACTACGCCATCGGTTGTGCATTGCTGCAGAACGACGCGGGCGGACACGAACGAGTCATCTCGTTCCCGTCCAGGCAGCTCAAGGCTGCCGAACGGAACTACCCCGTTCACGACAAGGAGCTCCTTGCCATGAAGTACGCCCTTGTGAAGTTCCGGATGCATCTTCTGGGCTCTAGGCCCTTTGTGATCTATACCGACCACGCATCCCTGCGAACGGCGACCAACTCGCCCCACTTATCGCAGCGGATGGCGAGGTGGTTGTCGTTCTTCGCGGAATACAACTTCCGCGTCGAGTACAAGCCGGGCAAGCTCAACGTGCTTGCCGATGCGTTATCACGCAGGCCTGACTACGAGTTGGCCCACATCACGCGGGTGACAACGGATCTTTACGATCGGATACGCATGGCGTATCGTGGCGACGAGTCTCTCGCGCCTCTGGTGCGGTTCATGGCCGCTGGGAAGGACGCCAAGTCGTCGTGGCTCTCGCCGCGACAGCGCTCCCGGCTCCACCGATACGAGTGGCACGATGGCCTTCTCTACTATCGGGTGGAGCCCAATGAACCACCGCGAGTTGTCGTCCCGGACGACGAGGACATCAAGTTTGACATCCTCCAGGAGGCGCACGATGCGCCCATCCAGCGGGCATCTCGGCCGCGAGAAGACCTTCTTGTCGGTCTCGCAGGCCTTTTGGTGGGCCCACATGTACAAGTGGGTCGCCCGCTATGTCAAGACATGCGAAACATGTCAGCGGGTGAAACCCGCGGGGCACGCCTCGGCCCCGTTACAAAGCTTGCCTGTTCCGGCAGACTGCTGGAAGTCGATGAGTCTCGACTTCATCTTCGGCCTTCCCGCCGACGAGCACGGGAACTCCGGAATTCTGGTGTTCGTGTGTCGGCTGAGCAAGATGGTCCACCTTGCTCCAGTGCCGGACACGGTCACAGGCGAACATGCTGCGCGGCTGTTCGTAGATGGCGTCTTCCGCTACCATGGTCTGCCGGAGACGTTCGTCTCGGACCATGACCCGCGGTTTACCGCTGCGTTCTGGCGAACGCTGTTCCAATTGCTTGGAAATAAGCTGCACATGTATGCAGCTGATTATCCGCAGACGGACGGTCAGACTGAGCGCGTCAATCGAGTGCTCGAAGACACTATGCGCAGAGTCTGTGCGGGAGCTCCTCGCACGTGGTCTGAGCAGCTCCCTGTTGTCGAGTTCGCGCTCAACAACGCGGTGCACGCGTCCACCCGGTTCACGCCGTTCTACCTGAACGGCTGTTGCCACCCCGGGTGCCCCTCACTTGACGTGGGAGCACCGATGGTTCAATTAAGTGGGGGAGAGGCTCGGAAAGCTCTTTCCTCCCAGGTTTCTGAGTTGCAACCGGTTTCCTTGCGGAAACAAGTGGAGTCCTTCATGAACACACGGTTGAATGTCATCAGCAGGGACCGCGACGCAATGGCGGCGGCCCAGGACAAACAAAAGGAGTACTCAGACAAACATGGAAGAGGAAACTTAAATGTATATAATGTGGGAGAGTTAGTCCTACTCGACACGAAGAACCTACCGCTTGACGCTGTCAGCTCTGTCGGCAGCAACAAGCTGAAGCATCGCTTCATTGGCCCGTTCACGGTCCTGGCGAGGCATGGTGCAGCGTACACCATCGACCTGCCTAAGTCCATGAAGACGCACCCGACGTTTTACGTGGGGCGTCTCAAGCAAATGGCTGTTGGGGATCCTGCAGAGACGGCCGACTGCTCCCCAGGCGATCCATCCTCTTCGCGAGGAGGAGGTGCCAGCTCCTGAAAGCGAGAAGGAGGCGTACGGGCGCCAGACGAACGACCCTGTCCGTAATCCCAAGATGTCGGGAAACGGCTAAGACTCACGGCTTATCCAGCCGTACGGGACCCCTTACGCGGCTGGATAAGCCTGGTACGCGCTGTAGCCGTACGACGTTTCGCAAACGCAGGATTAGCGTGCGACTGGGCGTACGCCTGACCATGCGGCTTTCAGGAGCTGGCACCTCCTCCCGGACCAGACGGCTGCGGATGCGCATACGTCGGCCCCTGCGGCCGTGATCCCCAACAGCTTGCAGACTGCACTGGATCCGGCGATAGGCTTCGTCCATATCGGACGAATGGGCCCGACGGTCCACTCGATCCTGGAGCGCCGAGACGTTCCGGCCCAGCTGGGCCAGGCGGTCCTCAAGTCGAGCGAGGACCCCACGACTCCCAGACTCGGCGGCAGCAGCACCACCAGTCAACGGGATCTCAAGGACAAGGACACGTTGTCGGAGGCGAGACACCTCTTCGTTCTCCGACGGAGGAACGGGCGGAGCACTTGGGCGAGAGGAGCGCCGCGGCGACGGGCTCCTCAGAGGTTCCTCGTACTCGTATTCGTACGAGGGCACCTCCTCCGCTTTTGGATCGGAACGGAGAGACCCACTTCCACGTGGAACGAGTCGTCCGGGAGCGACGCCTCCGTGGCCAGCGCCAACTCCTTGTGAAGTGGCGAGGCTACCCGGACTCCGAGAACTCGTGGGAGCCGATTGAACGGCTCCAGGCAGACTGCCCAAAGGCTGTCGCGATCTGGGAACAGAAGCGACGGCCGGTTCGTAAGTAGTTCGGGGTTTCTTTCCCGAACGCAGTACGGGCGTGGCCGCAAACAGCCCGTACCCGCGCTCATCATGAGCGCTTGAAGCCCCGCGCTTCTGGAACTCCTTTGGCAGCAAGCGTTTGCTGACCAAATGAGCGAACTCAATTCGGAGATCGCGCTGGTCCAAGATGGAGGACAGCGTGCGTTCGTCCTTGAGCCCTCGAAGGTGCTCTTGTGAGTAGCCGCGGGAGGCTACCCACTGCCAGAAGAGATCCTCACTGGCAAGCCAAGTGGTGCACACCTCGGGTTGGACCCAAGGGTAACCCCAGACCGGAAAGAGGCCCCCACGGTTCTCGGGCTTCTTTCGGCGGGTCGTGAAATCCTTCAAAGGGATTCGGTGTTGTGCAAGGAGCACACACCTGGCCGCCTCGATGTTCTCGGTGAACAAGGCGACCTTCTGTACCAAGGCGCGTTCGTACGCGCCCTTGGAAGTGTGACCACCAATGAGTCCACGAGGAGCAACGAGTTGCTCCAAGTAAAGATCGGCCCCAGAACCCTCCTCGGGTGGCCAGTATGACTGCGAGTGGGTGCCCCCGTCACCTACGGGTGCGGCACCGGGACCCGATGCCTGGGACGGCACCGGGTGCCCTTGTACTCGCCGGGCAGCTTAGAAATCTTCCTGCTGCCGATCGAGATCGTTAGAGATCTCTTGGGGCTCGTAGACAGCCCCTCCTCCTCGTCAGACGACGAATTGAAGAGGTCGCGGTAGAGCCCTCCAGTCTCCAATGCCTCACGGCGTGGAGACCTTGAAGCATTGCGCTTCTTCGCGCGTTTGGCCTCCTCCGCTGAGGCCTTAGCGGCTTGAGCCCGCTCTACACCTTCGGCAAGCGAAAGGTTCTTCGCTGGCGAACGAGGTTTCTCTTCCTCGTCGCCGCCTGCCGCAGGCGAACCTCTGGCCTCGTCGGCCGGGCTCTGTGGACGCTCCGGCGTCCTGTTCTCGTGACCATCGTGGTCACTAGCGGGTGAACGCATGACGTCGTCGCTGTGCTCGCTGGGCAGGGGTGTTTGACCACCCTCGGAGTCCTCGGATAGCCCCAGGAACTCCTTCAGAGCCCTATCGTCACCGGGCTCCGGACTGTCGTCCCGGTGGACGAAGCGCGGGTTGGGTCGATCGTCCGGAAGGACATCCGGCGACCGACTGCGACGCGAGCTCGCGCTCGCGCTCGCTGGCACGTCACCACGAGAGGTGACTGCCTCAGAGGCCGCATCGTCGGCCTCCTTCTTGAGGGACGAGCCTTTGCCGCGAGGCTTAGTGCTCTTAGCCCGCTGCTTCGCAGCAGCAGGCTTAGCGCGCGCTTTCGCGCCGCGAGATGCTCCAGAACGGGGCATGCTCGCAGAGGTCGACGTGGAGACCAAGAAGAAGAGCGCTGTGTCGCTCACGGGCTCTAACGAGAATGAGCCGCCGCGGCAAGTCGATATCAATCGACGAAGAGTGGAAGAGTGTGACTCGCTTTCACTCGTCCTGATTGGTCGGTAAACCGAACCTAAGTGGGGGAGGATGTAACGGGGCCCCACGAAGAGTGCCCTGTCACTAAGTGGAGGTCCTGTGGTGTGGACACACCACAGCCACGTCATCCACATCATGGGTACATGCCCTCAAAACCAACCAATAGGATAACATCTAGGAAACTCTATAGGTGACTTATATTTCGTATGTAGTTGGATTTAGAAACACCTATAAATACACTCAGTCTTAAATCTACCCTCTTATTGGTAATCGTCCCCTTCGGCCAGGGATCCGTGAACTGCCGTTCACAGAGAGTTTGTATACTCTCGGAAGTCAAGCTTCCTCTAGCGCAAGGTGTCGTGTGACCCGTCACAGCTACGTTCACTCGTTCTTGGCGTGGGACGTCGATACTTCTAGTGTGGACTGCTTCTTCTGCTTCTTCTGTTGAGGTTCACCTCCTTCGACTCCGTTGCTGCAAGATTCCGAATCTTCAACACGCTCGGCCTTTGCGGCCTCCATTTTTTCTCGCGTCCTCGCGATATCTTGCTCATGAGCTATGGCTTCGAGGGTAATTGGGTGAGTTTTGTGCCATTGCTTGAAGTGACTGCGTGCGTTGTTGTTGTGGCAATGTTGTTGAGCGCCTTCTCCCACGCATATGGGAACTTCTTGGTCGTTCCTTCTTTACGCTTGGAACACAGTAAGCACACCGTTTTAAACGACTTATTACATCCGTTCGTTGAGGATATGTAAGGGTCATTTAAGCGATGTATATGATCCAAAATAGCGTGTTGACCCGACGCGATAGCAAAATGGGAGATATGTCTCGGAATGCCAAACTCGTCGATGTCCACAGCCTCCTTATTGCCGTTATCCGGTGGTTGATTTTCATCTTGTGAAGGTGTCTCGCACATTGAGTGCTGCGAGCGAGGTTGCGGTTGTGACTACTGCTGCGATGGAGTTGAAGAATGAACGAAATACAGATTGACGCATTTATCACTGCAAAATCTATTCGTACGTATCGTAAATTAGTTTCCAATTTGATATGTGCACGCCATGCACAATTCCACTTACCGTTCTCTGAGCTTTCCTTGCTGATATACTTCGTTACTGCACATGTGATGGGACCATGGCTCGCAAATCATAGGTTCGCTGACCCTGCAATTCGCGAAAGAGCAGCGCATTTGTCTCGTTCCCGTTTTTTTCAGAAGTAAGTGGATGGCAACGAGCCCAGCCGACCAACCGTTGATCTCTGTCTTTGTCCACTCCACCCCAAAGGGCGCGACGATCGCGGGTGCCTGCTCGTGTCTTCTTGGGACCACACAATGGCGATCTTCTAGTCCACACAGAGAAGCCTTTGAACGAAGATTTTGACCCAGCATTTTATCAGCGTTTTATCACGATTTTGTTGATATCTCGCATCGTATACATCATTGTATGGATAAATCAATGAATATCGACTTTTCGTTTTATCATACAAATGATATTGATAAATTAATGTAATTTTATCAATTAAACATCATCGCATCAACACTGCTATCGAAGCCTGCGTACTGAGCAGTTGAACGGCAAAAGCCGCACCGTTCAACAGCAACTGGGTGGGAGCGCGTTCAACGTCAACGCTGCTGGAATCTGGCGGATCTCGACACACCATCTCCACAGATAGGCACCACATGGGCATGGTTCGCGCGCCGAAGCGGTTTTAATTGACAACATCGTGAAGATGCTGCCGACTCTGGTAGCTAGTGTAATACATCACAGCATTGATATCCGAGCGTTGCGCGCAAGACAGCAAGACGCCAACGAGAAGGTACACGCTGTCTTTTTGAGGTGCACCCTCCTCTCCTCCTCCTTGGCAGCTCACACACTCGCTGCCGTACTGTATCCTGGACACTCTATGAGGTCCCCGTTCAATTTAGGTACCCACACGAGACTAAGAGTAAGAGCAAATAGTAGAATACCAGACAATATGCGTGAGAAGACAGTATTTTCGCTCTCAGGAACGGGTTTCTCTAACAATCGTATCAACCAGAACCTGGTTAGACACGTGTCTGACGAATTCTGTGCGAATCTCGATTTGTAGCAAAAGCCATACAAACTAATAGTCAGAATCGGCCCGACCAGAAAATGTCAGACATTGTGTCCGACGCTAAGCCGTAAAATGGGTTTAATGTCTGACAAATTTTGGGGAATGTATATTAGCTTAGATTATGGTAGTGGACGGAAATACTTTTTTCTAGCTTCGACTAGGCGTGCTTCTCGTTTGCCATAGCGCGACTCGACCCCAAATTGTGTACGTATTAGCATGCAAGCACTTCATATATCAACGCCGACATCTCACAATAGAGGTCTTTAGCAAAACCAACAAAACGTTTGCGGATTTCACCCCCACCCTACCCCAAAAACGAACGGTTTTGCTAAAGACCTCTAAGCGCCGTTCCTAACCGGGATTGCGATCCCAAACTGGCGCTGTGATTGGTCAATCGCACCTCGCTTATTTCCGACTTCGTAACCAGGGTGTACCCCCGCGATCCGACAGGCGGATCGCGCTCTCGGTGGGATTGTCGACATATTTCTCGACAAATCAAGACACGATGCGGCTAGCTCCAAGCTGGATGAACAACGCGCGCCGAGATAGGATCCACCACCGCGCTCTGGCGGTCGCTATGCTTGGTGCGTTTGCTACCGACGCAGAGGACGACAACCGCAGTGAGTGCATTTTTCGCCGCCGCATCAACTGGAACGTGCACAAGCAAACTCTTCTGCTCGAGAGCCAGTTCAAGCGCTGCTATCGCATGGACGTCCAGTCATTTGAGCGTCTTTTGCTCATGATTAGGCCTGCTCTATTTCGAGACGAACTGCAGTCGACGCGGCGCACTGGAACAGAACCTGCTACCACACCACGCGCGGACTCGGCGGCACATCTGTGACTGGATTCTATGACTTCGTGTACGACGTCATGAATGCTATTTGCGAGTGCCCGGAGCTGCGTATTTGCTCACCCGTCGAGTCTGAAGAGCGCATCCTGGAGCTATCTGATGACTTCAGCGCTATTAGCAGAGGCGGCATTTTGACAGGGTGTATTGGCTGTATCGATGGTTGGTTGTGCCACATTCGTGCTCCAAGTGAAAAAGAAGTGCCGGATGTTGCTGCGTTTTATTCTGGACTCTACCAGCGGTACGGGCTTGTTGGGTGTGGACTAGCCAAGCGCCAGCTTCTGGTCGTACAAGTTCAACTACCACTTGATCACTACACTTGATTGCTAGAGAGCCTGAGCACGAGAAACCTGCATAACCCAAATTCATTCCGCAATTTACGTTCTAGGCCACAAGTTCCTTTTTCATCTCATTGCTCTTCAGATTATAGTCTTCTTGGTCTCTCTACCCAGCTAGCTATGACGCCACGACGCTCGCCTCGCCTTGCCTCACTCGCTCCAGGTCGTCGATCGAACCGTTCGCCAGATCTGGCACCTCCACGCCCGGTGACACCAAGGGCTCAAGCTCCCCAGCTACCACGACACGTCGGGCAAAGGAACCAAGCCCACCGATCGCAACCGACCCAAACGGTTACCCGGAATGGAAGTTTAGAGACGCCTTCTAACGCTAACGCCTCCAACATTCCATCCGCAAAAGCCAGGGAGGTGGTCCAAGTGGAGGTATCACTGGCGATGCTCCACCTATACGCAGTTCAAGTGACGCCACAATCCGGATGCACGAGTCAACAGTTTCCGGATTCGACGAGAACCCTCAATACGCACCGCGGCAGACGCCGGACTCCGCGTGGGCCACCGAGCATGCGGCGGAGGAGATGTCGCGCAGGGCCTCTTCGGTTTTTCAGTTTCCACAGACTCCAGCGGCACCACACCTATCCGAGGTAGCCACGCTGCCTATCGGTGGGAAGCCCAGTCGGAAGAATATCACCCTCGATTTGTTTAATGGAGCAGTGGCTCCGGGAGCTTTCGACTCGAGCGTGAGGAGATGGTGGAAGAAGTTTATGGACCAATTGAATGACGCGCAGATTATTGATGGGCACCGGTGGAGTGACATCCAGTGCAGGAGCATCTTTGCAGCGTCCCTCGCCGGCGACGCAGCCGTTTGGTACTCCGACCTGCGAGCCCTGCGCTCCAACTTGACCCTCGACCTCGTCCGAGAACTCCTCGTGGAGAAGTACAAGACCAAGCTTCCAGAACAGGAGCTGATGAGCAGGCTCATGGCGGAGCCAAAACGACGGCAAGAAACCTATCAAGAATATGCTCAGCGTCTTCTTAACATTGCCGACTCCTTGCCAGGAGAATTCTACTACAGAAGCCAACGCGCGTCAAGCGCTGCACACGTTCATCAAGAGGGCCTACTACAAGTATTCAGACGAGCTCAAGTCGTACGTGGGCAGGCTGCCGCCCTCCATCCCTGCCGTCCAGAAATTGCAACAGCTAGTCGACCATTTATCGTACATGGCGGAGAGTGATGGTCGTCTGCCGCCCAAAGCCACCCAATCCGAGCGCGTCGTCAGCAGCGCCAAGAGAATCAAGTTGGAGAGGGGCGGCCACGCGACCGGATCAGCAACGGCCAAGTCTACGATAGTGGAGCACAAGCGCAAGAAGAATTATCGTGCAGATCGATCTCGATTCGCGAACACAGAGCCCATCCGAGCGGAAGGTCCCCGTTGCTTTGCTTGCAAGCAATTAGGCCATATTGCACGGGACTGTCCAGACAGGCAAGATCAAGAGTCGACGCGATCGCGTATTCAAGGAAGTGCAGCTGCTGCTTTGCGTGAAGATATAGCCTGAAGTGAAGGCGTCAAGTGGAAAAGGATATTGATTGACTCTGGCGCGTCCTTCCACTTGACGGGCCATTTATCGGACATGACGCACTTGCAGGTGATAGAGCCGCCAATCAGAGTAACTGTAGCGGACGGGAGAACCATCTGCATCAATATCGTTGGACGCCTCAACATCGCGGCAGTGAAACGAGACGGAGGCCGACAAGAGCAAGCGGATGTGACCATCAACAACGTGTATCACGTTCCTACTCTCTCGGCGACGCTATTATCTGTTTCGCAGTTAGTGTCTTCAGGACACGTCGTTCGGTTTGAAGAAAATGAGTGGAGCGTGACAAAAGCGAAAAAGCAGACAGAGCTTCTTTTTGCTCGAGAAGCTAATGGTGTGTACGAAGTGGTTACCCCGACCTCGCCACAGCTTCAGGACAAGATTGGTTCGGCCTTCGTAACCGCGTTAAGGGCAAACCCGTCATTGGCAACGTGGCACAGGAAGCTCGGTCATTTAAACATCGATGATTGTCGCCGCCTGGCAACCAGTACTGCTGTCCGTGGGGTTACGTTCTCAAATGCGGATGACCTACCAGTGTGTCGTTCCTGTGCACTCGCAAAAGTCACAACTGCAACAGCACCAAGAATGCGGAGCAGCAGTAATGAAGTTGCCGATGGAGTCTGCCACATGGATCTCAGTGGTCCAGTCAAACGCTCCTACCACGGAAATGAATTCTTCATGGTCATTGTTTGGCGAGATTACGTCCAATCCTACGGTTTGCGAAGCAAGAATGAGGCAAGTGCAAAGGCAGTTGAATTCCTGAAGTTCATTGAACGCCAAGCAGAGGTTCCCGCTACAAGTATCAAGACGGTGAGGACGGATGGCGGAACAGAGTTCATGGGGTCGGACTTTTGGAAACTGGTGGCGACTGAAGGCTTTCGTCATCAACACACGACACGGTACCGTAGCAGCCAAAACGGAGTTGCTGAACGAGCTATTCGTACACTGACGGAAATGGCAGCGGCAATGCTCATCGACAGTCGTCTACCACATTACTTGTGGGAAGATGCTATTCGCCATGCCGCTTATATTCGCAATCGGATTCTGAAACGAGGAGCTCCAACTACACCGCATTAACGCTTGTTCGGCACCCGACCTTCCCTCGCTGGACTACCTATCTTCGGGCAAGCAGTCGTAATGCGAACACCCGAGCCCATTCGTCGCAAGAATTACCGGTTTGACGGCCGAGGTAACATCGGTGGCTTCATCGGGTTTACAGACGAGATTCGAGGCTATCGAGTATATGTTCCAGGAGATGGCAGGCCTATCAAGGAGTCCACGGACGTGATTTTGCTGGACACGATGTTGATAGATGAGATTGTACTGGAAGATGATCAAGAACCACCTTCAACAGAAGTAAACGACGATATCGTCGCTACTTCACAAGTTCAACGTCATTCCGACCCTATTAGATCTTCGGCAGCTGCCCAACAACTTCGAGATACAAGTTGGGGCTACGATCAAGTCGAGCGGGAAAACGGGACATCGGAATTGACACAACGGCGACGCTCGGAAAGGATCTCGGCCAGGAATATCGACTCGGAATTTCTTTGCCTTGCAGAGGTTATACGAGAGCCGTTGACTATTGCTGAAGCGAGGCGGTCTCCCCAGTGGAAATCATGGGAGCAAGCAATTCGAACTGAAATCAAAGCTCTCGAACACAACGAAACGTTTGACTTGGTTGACCCTCCTCCAGGTGTTCACGTACTGGGCAACACTGTACAATTTAGAGTCAAAACTGGTCCAACCGGTGAAATCGTCCAGTTCAAGGCTAGAGTGTGCGCGCGTGGGGATCTACAAGTATTCATGCTGGATTATATCGACACTAGAGCGCCCGTAGCAGATTTGATCTGTGTGCGAATTTTTCTAGTGCTTTCGGCCAAGTTCAAGATGTTTGTTCGTCAAGGAGACGTTCCGGTAGCCTACTTGAAAGCATCACTCCAAGAAACCGTGTTTGTTCGTCAAGTGAAAGGATTCGAAGTTCCAGGGCAAGAGAAGAAAGCGTGGCGCCTCAAGAAGGCACTTTACGGTCTTAAACAGGCTGGTCGTGAGTGGAACCGGAAGATCGATTCATTCCTGAAAAACTACGGCCTACGGCCCACCACAGGTGATGCATGTCTTTATTTTATGTGGGTCGCTAACGGAGTTTTGCTAGTTTGCTTGTATGTCGATGACATTTTGATAGCTCACCCCGACGAATCGCAAGTGATCCGGCTCATGGCAGCTCTGAACATGAAATACCAAGTTAAGGACTTGGGAGAACCTGCCCAATTTCTCGGAGTACGAATTCAGCGAGCTACGAGAGGCGAAATTCAACGTTCACAAGCTACTTATATCGATGAAACGCTGTATCGGTTTGCTATGAAGCCGGCTCGTTCAGCTTCTACTCCAATGGTGCCGAATACCCGTCTCGACCAAGGGGAAGAACCTCAACATGAAGACGAAGTCACACAAATGCAGCGCGTACCGTACCGACAGGTTGTCGGCAGCCTGCTATATCTCGCACGCGTCTCAAGACCGGACATCATCTTCACTGTAAATCAACTCGCGCGCCACTGCGCTAAACCCACGAAGACGGCATGGAACGCTGCCAAATATTTACTCCGATACCTCTCTGGGTCCCAAGATCTCAAGTTGCTGATCAAACCAGATGAAAGCGGTATTCGAGTTGCAACGGACGCAGATTTTGCCAACGACCGCATCGATCGGAAATCCGTGTCCGGTTTCATTATTTTTCTGTTCGGGTCACCAGTGGCTTGGGGATCCACCAAACAAACGGTTGTGGCTCAATCCAGTACTGCGGCCGAGTTTATTGCCGCAAATGATGGTCTTCTCCACGCAGACTGGGTCAAGCTCGTCGTCGACGAGATTTTATCACACTCTCGAGTTCCAATTCGCATGACTCTCGCAGTTGATAGCATACCAGCTATTCAACGCATCAAGCGCGAAAGGCTCCTCAAATTCTCAGAAAGCTGTGGATATTCGCTTTCATGCTGTCAAGGACTTTTGGATGAGCGGTAGTATGGCTCTCGAGTACGTTTCAACAAACGAGAACCCGGCCGATGTGTTGACGAAGTCACTCCCAAGCACACAACTCAGGTACAAGCGCGGCCTGTGCGGCCTCAGATAAAATGATCCTCGGGTGACGACCCAGGCAGCAGCGCTTGCGGGGAGGTGTTGGGTGTGGACTAGCCAAGCGCCAGCTTCTGGTCGTACAAGTTCAACTACCACTTGATTACTACACTTGATTGCTAGAGAGCCTGAGCACGAGAAACCTGCATAACCCAAATTCATTCCGCAATTTACGTTCTAGGCCACAAGTTCCTTTTTCATCTCATTGCTCTTCAGGGCTCAATGTGCAAGCTATCTGCGACTCATTGTGCTGCTTTACAGGATATTGTTTCAATTCTCCGGGGAAAGTTGGCGACTCCATTGCCTTCAAAAAATGGTAACTGAGTGAGGACATCAAGCAGTTGCCGGCGGGGTTTTACATCGTGGGGGACAACGCGCATCCGCTATCCGCTTCGCTTTTAGTGCCTTCCACAAAGCTGGAAATCAAAAGTCAAAAGCACTCGGACTTCAACTTTTTTCTCAGCCAGCTACGGATTAAAATTGAAATGGCGTTCGGCCTGCTGACGAACAAATGGCAAATTTTTCAGCGTGATCTAGTGGTGGACTTCATCAATGTTGGCAAAGTTATCAAGACGTGCATGAAACTTCATAACTTCTGCATTAACGAACGACTCAAAAATAAAGATGCAGCCACAAGATTTCGCGAGGTGTCGGCCGATTATCATTCGCTTCCCGAGAGCTCATACCGACCAGCCGACAACTCTGAAGCAGCTACGATCTTGCGTCACGATGCACAAGGACGTGTTCTTCGCGAAGTTGTGGTCGAGCACATCCAAAACTTTAATCTTCGGAGATCAAAGCGGGCTCGTCCGAGCTACAGACAACGACGGTGAAATACGCCACCCTCTGAATAACATCCTCCATACAAGTCCTTCGCGACAGGAAAATCCGTCTCGGTCATTTATTGGTAGATAATACTCTGATTTATTATACTAGAGTTGCCATCTTCAAGTGTTCGTGGCGGATTTGCGTTGGTATGGCGGATTTCACCGTCGTTGTCTGTAGTTCATTCCTCCCATGATTTCAAGCTCCAACGCTCGAATCTGCTTTTGCAGCGCCATTTTTTTCTTGGCACGCGGCCAATGCAAGACCGATTTCAGAAGCATCCATCTTGGCCAAGTTTCGCTCACGACGCAGCTCCAATAGCTCTTTCATCATGTTTGCGTTGCGCGTCAGCATGTCGGACAGCGTGGAAAGGTTTTGGGCGGTTCGCTGCTCTTGAATGAACAACTTTTGTTCTTCTCAAGTCTCCTCCTGCAGTTGGTTTGCCTTGCCGCCAAAAATCTCGTCAATTTTCTCAATGAAAGGAGCCAGCTCATCTTTACGAGAATGCTTTTGGCGTTTACGATTGTTTCGCTCCTTTTGCTGCACGTTGCCTTCCAGCGTGGAGTCGTCTTCTTATCAGCAAAAAGGCTGGCCCTACAGAATTCGCGCCCACTTTGGCGATGTTCACACCAGCGATCCAGATAGTATACGTCTGCCCGACCCTCACAAAAATCCCAGAAGTCTGCGCTTCCTTGCCCAGAAACGTTAGATCGAGCTTCGGCGCGCGCAAAGTTACTACTAAGCTCCTTCCACATCCGCTTCAACTTCGCAGCAGAGTGGGCCATGTGCATGGAAGCCACGCCCTCGGAGTTGGCATCATCCGAAATCAAAGCGTCAAACTCCTCCGTATCCGTAGCAAAAGCCGTAGCTACATCTACCCAAAACGTGGACCCTCCATCATCATGTTCATCACGCCGAAGTTGATGCCCCGTTGCGAGAAACGACTCGAAGAATAGGCTGGAAAAGAGTACGTTGATGAGCCGAAACATGCAGCCGCTTGTCCGCTTCTCGTCTTCGCTCGACTTCTTCGACCGCTTGCGTTGACGCTGAACGAGCACTTGCATGCCCTCCTTGTTCGCATCCCAAGCTTGAATCAAACTCACCCTCTCGCTCTTTCTGGTGTTCTTGGCTACATTGAGCTTACGCGCTGTGCACTCTAGCTGCAGCTGATCAAGAGTCCATTCTGTGTAGTTATCAGACGTAGGTGGGAGAATTGTGCGCTTGCGCGCGTCCAGCGACGTCACTACAGACCACTTCGAGCTCGTCTCCATATTGCTTTTGGAGATACGCAATGACAACTTGTGGTTGTGTACCAATACATCGGTACAGTCACTGTTGCGATTGCAATCTGGTTAGGAAAGACAGGATTGCAAGTGGCAGCGCGCTGTGCGACGTAACTCAAACATTTGAGATCGCAATCCCGGTTACGATCGGCCCTAATGCCCTTTTCACTTCAACTCAACTCGTACTATCGACATATATCATTGTAATCGCCACACGTGAAGTTTCCAGAATTCAACACAGGAATGGGCTCCGTTGATATAATACCTGTACTCCATTAGCTTTCTATGCAACGACTTAGCACGATACACAACTCACATTCTTGCCCCCCCCCCCCCTTCGTTTCTGACCGGAAACAGTATAGAGCGTCTATTGTTGCACGAAGGTAACCGGTCCCCGTCAGGGAGACAGTTCTGGCATCTAATCAAATCGGGTACAGACCTCAACGGTCCCCAGTATCAAAGTGTCCAATAGTCACTACCAATGTCGGACTCGCAACCGCAGCTCGTGTGCGTTCAGGGCTTCCAAAAGCCGCAGAAGGCCAAGAAAAACGGCAAACCTCTCAAAGCGCGTCGAGGCTGGGGGCCCTACCGCTCCGTGCTCAACGAGCGCTTGGCCGCCATCAACTTGACGCTGGACGTGCAGAGTTTAAAGCAGGAAGTGGACAATTTGGCTGCTTTGAGGGACATTTTGCGCTGCAAAGCTTTCGTGCAGTGTCACTCTCCCGAGGGCTCGTTAATGCACGTGGTAACAGAATTCTACCGAGTTTTCCGTCAAGGAGGACGTGTGCAACAGCTCGGACTAAAGAGATTAAAAAGCAGGTTGCCGAACGATGGTGGTCGTCAAGCGAGAGCTTTGTGGTGCTCAGTTTTTACCAGAAATCCATGAGCTCCATCAAATACGACACCGAAGCGAATACATACATCATCCGTTCGTCCGCCAAATACGCGCTACGTGTAACGCCGGCCACAATTCAGACGGCCTCACGCCGTGGATTTATGCAGGCATTTAAGGCCCTGTTTCATAGAATAAGAATAGCGAAGTGTGGATTCAATTGAGGAACGCATGGATTTTGAGGTGGCTTTGGCGAAAATTGTGGCGAGCA
Source organism: Phytophthora sansomeana (assembly GCA_032158285.1). Classification (NCBI taxonomy): domain Eukaryota; phylum Oomycota; class Peronosporomycetes; order Peronosporales; family Peronosporaceae; genus Phytophthora; species Phytophthora sansomeana. The sequence continues at coordinate 18,892 of JAPDHH010000239.1, forward strand.
AAGAAGAGAGGGAGGTTTCTATTGTCTCAGACGCTACTGCCAGACTGGAGAACTGGTGAAGGATCGTCTTGTTACGAGCAAGCGAGAAGGAAAAAAATCAAAAATTGATGAAAATAAATACGGAGATGGTCCAGTCCCAATGGAGAAGAAGATGCCCGTAGCACGGTCGGTGAGGATCGCGGAAATCCTTGGATAAGGTTCACCCAAAGGACTTTAATTTATGTCCCAGGAAGACGCTTGCCAGGAAAACCAACGCTAATTTATGATTCACCTTTTGAGCTTCGTTATGATGCCCCAAGCCACAATTTAGAGAGATACATCAACCGTGCGCGCAATTGCGTCGCTGCTCTGTGGTGGACCACTGGTGGTAGATCGATCGATTGCATTTTCATCGTGCAGTACGCTTGAGCGCTGGTGCTGGGGTATAATTGAGAACTCGGTGCATACTCAATAAGATAAGTCCTTCGATGAGATCAGGAGTTATATTTTACTGGGATAGGAAGTATGATAGGACAGCCCAACAACGATTAATTCGGCGGGATGGTCACTCCGGTATACCGGTTCAGATACCGGTGCCAACTGGGCTCCCCAAAAGCCTTAATTCGACGGGATGGCCGCACCGGTTCCAGAACAGTTGCAGAGTCTCGTTTTTACGAGCTCCATCAAGGTGGAGGAATTCTTTGTGGACCAAGACTGACACTCTAATAGAGAGGTACAGAAACCTCTCTAATAGAGAGGTTTCTGTCAGTCTTGGTCCTGGTCCGTTCCTGGTTGACCGATCTGGACAGGGACAGGGACCAGGAATTCTAAAGTCAGGTTTCTGCCGTGCTTGCATTCCTGTTCCAAGTTCGACTCGCAGTATCAGTTGTGTAAGGTGCGATAAGCGTAAGGGCGGCCTTCTCTGCCTTCGCGTTGCTGGTCAGCGTCACTAACGCTGTTGTTGTGCAGGCACATCGCGTGGACCCGCAGCGGCTGGAGAAGGAGCTCGTTATGGCTAGCGTCAACGGAAGGTGTGACACTGCGTGAACTGGGTGTCACGAGGCGCTCGCTCACGTTACAAAGTGGCGTCGTAGAGGCCTAGCGAGCTTGGTCCTGTCCGGAAAACCGAAAACGCCATCCATTGGCGCACCCTTGGCCTTTACTGTTGCACAGTAGTTTTCAATTCTTGCTGCCACGATGGTGTCGGGCATGAACAGCTTCTCGGCAAATTGGTCGTGCACGTAATCAGTCATATGTAGGAAAATTCTACTTAGCCGCCCACGTGAGTTTCCAAAAAGCCGAAGCATGTCATAGTAACGCATAGGCGTAGCAAGACGCCGCAGCATGATGCAAAGCGCTTCAATTCCAGAGCAACGGTCGTGAATCTTGCCGTTGTACACGGTGACAACTTCGTCTGGAATGCGATGCAACGCGTACAGCTCCCGAACACCTGCTACATCGAACCGAAACTCGTGCTCGCTGTTAGCATTAGTATAGCTCGAAAAATTGAACGGAATCAGTGGAATGACAGGGCGCTCGACGTAGGTGACCAGGCTCAAGTATTGTAACTTCTTCTTTCGACTAAACCCTCTGCGCGTCACGATATACCATTGCAGCAACTCGACTTGGCTGACCATGGTAGGCGGGAATAGCGAGTGGAAGGGGCCATCGCGCGGGAAAATTTGTTGTGATAGGGCGATCAACCGAGAATCCATTCCTGAAAAGAGCAAAATCGGTTTGCTAAACTAACAGTTAATTTATTAACTCGTGGGTCAGGACAGTTTGATAGAGAATTCCTCGTTGATAGCCCTATTCACGCCAAAGTGTATTTTTTTCGTTCAACAATCTTGAACGGACCAGGACCAGGACTGGCAGAAACTCTCTAATGACAGTTTTTTACTGTAGAACAGTGATATGTATTGGGTAGAAGGTCACCCTGCTGTTGAATGTTCCCGGCGCAGATGGTGCGGCTGCGAAGCAGCCGCAGGCGATGCGCTTTGCGGTTCAACACTAAATATTAACTACGTCTATAGACCATGTTTCCTACACTTTCTATCCCAGTCTCGCGTAGCCCTAGTTTCCCGTCAAACCCCATGCGAGGACCTTTGTGTTGTGCGTTATTTAGCGACTTCAGAACTAGACTCCACCCCCGTTAGTTCAATCTACAAAACACCAGATCATAGTACAATTTGCGACGGTGTCAACAACCCAGAAGTGGGATCGCGGATGACCTCAAGAGAAAACGCCACGTGAGTCGAGCTGCCATTTGCAACCTCAATAAGCATCGCGACGAGGTCTTCGCCAGAAAGGATGGTAACCCCCTAGCCAAACATCCCAAGAAACCACGACCGAAGGCGCCCAAACCCTCAATCGCAGGAACGCCGTCGTCAATGAAATGGAGCAGCTCCGGCAACAACAAGTACTCGTACGTCCTGGGCAGCAGTGGTGGGAGCAGTCTTGAACGCAGCCAACTTGGCGTGCACGAAATGAAGTCGAGATCTGCAGCTTACAACACTTCGGAAGAAAATCACGACGCCCATCGAGTTCCGACGCGTGAGTGAGCGCCTCATGCGGCTGCTATTGGAGGAAGCCCTGGCGCTGGTGCCCATCCGGAGGATTGAGATCTTGCTGTACGACCAGCGCAGAGAGTCTGGTGTAGTCATGGAGCACCCGCCATGCGCTATCTCGATCGAGCAGAAAAGTTGCCCCATGCTCGAGTTGTTCCACGAGATGGAGCCCGAGCAGCCGACGGGCTACATCTGCTTCGACGACTCGGACGACGTGGAGAGGACGGAGTCGGAGGCAGCAGACGCGTTCTCGCTGAGACTGTTCGACACTCATTTACCTGCGAGTCTTGTCGCGCACCCTCCCTTAACCGTTAGGTCGGGTAGCTGCAGGCTCCGTGCGAGGATCGGGACGTGTAGGTCAGGCGAGGATAAGTAAAAACACTTAACTTAAAGAAAGCAAATTCCTTCTTGTTAGTGTTCCCACTTGTGGGTTGTAGGAAAAGTTTACGACTGAATCCTCTTCATATGCACGACACTCCTAGTACCCCTAGCACCTGATACTTCTCACCAGCTCCTAACGCGACCACCCTCCTCGTCAGCGTACACCACGCTCAACATCTATCCTGCCCACCATCCTCGCGGGGCCCAAGTCTTGGTCGCGATATCAGCAAGTCCCTTTCTTACCCGAACTAGCGTCATCTTGATGTGCCATAGGAACGCTTATTCAAGCCATGTGGACCACACCACCGACCGCACTCACTCCGAGTGTAGCCATTTGGTCCTGAGGCTGGCCACGCTCCCGCAGCCCCGGCACGGTCCAGTCCGGCTTGGGTGCGGGACATTCTCCCCGACTTGGAGTGAGTCGTACTCGACCGCTGCCTAGCACTTGGTTTGGATCGGGTTGAGAAGTCACGTGACTTGCCGCCATTTCTCGTAGCTGGACCAACCGAAGTTCCGCCTCCCGGAGCTCGTCAGCGAGCGTCTTGAGTGCAGGTTCGCTTTGCGACACATCAACTACTTCGGAGCCGCCATTCTCAGCATCTTGGAAGTCTTCAAGGACCTCGACCTCGCGCAGACGACGCAAATTTGCAGCCTCGAGGCGTCGGCGAATTGCATTGCTAGCTCGAACATTCTCCAGAGCGTTCCGTAGCACCACTTCAGGTGCCGTACCACCCAGTAGACTCTCAGCATCCCCTTGCCTCCACGCGTGAGTCAGTAGTCCGACGACCACTATCGCGCCGCTAAACGGCAGTGTATATAGCGTGACGTCGTACACATAATTCAGGAAATTGGCCGCCCCGACGACTGCAATCACCTCCCACACTTCCTCGGCACACGAATTCCAACACATCATAAAACGCCATCGGGATGTGGATCACCAATGATACTGAAAACAATATGGCCCATCAACTCACATAGAAAACGGCACCTATTCGGCGCCAAGTGGCCTTGCACGCTCCTAGCATCGCAAGGATGTAGTTCCAGACAGAACGGAGCGTCTTCAACAGCAAATCCGGCAGGTAATCATAGAGCGTCATTCTCCACGCTCTCCACCACGCGCAAACGACTTCACCGTAGCGATCGTATCCGTCCTGGTCGTCGGTCAGTACTTGTTCTGGCACCGACAACAGGGCACCCCACAAAGCGAACACGTAAGCTGGCCCACGTAAACCCCGCAGCTCTGGGCACTTCGCCACTTGTTGGTACCTCACCAAGAACTCCGAGACCATCCCCAGATTCAGGCACGCCACTCGCCATATTTCACCTCCAAAGTTCCAGGCTACAGCAAGAAAGGGGGTCGTGAGCGTCCACGTACCAACTACACAAATAGCAGTAAAGCAGTGCATGTGGATCAGCTCGGTGGAAGCGTATTGTTCCGATTCGAAACTCCATAGCGTCTCCATAGTTGTTGGTGCCTTTAATGGTCGTTAGGCCTTCTTCTTCTTCTTGGGTTCTGCTCCCCTTAGTCAGCGTTCACAGTGTAACGGAGGTCTAGTTCCCACCATCCTCATCCCGCCGGGGACGAGTCGAAGTCGCGCTCCATCACCTGGGCGTCCTGCTCTGTCACTCCGACGTCGGGATACGAGTACATCGCCCCAGCGACCGCATCACTTCTCTTCAAACTTCCTCTTGAATTAGTCCAATGTCCCTGTCCCGTCGGTTGTCGGCTTCGGACGCTTCTTTCTTAAATTTTTCTCAGATCGTCTCCCATCGACCGAGTCACATCCACTCAACCGTTTGAGGGGAAGCTAAGGGTTAACTTCCCTCATTTTTTCGAAGCCCTCCTCGCCCCTCATGTCGTTGCCATGAGCGGGAAGAGGACGGCAGCCGCCAAGACCACCACACAAGCGGCGACGGCGGATAACCTAGTGACTCGTGTCATCGAGCTCGTCGAGCTGGAGAAGAAGGTTCGAGACGGCGACCTGACGCCCGAAGCTACGCGATCAGCAAACACTCGCTTCTGGAAGCGCATGCGAAGCGTCCTGGCAGTCAACCGGTTTTCGACGGGCGTCGAGCTGCTGGATAACGTGGCTGAGGCGTTCCTCAACGACGACCCCGACGGAGCGCCGACGCCTTCGGAGGGGTCGTAACACTACTTCCCGACCCATCGCACCAGCGCGGGGAGGCGCGGCACTGGACCACTCTGTCTTTTCGGATTTTACCAAGAGCTCCGACCTCAGTAATCGCGATGTCGCCGATCGTCCGCCCAAGAAACGGATGGCGGGTCGGACTGCAACTTGCAGCCTCGACGTTCCGGCGCCTCTAGTGGTGATATCGTCGGTTGCGGCTCTTGCGCCGCCAGAGCAGGAGTCCTCCGAGTCATCAATCGATTTCGTCTATTCTCCGCGGCTCCACCCAGCGTAATTTACGACCTGGAACGGCTCTACAGAGCAGCGAAGGCGCGCGGTGTGCCTCCGGAACGACAAGCGTACCCTTGGGAGGGTCAACGTCTCTGGTACCCGCCAGACGAATTTTCACGTGCCCTCATAGCTCACTGGCGTTTCTGGATGGCCATTCGATATGCCGCCTTTGAGTGGGGCCTACATTCTCCATTGGCAGACAAACCTGCCCAGACCCAGCGTCGTCGGCGTAAGATGGCAGCCATAGCTGAGCGGTTAGTCTTCGTCAGTGTCTGCATAGAAACGTGGGGTTATTACGGCTTCCTACACCGGCTCGAGCACAGCAGCCACCGCAATCTCTTCTGGTGGGGAGGCCAGCCCGGCAACAACCGCTTCGATAAGAAGTATGGAGGTCCGCTCATTGAAGACTTGAGCGCGCTTTTCCGCCGCGACAAAATCACCTACCAGAGTCGAATCAGGAACGCTTCCAAACCAGCCAAGTTAGATCAAGATGGCTTCAAGACCGCCACTGAATTGCTCGTACAGACCAGAGCGCTGGACCCCGACGCTTCAAGGGCTGAGACTCGCCTCAGCGACAGAGCCTTGGCGAAGATTCTCATTGATATTTCACGGCCTTTGTAGACGCCAGCACGTTGGGTTGGCAATAAGAACGAGGGTATCTGGAAAGAGCTTTGTCAGAACGCCCGCATACTGGAATTGAAGTCACGGATCCTCAAAGAGACGGCGGTCGAATCGGCCAAGTATCCTGAGGTGCCCGTTTTCGACCCGAAGGAAGCTGACAGACCTACGTACACGCCTTTCCAAGCACCACGACGGTTCATTCACCGCTCTTCCCCCCGAAAATTTGGTCTCAGTCTGGGACGACAACCTTGGTCTGTGCGCTAGAGTCACTGTTCCTCAACCCGTCATCACTATCGACGACGAGGAAAACGACGACGAACTTGAGGAAGGAGAAGAGGACGAGGAAGCCGTCAGCGACGACGCTGTTTCTCCGGTGGCCGTTCCTTCCAACAGCAAGACCCCGACCACTCAATCCATTTGAGGCGCCGTAATTTCACCTTTTACATTTTCATGCATGTCGTACCCCTTTTGGTATAAGCCCCTTGATCAACATCTTTCTCTTCATCATAATCATTATCACTGCGCCAACCACTGTACTCTTCCCCCAGAGGAGAGTATTCTCGTTTCACCATAAATTTGCTCGCTCCGTTTCCCACACCTACTTCCTCGAAATATAAAGAATATATAATCCAGGTGGTCTCCACCACCTCCATTCTGCAGTTCTTCATCCAGCTGACGTCCCCTCCTCACAATCGCCGCTTAAAATTGTAACTCGTCTTCATCTGCCGCGACGTTGGCCTCGGCCAACCGAGCACTCCGCCGAAGTTCAGGCCACCCGTTCTCGAGGCGACGCTCGTTCTCGAACGCCTCAATTAGCACTGCAAAATCGGGCATCAAGGACGTCGTTGACCTCCAACACGTTTCGTAAGAGGCGGTCAACACCAAGTATTGTTCTTCTCGGGTTTTCACTCTTTTGGCAAGGACGTCCACAATCGGGTTCCCCACTCCGGAAAACGCTGTCTCTTCACCTCCAATACTCAGGCGCTCCACGTAGCTTGTTGAAGGTAGATCTTCTTCAGTTAAAGGCCCTTCATCGTCAGTACCCGGTTGAGTCTCCACACCAGTGGGGATTTCAGTAGGAAAAGGGCGGCTCATTCGCCCTCGGAACTTCTTTAGCCGGTTTACGTTCACTGTCACTACTCGATTCGGGTGAGTGGGAATAGCCACTCGATAAGTGTTTTCACCGACAGGTTCCACTATTCGATATGGACCATGCCACGAGAAGGCCAACTTCTTTGTCTTTCGCTCGCCCCTGCGAGCACGGAAATATTGATACACCCACACCGCCTCTCCAATCTCGAAGTGTATCACCACTTGATCCTCAAGTCTACGTTCGTGACGATATTGGGCTTTCAACAACTGGCGCTCAACCATCCGCCGCGAATCTCTAAGCGACAAGAACAGCTTTCGTCTGTAGTTAGAAACTTCGTTGCTCTTCCAGTCTTTGGTAGTGTTGAGAGTGCTAGGTCTAGAGGCAGCACCGGATCTCGACCGTACAAACTGAAGAATGGCGAGTCCTTGAGAGCCTCATGATATGACGTTCCGTACGCAAAGAGCACCCGAGGGAGATAAATATCCCAGTCCGTCTGCGTCTCTCCGACGTACATGCGCAGCATTCCTAATAGAGTTCCGTTGAAACGCTCCACTAGCCCTTGCGTCTGTGGGTGGTACGCAGCGCCAAACAACTTTTTGATGCCTAATGTCTCGTAGAAAGATTGGGCCAATGTCGATATAAAATTCGATCCTCGGTCGCTGAGCAAGCGTTCGGGGACTCCATGCCTCGAGATTACCTCGTCCACCATCAAGTTTACAAACGTGAGCGTGTCAAGTGTTTCCACGGGGAACGCCTCGAACCATCCTGTGAAGTAGTCGGCAAACACTAGTATGTACTTGTTTCGTCTCAGAGTTGTAACCAGGGGCCCGATAGCGTCCACAACGAGTAAGGAGAAAGGCCAGGACAAATCCGCCACTGGCATCCGTTGCATCCTACCGTTCTGCCACGGACGGTATCCCTTGCCACTACCACAAACTGTACAGGCGCGCACAAACTCCGTCACATCTCTTTTCCAACCCTGCCAGTATGCATGCTTCCTCACTTTATCGATAGTTTTCGTCAGCCCAGCGTGCGCCGAGAACAAGTCCGCATGGCAGTAATGAAGCACCGTTTCAATGAAAGTCAGCGGGATAACCGGTACACTGATAGTTCTAGCGGGACCTGCTCGTGCCCTCAGGTGCACGCGCCGCATTAGCACTTCGTTTTTCATAGCGTAGTGAGGCGCCATTTGCAAGATCTTCACCCGTAACTGCGCGTCTAACGCCAAGGCTCCAGCGTCCAGGTAAGCGATCATCGCCTGCATCCATGGAGTACGCCTCTGCTCTTCGATAAACCGAAGCACATCCAACCCGAACTCGTCCACAGGTGATCTCAACACGGGTTCGTTTACGTCTTCATTGGGCGTGATGACCTGTGTCTCTAGATCCTCTGGGATCCCCACCGACGCTTCATCGAGGTTCTCTCCTTCGGCGCCCAGGCGATTTGTTGGGCTTGCTAGGATTGAGTCATGCTCCCTGGCCTCTAGTAGGCCTGGGGCAGGAATGATCTCGTCGCCCCTAGAGGGGTCGTGTCCGGCAGCAGGCTCCCCGACTTGGACTCTATGCCGTTCTTCCGAGGCCGAGTCATTCAGTTGGTCCGCCATCCGGAGAGCGTTCACGTTCACTGGGTGGAGTCTGGAGAAACCATCAGCATGCCCCATTAGCGTTCCAGCCTTGTGGAACACTTTGAACCTCAATCGCGAAAGCTCCATCGCCCACCTTGCCAACTTAGCATTGTTCGTTCGATTATTCTCGTTGAAGACCCATGTCAGCGCCTTGTGATCGGTATTGAGATCAAACTCTTGTCGGTCGAGATAACAGCGGAACTTGCGAGTCGCCCTAAACAATACCCCAGCACTCAATTTCTGACGTACCGTCTTGCTTATCGATCCAATTCTTCTCAGACCCCACGAGTAACTTGCTAGCGTACGCGACTACTCGGTCCCTCCCATTCACGCTCTGCATTAGGCACGCTCCGACGGCTAACTTTGACGAATCCACATAAAGCTTAAAACGCTTCGAGAAGTCGGGATATACAAGGATTGGAGGCTCAACTAACCGCCGTTTCAACTGCATAAAAGCAGCTTCGCAGTTGTCGCTCCACACAAAGCTGCTCCTTTCATCTTTAACCTCTCAATGGGAGCCGAAATAGCCGCATAGTTGGGAATATATCTCCTGAAGTAGCTCGTGAGACCCAGGAAAGCACGGACCGTGTGCAAATCATGCGGACGCTGGACGTTCATCACCGCCTTCACCTTCTCGGGATTTGGTAGTATCCCCGATGGCGTGACGATATGTCCTAGGAACGCCACTTGATCTCGACCCCACTTGCACTTCTTCATTTTGAGCTTGAATCCCGCGTCTCGAAACCTCGTAAGAACTTGCTTCAATCTCACGAGATGTGTCGGGAAGTCGTCACTGAAAACAACACAATCATCAAGGTACACCAAGCAGGTCCGCCACTTTAGGTCGACAAGAACATTCTCCATCAGTCTCTCGAACGCAGGGACCGCATTGCACAGGCCAAATGGCATCACCAACCACTCATATAGTCCATACTTGCACGTGAACGCTGTTTTCTCGATGCTATCTTCTGCCATAGGAACGTTCCAATAACCGGACGCGATATCCATCGTGGAGAAGAGCTTGGCGTTCCCCAAGACGTCAAGAATGTCGACTATGAGCGGCATAGGGTAGCAATCCTTGATAGTGATAGCGTTCAGCCGTCGATAGTCAATACAGAAGCGTACGCCACCGTCGGGCTTCCTAATTATCAGCACGGGACTCGCCCACGGGCTAGTCGAAGGTCGTATATGACCCAGGTCGAGGTACTGTTGTATCTCCGCCTCCATCACGTCCCCTTCAGATTTTGAAACTCGGTACGGTCTCTGCTTGAACGGCGGGTGAGTACCCGTGTCAATGGAAAACTTTAACAGATCCGTTCGAACAGGTGTCATCGACGTCTCAACGAACATATCTCGGAACCCATTGAGAAGTCCTCTCAACAGAGTTTGTTGTTCGGCTCCAAGCTTAGAGCCGGAGAAATCCACGCGCAGCTCTTCCTCGATCACCTTCGCAAGACCCGGCATGACCGTTCGACGCCCACTGTCACTGGCAGCAGCCACGCTGATCACCGAGTCGGTCCATGTCGTACCACCAGCTCGGGACACTCCAGAACGCTCAACACCGTCGTAGACATGCTCAAATCCGAACGCTGTATCTGGGACGACAGTCGCCACGGCTACCAGCGTTCCTTTGCGAATCACTACATCCTCAGTGGAGGCGTTGCAGACCTCCACTATGAGCTTTCCGTGTTGAACGGTACACAGCGTTCTCGCCACCTTCACTGTGTCGTCTAGCTCGGGCAGCCCTTCCACTAACACAGTCGAACCTTCAGTGGTGTCTCCAAGCGCCTCGGTCACGACTATTGCCTGACCACCGGGTTGCAGGCGAATCGTCGAACTCATCTTTGCTTCGAACGATTCTTCGACGCGCAGGGATCCTAAGGGGAACACTTCACCTGTCTCTTTTAGAGTCAGCGTATCTTCATCGAGATCAACCACAGCCCGGTACGCCTTCAACGTGTCGGTACCCAGGATAGTGTCCACGTGAAGACGATCTACCACAGCGAACGGTATAAGCTTCTCCTGGGAACCAAGACGCATCGGTAAGTCGATCATCCTTCGGATACCCAGTTTGTGCCCCGTTACCCCGTTCAAGTCTCGGTTGTATTGACGTAGTGGCTCGTTAGCACGCCCGATACGCTTGAGCACGCGAGCGTCGACCAAACTAGCAACGGCGCCGGTGTCGATGAGCATCTCGGCTGGGGTACAATCAATGTACCCGACCGAGACGGCTTCGATTCCACCAACAGAGCCGATCACCCGTTTACCGTCCGGCACAACACGGTCCACATCGTCGGACTCATCGCTGGATCTAGGAACTTCGCGCAATCCAGGGTTGCGCCTTTGATGAGTCGACTCGGCGTCGCGCACGACATATACGGACGAGTACAGGTCGTCTTCTTCTGCTTGGCTCACTGGTCTATCCGCGAACGCCTCGGAGCGTTCCGCAAACAAGGAAGAGCAGCCAAAACCAACATGTTTCCCGAATTGACTCTTCTTCCGCGCTCGCGATTCGTTTTTCATCTTCAGTCCCGTTGATCTCCGCACTATCATCTTAGCCTTGATCAGGCGAGCTTCTTGCTCATACTGCAGCTTCGCCCATTTCAACAAGCCACGTGATACTTTTTCGGGCAGGTTCCGCTCGAGCCAGGCCAGCTTTTCTTTCAGAAGCGCGCCTACTTGTCTGTTTACATTCGAAGAGTGATCCGAGGTCGAAGTAAGCGTCTCGGTCGTTAGTCTGGCTCCGGGGAGGGCTCGAATCTCATCTCCCACGACCAGATGAACGGCCAGGCGGACCAAAGCGCGGTGCCGAGCCGGCAGGTCCCTAAGCTGAGGTATCTCGATGACTTGAGGTTCGAGTTCGTCACGAGGCACGCAGATTTGCCTTACTAGGTCCACGCCGACGTTCTTCAAAACCTCAGACACGTCTACCTTCTGGATCTGAGGAGGCGACCGGGGTTTCCCTGAATGCACGGGTCCTTGGGCGCCGACCGTTCCACCGCTCGAGTCTCGTTCATCTGAGGCAGGAGGAGTCACACGCTTCACGCTGGCAACCGGCTCACTCTTTGGATTTTTAGTCCGGAAGTCTCGATTGGCTCTTTTTGCTTCTTCGGAGGCAGCTAGCGTCTCCCTTGTACCAATTCAGCCAATACTCGGGAGTCGACAGCTCCCCGGGCGACGAGTCCTGAGTTTTCAGCAGCGTGTCCACAGGTATTCCAAGGAGCATGCTCATCTCTTCGAGTGAAATCTTATGTTGTCGTTCAGCGTTCTTGACCATCCTCCGCTTCAGCTCGACCTCATCCAGCAGAAATAATCGTTCTTCGATCTCCTTTTCGTACTCTTCTTTCTCTCCAGCGGCACCTATAGCCGACCCCTCAGTCAATAAATCCAACTCCTCCTCAGTGAACAAGCGCTCATGCGGCGGCGCCTTCTCGTCGTTGATTTTAGGAGGCCCAGCTTCAGTTGGGCTTTCTTCCTCCTCCTCCCTCTCCACTTCAGTGCCGGGAACACTATCCACCGCAGTCAAAGTGACTACGGGTCCTGTTTCCATCCTAGGCACATCCGCGCTCAGTGTATTTAGCACGCCCGCCGTGCTTTTCCCCACCAAGCGTTCTTCTTTTTCAGCACACTCGTACTCTTCAGATTTTACTACAGTTCTTTCAGGTACGCTTCTTGTTTTTGATATCGATCTTCCTTTACCGTCCTCCGACATGTCATCTAGCTCAGTCTCCTCTGTATTCACCGCCAAACCAAAGGCCTCGTAAACGGTCCCTCTTTCCGCGAGAGGTTTACCCCAAAATCCTCGGTTAGTCTTTATCAAGTCGTTCGCGCACTGTTCGTCCCGATATTCCGCCGATTCTGTATCGTTGAGCGTGTCATCGTCGCCTTCGACGGGCCTCTTCTCGACATCGTCGTCCAGTACCCCAGTTTCTTCTAACTGGACTTCTTCTCCTTCCACAGCCGCTTTCGCGACTCCACTTTCAGTCATCACCGCGACGGGAGCTCCCGCCACTTCAGTATCGTTAGCTCCTTCTCCCCGCTCGAGGGCATCCGTCGCCACGTCGGCCTCCACGGCCTTCGTCTCACTCAGAACCTCATATCCACTATCGGTCTCCGTACCGGCATTTTCAGCGGAGAGTTGCGCAGGCGTAAATATCCTGTGAGTGTTCGCAGCATTCGCTTGCTGTTTCCCACACACTACACCATTCACAGCGCGTTCCACCGCCTCAAATATTTCCACGGACCTCCCGAACGCCTTGGCTGGGGCGTACTCGTCTGCCCCTACGTCCAGGTTCGCCGTACGTTGTCCGCGAGACGCTTCATTATTCACCATCAAGTTTTCCGCATTTACCGTCAATTCACATACGACTGGAGTCATTTCGTCTACTCCAGCGTTCCCCAAGAACCCTTCAATTCCTTTCCTCGCCTCACTTTTCGTACTTGAAGAGTTCCATTCCGTGTCGTTCCGTTGACAAGAGGAAGGAGCGACACCTCCTTCCCCTCCTTCCTGCCCACATCAGTTCTGCGTCGGAGTTGCCCCTTGTATTGGCGCAGCTCCCGTAGCATTCTGCTCAGCCAGTCTCAGCATGTCCTTCTTCGCAGGACACTCAGCAAGACGGTGGCCAGGCTGGTCGCAAAAGAAGCAGCGGCCACCTCTGGACTGGTTGCTGTTCCCGTTCCCATTACTCTGACGTTGGCCTCCTTGGGGTCCACTGGTGTTCAGCTGTTGACCTCGGTATCCTCCTCCGATTCCTTGTTGCCGCCCTCCATTGTACCCACTACTGCTCTGCTGTCGAGGTTGTTCACACTCAAAAGCGACATGCCCCCGCAGACGACAATTTCTGCACGTCAAGTTGTTAAAACGACACGTCTCTCGGCTGCAACCCTTCAGATGACAGCGTCCACAGACGCTTCTACCGTCGTGCGTGTAGCTGTCGGGGCCCATGCGTCGCCCACTTCCACGAGCGTTCTGCTCATTCTCAGCAACGGCGGACACGTACCACTCCTGTTCTTCGTACACAGGAGAAGCAAACGAAGTATTCTGAGGGCGGCTTTTCGGTGACCTCGGAGTACGCGACATTATTTGCTGTTGTTGGACGAGCAGGTTTTGCGTTTATTGCATCATGTCCATCATGCGGGTCATTAGTGCATTTTCAGCGGCGGGTTTCTGCGTCGCGTCGTCCGCAAACTCGATATCGTCCTCAACCGGGAGGTGCATGTTCTTGTAGAGTAAAACCATCACAGCTTTGGGGATCGTGTTAACCATCGTAGTCGTGAGGGCCATCTTCAACTCCTTGTTCCTTAGACCCGCCAAGAAATATTGGTACCTCATCTGAGGATCAGTGCACTGGGCAGCATCACAAAGGCTAGAGACTTGGTCCCCCCAAACTTCGGCGGACATGCCCTTCGCACGTTTGGCATTTTTGAGGCGCTCGATCATCTGAAACGGCGCCTGGCAGATAAATTGATTGTAAAATCGCCTACGAAGCGTCTCAAAGTCATGGATCTGGGAGTACATCCACCAGTTCTCGCCTGTCTTCCCCTTCAAGCACTCGCGAAACGCACTCAGACGAATCGAGTCGCTTAATCCCAAAGTAGCTCTCTCGAAGGCGTTCCAGAACGACAGGGCCGTCTCAACCGTAGCGCCTTCAGAGTAGAACGGCTGGATCATCCGGACAGCGTTCTTGATACTCGACGGCATTCCGTACGCGAGTTGACTCGATCCTTGGTCACTCACCGAGTAAGGACTGGTTCCCCCTGAAGTCGTCCCCGCGTTCACAGCCGAAGCCTGCGCCATCATTGTCGGGTCTTGCCAAGCGGGTTGTTGCTGAGCAGCCTGCGTCCAGCTCACAGGTTGGAACAAAGGATTTCCAGACCCGAATCCCGGGGTCCCAGGTACGTCATTAAGCGTATAGCCTCCGTACGACGCTATAGCGGTCATCGGCGTTCGGGAATTCGGAGTTGGATTCAGGTGATTATGAGGGCCTCCGAAGCCGTAGGTTGACGCTTGAGGCCCCGCCTTGAACTGACTCCCAAGTCCTTGCCCATAGTTAGGTTGGGGCTGCGGGTATCCCTGTGAGGGCGGCGGTTGCGAACTGTACCCTGTGCCAGCAGCACTGGTCAGAGGTAGACTAGCGGGATCGAACTGCACTCCTCTCGAACTATTCAATTGTTGCGATTGAAAATTCGTCTGTTGTTGAGCGTTCCCGTTACCCGTCATCGTGGGCTGCGTCTGCATTGGCACACTTCCAACATGCTGATTGAACCCTCCTCCAACTTGAGGCAACTGATTCTGAGCCATCGTCGGCACAGGAACGCCCCCTTGCGGCATGGGAGGAGCTGGTTGACGGCCTGGTAGCGTCGATCCACTGTGCCATGGCGGAATGCTCGGTCGCGGCTGGGTTCCAGCCTGCTGATTCGACCGCTCGTCCACTGCGTGTTCTGCGCCGACGCTTGTCCGTGCGATACCGGCACTCCGACCGGAAGGTTGCCTTGGGTCGCACCGGCCCCGTGGCTAGGTTGAGGACGTTGTACGTAGGAACCTCCTTGTGTCGGAAGTGGCGGTGCTTGGGAGCCGAGCGACGCTTGTTGACTTGCCACTCCGCCGACCAGCGAAGCGTTCCTTTGACTCGCGACTGGAGGGGCCTGAACCGTCAAACTTGGTTGGCCCACGTCGGTCCCGCTCGCTTGGCCAGATCCGCTCGCCGTCGTTTGCCTTTGCCCGACTCCACGAGGCGGAGCTACTCCACTCGCACTGGTAGCTGTATGAGCGGCTCGTCTCGGGGCCACCCCAGCCCCTTGTCCACCGGTCGCGGCGTTGTCTAAAGCCAGCTGGACTACGTCACGCACGGCGCCCAATCCCGCGGGTCAGGGTTTTCAGACCTCGGGGGCGGAGCGTTCTCGTCACTCGGCCCGCGGGTCGCCGGACCATCCGGGGAATTCTCGGGAGCCGCGTTATCCTCAGGGCGGACACCCTGAGGAGCTTGTTCTTGTCCTTGGGCGTCTCCTCTTGGCGCAACATCAGTCATGAACACCTTACTGATGGCGTCACCGAACTCCATGTCTGGGTCTTCCCCGTGTCTTGGCGACGTCATGACTGCTTTCCTTTGCCTATACCTCTTCTCGAATCACCAGGCACTTATCCAAAACACCTCTCCACAAGCGTTTCCGGTCTCGGCTTGTTCGCTCTTCCACGCGCCTATTCTCACGAGGCGATCCGGAACTAGGCAGCTACCCTGCTTCTCCACCAAATGTCGCGCACCCTCCCTTAACCGTTAGGGTCCGGTAGCTGCAGGCTCCGTGAGAGGATCGGGACGTGTAGGTCAGGCGAGGATAAGTAAAAACACTTAACTTAAAGAAAGCAAATTCCTTCTTGTTAGTGTTCCCACTTGTGGGTTGTAGGGAAAGTTTATGACTGAATCCTCTTCATATCACGACACTCCTAGTACCCCTAGCACCTGATACTTCTCACCAGCTCCTAACGCGACCACCCTCCTCGTCAGCGTACACCACGCTCAACATCTATCCTGCCCACCATCCTCGCGGGGCCCAAGTCTTGGTCGCGATATCAGCAAGTCCCTTTCTTACCCGAACTAGCGTCATCTTGATGTGCCATAGGAACGCTTATTCAAGCCATGTGGACCACACCACTGACCGCACTCACTCCGAGTGTAGCCATGTGGTCCTGAGGCTGGCCACGCTCCCGCAGCCCCGGCACGGTCCAGTCCGGCTTGGGTGCGGAACAGTCTCAACTACCACAACGTGTTCCTGCTGGCCCACGTGACGAGCTCTGGCGAACGGTTGTGCGCCGCCGTGCGCTGTCTGCAGGAGCGCGGCGCCAGCAAGTCCATGATGTGCATCGTGTCGCTCATGGCGTCGTCCGACGCGGTGCAGCAACTGCGATCGCAGCATCCAGACGTCAAGTTCCTCACGCTGCAGATCGTCTCAGACGACGACGTGGACGCCGAGGAACGGGAAGACGCAGACGAGCAGCCGTCCGTCACCACACAGACGTCGCTCCTGCGTCTCCGTCTGGAACAAGCCTTCCAGGCGTCCTCCTTCTAGCACTACACATAGGCTAGATGTAGCCATGCTAACGTCAACTTCAACATGATCGATATCTGTAGCCATATGACGCACCCTCGTGACGCGTCGTCTCTCGCCAATCGCACACCACCGGAACGGACGCATCCCCTTCCGCTACGTCAGTCTGGAATCTGCGGTCAGGAGCGCACGTGTCTTCCGTGCAACATGGTGGCGATCCCAGAGGTGGATTTCTCGAGCGCCAATGCGGCCGAGCAGCTGCGTCGCGCCTGTACGGACGTGGGCTTCTTCTACCTCGTGCACCACGGCGTGAGTGCGAGTCTCCAGGCCCAAGTGTACCAGGAGATGGCGCTTTTCTTCCGCCAGTCGCTCGAGGACAAGCAGAAGGTGCTCGCCAATAAATACATGAGAGGATACACGCTCATGAACGAGGAGACGCTGGACCCTGCAGTACAGACCAGAGGAGACACCAAGGAGGGCTACTACATCTGTCGCCATGTGCCTCTAGACAGTGCAGAGATGAAGCTGCCTCTGCACGGCCCCAACCTCTTCCCGGACGCAGCCACCTTCCCCACGTTCCAGGAGACGATGGAGAAGTACCACGCAGTCATGTGTGACTTGGGCTTCCAAGTGGCCAGATTCTTTGCGGAGGCGGCGGGGGAGAAGGGAAGATTCGACGCTCCGGGCATGTTCGACAAGCCCATGGCGGCGCTGAGACTGCTGCACTACGCGCCGGAGAAGTCGGACGTGGACGCCGGCGTCTTTGGAGCTGGCGCCCACACGGACTACGGACTCATTACGTTGCTGTCTACAGACGCGACGGGGGGACTGCAGATCTTCCACGAAGGCCAGTGGATCGACGTGCCTCCGCGTGAAGACGCCTTTGTGGTGAACATCGGAGACATGGCCGAGCGCTTCACGAACGGGAAGTTCAAGTCCACGTTGCATCGAGTGGTGAACGTGTCGGGCCAGGAGCGCTACTCCGTGCCATTCTTCTACGAGCCCAACTTCACGTGCCAAGTCGAGTGCTTCCCGAGTTGTGTGAGTGCCGAGAACCCGGCCAAGTACCCGCCTACGACCAGTGGCCAGCACCTCGTGGACATGTACAGGCAGACGCACGCGTCGTTCGAGGCGCAGTCGCCCACTACTGCCGATCAACATGTCTAAGGGCTGACAGAACAAAGGAGGAGACTCGACAGTCTCGTCGGGAGACGTTGCAGCCTCCACAAACCAGAATGAAAACCCGTCGTGGCGTAAATGACAAAGCGTGAGGAAGCCCCCACTTCCCATGCCCTGCCCTGAGAGTTATTTGCCTGTTGTGCTGTTCACGTTGTGGCTCTTGACCTTGTTGCTGCTGTGCTTTAGTTGCCATGGAGAAGTGGGAGTGTTTTGTGTGCTGGAAGGTGAACGAGGTCGATGCAGTCGTTGATGACGCGAAATGCGTCTGTCAGTGCTGTGGCCGTCCTCGCAACTTCGTCCCGAGAAGTGCTATGGTCAAGTCCTGTGCTAAGCCGCTGCTTCTTCACGGTCTGGCCACAGCACAACATGAGCTGCATCCAGCTCTAATTCAAGGCTTACAAGAGGCTGGTTTGGATCTTGCTGTTACCGACAGTGTAAGCCAAGGAAACTCAATCCGCTTGTTGGTTAAATCCAAACTAACTAGTGTGTATCTATAACTGCAGGCTGGATGGACAGCTCTACACTGCGCTGCGATGCTTGGTGATGCTACTGCTGTACAGTGTCTGCTGAATTCTCACGAACGAAGTCTTGAAGATGCCAATCATACAGACAAACAATCAACGCTGTTGGAAGCAGCAAGAGCTGGAGGTTGGCGCGCTCTTCATCTAGCAACGCGAGGTGGACATCTGAAGACAGTTGAAGAGCTGCTGCTCGCCGATGCAGATGTGAACGCGCGTCTTGATCCTTCAGATGATGCACTCACACCACTGCATATTGCTGCGAGAGAAGGCCATTCCGTCATCCTCGACCTGCTACTTCAGTGCGGCGCCGACCCAACTCTACTAACGCAACATTTAAAGCGATCTCCACTTCACATCGCTGTAGCTGCAGGTCACGAACAGTGTGTTCGTCTGCTACTAGCAACCCCAACTCTCTTTAGTATTCGAGATGGCGACGGTCTCACAGCGATACAACTGGCAAACCTTCTTCCACCATCGGGACGAAACTCAAGTCCAGTCCAACGAGAAATTCCAATACTTCTCGAAGCTCATCAGCCGTTCGGCTCAACCCCAACCAACCCACATGAAGTCGCTACTCGACTGGGAAAAAATGCAAAAACTATAAGACCTCGGCAAAATGCAGTCGTCTAGCAAAGTTCTTGAATATGGTGTTTTTCCTAGATGCCCACTTGAGCACTTGCAACCTGTAGACTACAGTGAAACAGTTGCTAACGGATAACCAAGTTGTTGGCCGCTAAATGTAACACAAAGAAGGAAAAAACTCCCTGGTGTACTATGAGTGGACTCGCAATCACTGGAAGGGACCAGAAGAAGGTTTCTCCATCCTTTCTGAAAATGCAGCCAGGAATTTCACCACGGAAGGTTGGATGGGAGGGCGAATCCGACGTGGATTTATCACCCCATGCAATTCGCCGACTCGAATTGTGGTTTACCATCTCCAAGTTTTCGTGGACCAACGCTCGTCAAACCAGTCGAAATCCCGACGGTTCTCGCAGGTGAAGGCTCAATGCACAGAGAAAGTGTCGACCGTCAACCACCCTCGCCTTTAAGGCGTTTTAGTACAGCACGTCTCATCCCGTCGGCGCAAACCAGGTCACTCTCGCTACAACTTTTGTTCGTAGCAGTTATCTGTATTTGTCTAGTATGGACA
Organism: Phytophthora sansomeana; assembly: GCA_032158285.1. Lineage (NCBI taxonomy): Eukaryota > Oomycota > Peronosporomycetes > Peronosporales > Peronosporaceae > Phytophthora > Phytophthora sansomeana. The sequence goes on from JAPDHH010000239.1 coordinate 38,470, forward strand.
ATCTGGCTTGTTTTCCTCAACGTGGCTCCGAATTATAGTCATGAACACTGAAAACTTTGACAACGGGGTCTTCTGGCTGTTTGTGGACCCCCCGCCATCAATTCTTTGGTTATCGGTGGCTGGTTTGTGTATTGTCGGGATTGGATATGTTTTCATTCTTGCGAAAATGGCCCTTCATCCAAAGCGAGTAGGCCAAACACCGTCCTCCCCATGGTCTTCTCCTACTAAAACGATTCCAGTGAAAAGACCGTCAGACAGAGTGAGCACAGCGGAACAAATTTCGCGCAAAGTGACCTCGTCAGCCAAACTTGCAATCTCGTTCGCAACGGCAGATAGCGTGTCACGCCGAATTGCGGTGAGTGTACTTTCAGAATGTTGTCAAAAGCTTGTACATTCTAACGTGTACCCTTGTTTTTGGTAGATACTTAAGATGAAAGTCATCGACTTGGCGTTTGAACAGTCCTGGTCGTCCAGGCACTCGAGTCGGGATCTCCGACACCAATTGTCGTCATTTTTACAATTATCGTTGCCTCGAATGCGCTGGTTTGTGCTATGACCATGTTCATACCATTCCAGCGAATAGGTTTGGTGGAAACCCTCAGTGACCTGACGTACGAGTTTACTGATGCAGATATTGGAATCGCGACTAATTCTTTGTGGTTGTTTGCCCAGGTTTGATCTTTTGATCGTCGTTGGCTGCCCCATGTTGGTGCTATGCTATTGCATGTCGACTTTCAACTTTCCACGCGATAAATATGCCATCAATCAAGAGGTTTTTCTTCCGGAGGCGTTCGAACAGGAGGCCAGTATCATTGCGGACCCGTCTCAAACTGCAGTCATTTAGAAGAGTTTAAAGTCGCTGCGTATCAGTTCTGTGCTCGAATGGTTCGCACGGATGGGAGTTCACACGACTTTATTTCTGCGTCTAAGGCACCTGGTCAATCTCATTCACGACCCACAAAAGCAAAATATTCCAGTGTACCCTCGTCGTCACCGTCCAGCAGCAGTCATTTTCATCGTATTTGCCATTCTGTTGCTCGTGTTCGTAGAGGAAAGTGTTCGGACTTCTACGATTGCGTGTGATCCACATCCCGAGTGTGTTATTCATGCCCGGCGAAGGACATTTATGGTCAGCGAATTGCTGGCACAGTGTCGTATTTGATGATGATAGACCGCGATATTGCAGCAAAAACTTATGCAGAATGGGAACAACCTCGGAATGTGACCGAGAAAGTGGCCCAACTTGCCACTACAGGGGACCTACAGACACTGCAGCTGACAAATCGTTTCTTACCTGTTTTACCAGAAGAGCTCCGAAGATGCACCGATATGAGGCACCTGTACGTCTTACCAGCACAGATATTTCCTGTTACTTCAAACGAGATATGCAAACTAACACAGCCAACGAATGCTACGTACTATCCGAACAGGACAATGGTGTATACCCACACCCAGACACTACCCGACTGGATTAAAGAGTTCACCAAGCTCGAATTTCTGTACGGCGTATTTGTGGTGAACCTCCCTTATATTTTACTAACAGCCTGTGATTATTCTGTGCCTTGGCCAGACATCTCACAAGCAAGTCTTCCAGTCCATTCGTGGTGTTGCCTGACGATATGTTTGAGCACATGTCATCGCTGACTTTAATTCATTTTGGGGAATTCATCCCCATGAAGCGCCTTCTCTCCTTCAAAGGCCTCACAAATCTCAAGTCACTGGCATTGGCTGTCTTCATGATGTTGGAAGAAATTCCCTCGTTTGACAGTCTTCATCGACTGGAGCGGCTACTGATAACCTGCATACCTTCGCTCAATTATCTACCAGATTTGGCTCCGATCAGCCAAGTAAAATCGCTGGTACTTGTCGATCGAGGCACGTGGTGTTGCAACGGATTTCTAGGTAAATGCAATATCGATCATCCAATGTGCCAAGTTCACCCTCTCTGGGGAACTCCTGCAGCAACCTGTGTACCACCAGACCCTGTTAAAGCTACCCCTGCAACTCTGGAGCTTCTCGAAAAATTTCAAAGCAATGTTTGTACCGGATTGTTACGACCCGGTACTCTTGAGGGTCCTCCAACCCCTTCAACGATGGATCCTTGCAAAGGTACGCTCTATCGACAATGTATTGACCCAAGTGGTGTGGAGTCAATGTGTTACAGTGCGAGATTTATGGGTATCGCTTGTGACCCGAATCCGTATCCGATCAAGATGCCACGGCGCCAGATCGAAAAAGGTGTTGGCGATCCGTGCGATCCGGAGTACGAAGCTTGGCTCGGGTGTAAGTGAAGAGGACAATGTGGAGGAACTATTGAAAATTTAGGCTGACGGGTTTAGTAGAAGCAGACCATTGTACATGTGCATTTTGTTAGTACGATAACTTTTATCAACACCGTCGAACGAAACTGAACGTGGAAACCCAATTAACGAGTTTTGCGAAAAGCAATTCTTACTTCGAATCATTTTATCAATACGCGAAGCACATTTGATTCAAGTTGACTCAATTCATTAGCTCGCTTTAACATTACGGAGAAGAAAAACTATCCAGATTGGGTTGGCAACGCTACTATTGGTATTATGCTGATTATGTATTTCCGTCTGCATCGTAAAATGGGTGATCGACCTATTTCCAGGTCAGTTCTACTCGCAAACCTCACAAGCAATTTAACTTCAAAGCGTGTCTATATCTTGTTGATAATGCAACCAGGAATTTCAGCACGGAAGGTTGGGTGGGAGAATGATTTCGACTCCGAGACTACGCGCTTCGGGTCCTCTACAAATGAAATTCTACACAATTTTAATCGGAATGTACCAACTCCTGGCCCCATGTCGGTACAACCACCCTCAACACAGGAGAGTTGTTCCATGCTAACAAAAATCGTCGCAGATGAAGGCTGGATGTATCGAGTGGGGGGATCTCTGGCTTTGAAGCCTCTTGGTTCTGGTATTACACAAAACCTCATCCCTTCGACGCAAACCAGGTCACTCTCCCTACAATTTTTGTTCGCTGCAGTGATCTGTGTCTGTCTACTCTGGGCAATTGGGCTGATCTTTCTCAATGTGGCTCCGAATTATACCGTGAATCGAGTCATGAACACGGAAAACTTTGACAACGGAGTCTTCTGGCTGTTTGTGGATCCCTCACCCTCAATTCTTTGGGTTTCCGTGGTTGGTTTCTCTATTGTCGGGATTGGATACGTTGTCATTCCTGTGAAAAAGATGTTTCGTCCGAAGCGGGTGCAGCAAGCTCCAACCTCCCCACGGCCATCGTTTCCCAGACCCCACATAACCTACAGATAAAAATACACAAATGGGACGGTAGATTGAAATGAGCCCCGCTGGTTTCATCAACCTTTTGTAGATTTCTCATCCCACGGAGTAGTGCGTTGAAACGGCTGACTACGAAGATGATTTTGATAATCCGTGAACACCAACCATAGTACAAGTTCTGGACAGAACTCTTTTTAAACGGCTAACATTGTATGTGCGCGTCCCACCTATTCTCAAATGTACTCAGCACTTATATTTAAGCTAACCTGGCAGTCACTTTGTGATCAGAAGGTTGATCGACACTTGTTTTGCTGTTGATGATGCGGTCTGGAATTTCACCAACGAAGGTTGGACACAGGGAAGAATTCGACATCGAGACCACAGATTTCGTGTCGCCGACGAATGAAACTCTATACGGCTTTACAACTCCAAATGTCAGTGGACCTGTTCAAGTGAACTCGATTTCTCGCCCGCAGTTTCCAACGGTTCAGAAGAAAAGCATCCGAATCGAAGGCGTGGCGTGTAGCATGGGTGGCCCAAGCCAAATACACCCGGGTAGTCGGTGGTTCAGGCCTGTGCCTTCGGCGTCAACCTCCCTCCAACTATTGTTCGCAACAGTATTTTGTATCTATCTGCCATGGACAATCTGGTTGATCTTCCTCAACATTTCGCCAAACTATACGGTGAATCTCGTCATGAACACTGAAGCTTTTGACAGCGGAGTCTTCTGGTTTTTTGTGGACCCCCCACCACTCCTTCGGTGGTTCTCGGTGGCTGGTTTTTCGATTGTTGGGGCTGCGATACGTTTTCATTCTTGTCATGATTGCATTTCGCCCCCATCTGCCGCCATCACAACTAAAAGAACGATAGAACCATCGGACAGAGTGAGCACAGCGGACAAAATTGCGAAGAGAGTGACCTCTTCCGCCAAACTTGTCGTCATGTTGGCGACGACAGATAGTATGGCACGCCGACTTACTGTTAGTTTCTCTTTGCTGTGTTAGCGTATTATCGCAAACCTGGTACATGTAAACGCACTGACTTGTGTTTTGTATTGTGTACTATCGTAGAAAATCGGGATGAAGATCATCGACCTGGCCTTTGAAACAGTTCTCCTAATCCAGACACTAGAGGCAGGATCCCCAACTCCAATTGTCGCCATTTTCACACTTGTCATCGTCTCCAATGCGCTGGTTTGCACTGTCACCATGTTCATTTCATACAAACGGATTGGTTTGGTGGAGACTGTTAACGACCTCGTGTACGATATCTACTTTCATGTGGCATTCCAATCACTATATTCACTGAATCCATTCTTGCTGTTGTTTCGCCTCATAAACACAGATTCGACCTTCTGATCGTCGTTGGGTGCCCCATGCTGGACTTGATGTACTGCCTATCGACTTTCACCTTCCCGCGTGAACAGTATGCCATCAATCAAGAGGTTTTTATTCCACAGGTTCGTTCGAACACCTCGCCAGCCTCATTGCTGATCCGGCTCAAACCGCTGTCATCTACAAGAGTTTGAATTCCCTACGAATCACTTCCGTACTCGACTTGCTAGCTCGGATGGCAGTTCATGCGACTTTATTCCTACGTATACGACACCTTGTGAACCTCATTCAAAACCCGCAAAGGCAACATATTCCAGTGTATCCTCGTCGTCATCGCCCAGCAGCAGTGGCTTTCATTTTGTTTGCAATCGGTTTGATCGTGTTCGTAGAGGAAAGCGTTCGCACTTCTGCCATTGCGTGTGATCCACATCCGGAGTGTGTCGTCCATGCGAGACGACGGACTTTTCTGGATAGTGGGTCTCTGACGCAATGTCCGTGTTTAATGATGATCGATCGCGATGTCGCTCCAAAAACATTTGCAGAATGGGAACAACCTCGGAATGTGACCGAGATAGTGGCTCAACTTGCAACTACTGGCGATCTACAGACACTGAAGTTGACAAATCGATTTTTACCAGTTTTACCAGATGAACTTCGAAGATGCACCAATATGAGGCACCTGTACGTATACGAAAGGAAGTTCTATAGGTATTGTGTGGACTAGACAAACTAACATATATTACGGTCGTTGCTTGTAGGACTCTGGAGTACACTCACACACAGGCACTACCCCACTGGGTTAAGGAGTACACTAAACTGGAATACGTGTAAGTCTCTTTCGTGTTTTGACCAAAGCTTCTGAAATCTTACTTACATGTTGTGGAACTCATGTACTTTATGTTGGACAGCCACCTTGAAAGCAAGTTTGCCAGTCCTTTCGTGGTATTGCCTGACGATATGTTTCAAGACATGGCATCGCTGACGTTTTTGCACTTTGCTGTATTCATCCCCATGAAGCGCCTCCCTTCGTTCAGAGGGCTCACAAATCTCAAGTCACTAGCTTTGGGAGTCTTCTTGATGTTGGAGGAACTTCCTGATTTTGACAGTCTTCATCAACTTGAGCGGCTACTAGTGGCTTGCATACCGTCGCTCAATTATCTACCAGACTTTGCTCCCATCAGCCAACTGAAATTCTTGGGAATACTCGATCGAGGCGCGTAGTGTTGCAATGGATTTATGGGTGAATGCCATCTCGATCACCCAATGTGCCAAGTTCATCCTCTATGGGGGACCCCTGCAGCTACTTGTTTATCTTCCGATGACGTCAAGGCTACCCCCGAAACGTTGATGATTCTTGAAAAAGATCAAGATAGCGTTTGTACGAATATGGCACTGCCTGGTACATCTGACGGTCTTCCTACTCCAGTGACGATGGGCCCTTGTAATGGTACGCTCTATCGGCAATGTATTGACGCTAGTGGAGTGGAGTCAATGTGCTACAATGCAAGGTTCATGGGCATCGCTTGTAACACAAACCCGAACCCAATTAAAATGCGACGTCTCCAGATCGAAAAAGGTGTCGGAGATCCCTGCGATCCAGAGTACGAAGCTTGCCTCGGGTGTAAGTGAAGAGAACGTTGCAAAGATATAAGCTATATGAGAGGCTAACGTTAGTTTAGTCGAATGCATTGTCGAAAAATGATGATAACCTGTCTTCTCTAGGGAGAAAAAGTCGACGTATAGCTTAACTGTCTAACCATTCGGCTGAAGCCCACCACGCCAAATGAAGTCGCTACTCGGTTGAAAGAATGCAAATCTCGACAAACCACAGTCATCTCGTCATCGAGCATCAAGAACGAAGCTTCGTCCGCATACACATCGTGAAGGAACGAAATACGACAAGTGCGATCAAGCAAACCACGAACAAAGGATGCAACCCGTTGAGGTCATTTAGACCGTAGTGTTGGGCATCGAAGCCGTACTTCTGCCAAGAAATAAAAGAAAAGATTATGTCTCGTCACCGCCAACTTGCCCAATTAACACGGAATCAAGTCCATCCAAACCTTTATTAAAACTCTATGGACAGACAGCAACTGTCATGTGAAGTCTGAAGAGCAGCGTTGAAAACTACTTATAATACTATAGGTTTGCTGAAGCAGAGGTGTTTTAGCTTGAACAGATTTCCGGTTGGGTTAGGAACTACTTGGTAAATGGCTGGGTACTTTGTGTGCTCTTAACCTCTTGGTAACAGATCAACTCATACTTACCCAACTCATCAGTTGCCGCAGAGAACATGGATAATGCATTTGTCGCGTTGAATCGCATGCTACACATTTAGCGGTTGTATTTCCTACTCGACAACGGTTGTAGGAAGCGCAACCGCTAGGATGAGAAATGGAGAGCTATTTTCCAACTCGCACGTTCAGACTAACTTGATCTCTCAGTCACTTTGACATCAGAACGTTGTTCGACACTTTGTCTAGCAGTCGATGACGCGGCCTGGCATTTTAACAAGCAAAGTTGGTTGTGGGGAAACCTTCGATGTCGAGACCACGGAAGTACCGTTGGCAAATGAAAATCTGCTCGAGTCGAATCGCGGTTTGTCATTGCCACATATGCGAGGACCCATGCACGTGAAATCAATTTCAGGACCTCAGTTCCCAAGTATTCAGACGAAAAGCGTCGCAACGGAAGGCTCGACGAGCAGTAAAAGTGTTGGAAGTCGAAACCTTTCGGGTATTTGGTGGTTCATCCCTGCAAAGTTCATCCCATCGACGTCAACTCTTCTCCAGCTTTTGTTCGCCGCAGTGCTCTACATTTGTCTGGTTTGGTCAATCTGGCTCATCTTCCTCAACATTTCACCAAACTACACAGTGAATCGGGTCATGAACACCGAACACTTTGATAACGGGGTCTTCTGGCTGTTTGTGGACCCACCGCCACTACTTCGCTCGTTTTCAGTGACTGGTTTGTCGATTGTTGGGGCTGGATACGTCTTCATTATTGGCTTAATGGTCGTTCGGCCGAAGCGGGAGGTGCATCAAGCTTTGTACCGCGCACAGTCGACCACTCTGAAAACGAAAACAACCAAAGGAGCGTCGGACAGAGTGAACACAGCGGACAAAATATCGCAGAGAGTGACCTCGTCAGCGAAATTTGTCGTCAACTTCGCCACGACAGATAGTGTGGCACGCAGGCTTCAGTGAGTTCACTTCTATCTAAGTTTCACTATTGTAGATGTAGATGCTAACTGGTGTTTGTCTTCTGTACGACTGCAGAAAATTGGGATGAAGATATTTGATTTGGCCTTTGAAACAGTGCTCCTTATCCAGATATTGGAGGCCGGATCTCCAGCACCAATTGTCGCCATTTTCACAATTGTTATTGTCTCCAATGCGCTCGTTTGTGCTGTCACCATGTTCCTGCCTTTCCAGCGGATTGGTTTGGTCGAGACTGTAAACGACCTCCTGTACGATCAAAATTCTTCCCTGAAATGGTGATCACTCTCTTTACTCAAGCAATTCTTTATGTATTTTTTTCCACTTCAGGTTCGACCTCCTTATCGTCGTTGGCTGTCCCATGCTGGTGTTGCTGTACTGCCTTTCGACTTTCAATTTCCCGCGCGATAAGTTCGCTGTCAACCGTGAAATTTTCCCTCCAGGATGGTTCGAGTCACAGGCGAGCGTCGTTGCCGATCCCATTCAAACTGCTGTCATTTACAAGAGTTTAAAGTCTCTGCGTATCAGTTCCGTCGTCGACTGGTTCGCTCGGATGGGAGTTCACACGACTTTATTTCTGCGTCTACGACACCTAGTGAAGCTCATCCACGACCCCCAAAAGCAAAGAATTCCAGTGTATCCGAGTCGTCATCGTCCAGCTGCAGTGATCTTCGTCGTATATGCCATTCTCTTGCTCGTGTTCGTGGAGGAAAGTGTACGAACGTCTGCGATTGCGTGTGATGAGCATCCGGAGTGTGTTGTGTATGCGAGACGATGGACTTTCGTGGATAGTGGATCTCTCACGCAATGTCCGTGTTTGATGATGATCGACCGCGATATCGCGCCAAAATCCTACGCGGAATGGGAACAACCTCTGAATGTGACCGATAAAGTGGCTCAGCTTGCAACTACGGGCGATCTGCAGACTCTGCAGCTGACAAACCGCTTCTTGCCGGTACTGCCACAAGAACTAGAAAAATGCACCAATATGAGGCACCTGTACGTACAGGAGTGTGTGATTCTCTCTATGGAGGATTATACAGACCAGCTAACATTATTTGATTCTGTTGTTGTTTTGGTAGGACGCTGGAGTACACGCACACGCAGACGCTTCCGGACTGGATAAAAACATTCTCCAAACTCGAATTCCTGTACGGGTTGTGTTCAATCTAGGCAAACTTGTTAGAATTGTTTCTAACGTTTTGTGATACCATGGGTATGTGTTGGACAGCCATCTCGAGAGCAAGTTCACCAGTCCTTTTGTGGTATTGCCTGACGATATGTTTCAGGACATGTCGTCGCTGACATTCATTCATTTTGCGGGATTCATCCCGATGCAGCGCCTTCCCTCTTTCGAAGGACTCACGAATCTCAAGTCACTCACATTGGCCGTCTTCTTGATGCTGGAGGAAATCCCCTCGTTTGACACTCTTCACCAACTTGAACGGCTTCTAGTCACGTGTATACTCTCCCTCAATTATCTACCAGACTTTGCTCCGATCACCCAACTGAAATCGCTGATACTAACTGATCGAGGCTCGTGGTGCTGCAATGGATTTCTGGGCGAATGTAATCTCGATCACCCGATGTGTCAACTTCATCCACTATGGGGCACTCCTCCTGCTACGTGTTTACCTGCCGGTAGCGTCATGGCCACTCCTGAAACGCTGGCGATGATGAACAAATACCCAGAAAACGTTTGTACTGGTTTGTTACTACCAGGTACACTCGAGGGTCCTCCTACTCCAGACGGAATGAATCCTTGTAATGGTACACTCTACAGGCAATGTATTGACCCAAGCGGACTGGAATCCATGTGCTACAACGCGAGATTTATGGGAATCGCTTGTGACACAAATCCATTTCCCATAAGAATGCGGCGGCGCCAGATTGAAAAAGGTGTTGGGGATCCCTGCGATCCAGAGTACGAAGCGTGGCTGGGATGCAAGTGATAATAACATTGCCTAGGAAATTACCCAGAACTATTGACTAACGTGAGCTCAGCAGAAGGAAATTAAGTTCATCTTTTAATACAACTGCATTACAGATAGAAAGTTGCAACGAGTATGTTCTGGCAGAAACGGACAGAATGTGTAGTTTACGCATCGCGTTGTTATCATATCAAGAGAGCTCAAGACTGTGGTGGCCCCATTACTTGAATCGACGTTTTTTCACATCCTCATCGTCGTCGTCGCTATCTTCATCGTCACTATCCTCCGCTTCTTCATCATCGCTATCCTCCTCGTCATCGTCGTCGTCTTCATCGCTGTCACTATCACTGTCCTCCTCGTAGTCATACTCCTCTTCCTCAGCGATCTCTTGGCCAGGTTCCGGCAGCTCATCCAGCACCTCCTCAATCTCCGCGATCACCTCTTTCAACAACGGTTCCGTATCATTCGGGAACACGGCGCGCATATCTCCATGATGATCCACCAAGAACTTGTCAAAGTTCCACCTACAACAACAAAAACCCATCAGAACCCTCTTCAACCTCCATAAACTCCGCAAAAACACTCACGTCGGCGCGACTGACGCGCTGTACTTGTCAGCTATTTTCTTAAAGAACGGGTGGGCCTTGTTCCCCGTCACCACCGTCTTGCACGCAATAGGGAACGTCACTCCGACGTCCAAGTACCGCTGTCGAATCTCGTCGGGACTTCCCGGTTCCTGTCCGGCAAAGTCGTTGGACGGCACAGCAAGCACCACGAGACCCCTATCACTGTACGTCTCATGCAACGTCTGCAGCTGCTTCAATTGTGCTGCATGGCTGCACTTGGACGCTGTGTTGACCACCAACGCCGCCTTAAAGCGGAAATCTTGTGGTGTCAATTGACCATTTACTGGTTGCAACGTCTCGAAAAGCAGAGAGCCCGAAAACCCGCGGGACTTGCGCGACGACGAGAACGGACGTTTGCGGAGGTTATTCTGGAGGGTGACAAGGCTGCGGGGACGTGTGGGGGCGAGTGGGGGGCGATGCACGTGGAGAAGTCTACGGAGCATGGTGAATAATAGTTCGATAGTATTGAACGGCTAGAGTTAGCTGGTTTTTTAGCGATCTGATTGGCTGAAAAGGCGTAGGTTAACCTATATATAGTATAGATTAACTGTAGGTTTACCTAGACCAGCTTCAACTTGGAGACTGGACCGTGCACCCGAGCCAGGCTTCGTATTGAGGATTGCAGACGTCGCCAATACCTTTTCCGATCTGGAGACGTCGCATTTTGATGGGAAAAGGATTGGAGTCGCACGAGATCCCCATGAACCTCGCGTTGTAGCACATGGATTCCACTCCACTTGGGTCAGTACACTGTCGATAGAGTGTACCATTGCACGGATCCATCGTTGCTTGAGTGGGGGCATCTTCGAGTGTACCTGGTAATAGCAACCTAGTGCACACATTGTCGCGATGTTTGTCAAGAAGCGTCAACGTTTCCGGGGAAGCCTTGACACGATCGGAAGGTAAACATTTCGCTGCTGGAGTCCCCCAAACCGGATGAACTTGGCACATCGGGTGATCGAGGTTGCATTCACCCAGAAATCCATTGCAACACCACGTGCCTCGATCGTTCAGCACCAACGATTTTACTTGGCTGATCGGAGCAAAATCGGGCAGACTGTCGAGCGAAGGGATGCAAGCGATTAGCAGTCTCTCAAGTCTACGGAGACTGTCGAAAGTGGGAAGTTCCTCCAGCTTCAAAAGTGCAGCTAAGGTGAGTGACTTGAGATTGCTGAGTCCTTGGAAGGAGGGAAGCCGCTTGAGCGTGAGAAAGCCCGCAAAATGTATAAAAGTCAGCGATGACATGTGTTCAAACATATCGTTAGGCAGCAGTTCAAAAGGGACAGAATACTTGCTCTCGAGGTGGCTGACGAAAGCATATTGATACAGCAGAGTGTTAGTAAATCCACATGAAGAATGGGGTTAAAGTGCTTCTACACATACAGGAATTCGAGTTGGGAGAACGTTGTAATCCAGTCGGGTAGTGTCTGCGTGTGAGTGTACTCCAGCGTTCTGCACAGTTAACAACATCGACACTGTTAGTTGGGTTTTCTACTCCATAACAAACAGAGTATTGCTGTACGTACAGGTGCCTCATATTGATACATCTTCGAAGATCTTCTGGTAAAATTGGTAAAAATCGATTTGTCAACTTCAGTGTTTGCAGATCTCCCGTAGCTGCAAGTTGAGCCACTTTATCGGTCACATTCAGTGGTTGTTCCCATTCTGCATAAGTTTTTGGCGCGATATCACGATCGACCATCGTCAAGCAAGGACATTGTGTCAGAGATCCACTATCCACAAAAGTCCATCGTCTCGCATACACAACACACTCAGGATGTGGATCACACGCAATCGCAGAAGTTCGTGCACTTTCCTCCACGAACATGATTAACAGGATAGCATATACAATGAAAATCGCTGCTGTCGGACGATGACGACGAGGATAGACTGGAATACGTTGCGTTCGTGGGTCTTGAATGAGACTGACTAGTTTTCGCAGACGCAGAAACAAAGTCGCGTGAACTCCCATCCGAGCGAACCAGTCGAGTATAGAACTAATTCGGAGCGACTTCAAACTCTTGTAAATGACCGCGGTTTGAGCAGGATCGGCGAGAATGCTGGCCTGCTGCTCGAACCACCCCGTTGGGAAAATCTCCTGATTAACGGCAAATTTATCTCGCGGGAAGCTGAAAGTCGAGAGGCAATATACCAGCACTAGCATGGGACAGCCTACAGCAATAAGGAGGTCGAACCTGAGGTAACCAAGCAAACAACATCCCGAATCGGTCCAGTTAATGTGGTGGTTAAAGCTTCAACCGCAGTAAGGCACGTACAGTAGGTCGGTCAAAGTCTCCACCAAACCTATCCGTTGGAATGGCATGAACATGGTCATAGCGCAAACCAGCGCATTGGAGGCAGTGACAATCGTGAAAATGACGACAATTGGTGCTGGAGATCCGTTCTCTAGTATCTGGATAAGCAGAACTGTTTCAAAAGCCAAATCGCCAACTTTCAACCCGAGCTTCTGCGCATACCATACCACAATATACACAAACAACCGTTAGACAAGTCTTTCTCGTAAATGTTTTGAAGATATACCTACAGCAAAGCGGCGTGGTACGCTATCTGTGGTCACAAATGCGACCACATATTTTGCTGACGAGGTCACTCTGTGTGCGATTTGTTCCGCTGTGCTTGACGTGTCAGATGGTCTTTTCGCAACAATTGTAAACGAAGAGTGCGGTGTGGGCGGTGTTTGCTCCACTCGCTCTGGTCGAATGACCATTTTCACAAGAATGTAAACGTACCCAACGCCTATGATCGACAAACCAGACACGGATAACCAAAGAATTGAAGGCGAGGGGTCTACAAACAACCAGAAGACCCCATTGTCAAAGTGTTCGGTGTTCATGACCAGATTTACCGTATAATTCGGAGCCACATTGAGGAAAATGAGCCAGAGTGTCCATAGCAGACAGACACCCACAACCGCAGCGAACAGAAGTTGTAGACAGGTTGACCTGGTTTGTGCCGAAGGGATGAGGGTTCCAGAAATGTGAGTACTTAAACGCCGTAGAGTCGAAGCTCCTCGACTTTCAACACTCTCTCGATGCACCAAGTCTTCTGCAGCGATTGTTTTTGTCAACGCTACAGGAATTTCGGGTGCTGAGGTTGACTTTATTGGCATGGGGCCTCTGGTAGTTGTAGTTGGTACACCACGACTCGAAACGGGCTTGATTGCATTGGCCGATGCAAATTTTGTTGTCACAATATCCAACTTGTCCCCACATTCAACCTTCTGTGGTACAATTCGAGGCCGCATTGTCAGCAAAAGATGGAAAATCGTTCTGTTCTCAAGGCGAGTCCAGCGCATGAGTAGAGTTGGGTAGACCTCGCCGAAGTCTCCTCTACAATTACAGCACGCTGAAATTAAACACAATATCGTAGCACTACATTTAGGGTTTGCCTAACCACTAACTTGATGAGTCAAACGTGTCTACCATTCTCCTCTGTAGTGTAAAACAAGAAATATGTATTTCCCCGATCCGGAAACTTGTTGCGTTCTTGCATCATCTCAAAGTGACTGAATCACTGCGTACAGATAGGCGTTGTTAAATACATTTCTCTCTCAACATTATGAAAGTACGTTTAAACTCGTAGGTGGTAGTGCAGACGCCTATGATGTGGTCTGTGAGATGAGGTACTAAACGAGTTACTTGTTTGGGAAGGCAACAAACCCAGATGAAGAGATGGTGGTGTTTTACATGTTAAAACATATCTAGAGCTCGTGGCTGACTAGTATTTGGCTTGCGATAGCAAATTGCAGCAAGTTTCCGAGTGCATGTGAACGTCAAAAAGCAGCCAAGGTAACCAGGCTTACAACTCCAATAAACGCGGGAATTGAAGACGCAGGCTGGCATTAAAAATGCCGCCGTACGCGTCGATTGTGCTCAAGTAGACGCGACGATACTCGTCCGATGTGTTGAAGCTGAAATTGGGCATCTTGAAGGTGCAAGATTTGTCAAGACGCTGCAAGTCGCCACTATTTTCCACGAACGACACGAGCAACTGAAAGCTGCAAGAGTCGGTAGCGTTGCTGCCATTTTCAGTCAGATGTGAAGAGCTCAAGTGCTGTGCACTGCGTAGTCGAAAGTGATCAGCTCCTTTTTGTCTCCGTTGAGAGCTTCTAAGAGCGATTTGGCGAATTTGTTCGGCGTCATGGGGTCCAATTTGCCGTTAAGTAGAAGCACACTGGCCTGTTCGGGATTGTGGCGCTCTTGTTCCAGTATTAATCGCGCGTGTACACAATTCCATCGGCTGCGTAAGTGCTGAGGTTGGAATCGCTGCACACTGTTGAATTGTCCTTTGAGAACGCACAGTAAATCGGTAGGTTCCTGCCAAAGAGACCTTGGTGTTGGTGAAGCGAACTTTCATTTCTTCAAAAGACGGTGACGGGGTTTCCCAAAACTCGGAAAACTTGACGAGGTAGTACAGAATCGATGAAAAGAAAGCTTTGGAGGCATCGGGGAGATCCGAGACGTCAGTTAACGTTGTGGTGAAGTGTTTCAAGCCTGCAACATCGTTCAAGGAGCAGCGATTCAAACGGTACACCCCGGGAGGGATGAGTTTACGCAGAACAGTTTGTTGCAGCATTGATCCCAGCATCCAGCGTAAATTATACGAGGGTGACTCCATCTCGAATCCATTTGTCACGTTGGTTATCAACCTCGCGCAGGTCGAAGTCGGTTCGTCGTCAAACTTCGTGATGAGATTGTAGAGTGTACTCGCGAGGCGTTCAGGTTGAAAACGAGCTTCACATTCTGGATCATGCTGGCAAAGCTCCAGAAAAGCTTCACCCACCTCATTAAAGTTGTCGTCTAGTCTGGAAAAGTACATGAACTTGTCCTTCATCGTTCCAGAAGCTGTCGTAAGGCTGTCGAGTACGTATCCAGTCACTGATGCTGGAGCAAGATGGATGAGACATTCAACCACAGCCGTTCCAAAGCTCACACCGTTGACAATTGTGGTCGCTCCATTGGAATGTTTGGAGATCAAAGTTGCTACATCTGTAGCAGCAGTTGTGACGGAGAAAGAAGCGAGATCGCCGTATTTGGCATGAAGTTCTTCAGCACAATCCGGAATGTCAGAAAGTTGAAAACTCGCTCCACCATCCAAGCACTTCAGGAACGTGCTCCGTTTAGTGCCTCGATAGTCGATTGTGTACACGTTTACAGCACCTCCAAATTGTTTGTACAGATCCACCATTGAAGACTCCACTACAATATGTGCCAAAGCTTACAGTTAGTGCATGAATTGGTAAGTGCACTACAAATTGATAAAATCAATCTTACTGTGAACGGACGACGCGCCGGGACCTCCTTGTAGAAGCCACAAGTTTGTTGCAATTGTAGAGTTCTTCACCGCTGGGAAGCGCTTCACGAATACTTCGACTGTCAAATTGAAAAATTCTGGCGTCTCGCAAATTCCGGGGTAGCACAGTGGAGCGTTGTAGATAGCACCTTCAGCATTCGGATGTCCAGAACTTCGTTCGTCTGAATACGTGAAGGCGGAGCAAGAGAACCAGTTGATTGTGGATAATTTGCTGAGCACAATGGGGCAGTGAGCGAGTATCCCCACTAGAAAGAAGAGCTGGTAGAACTGCATTGGGAACTGCGGCGAGGTTAGAATGATGTGTACTTCTACTTTCGACGGTGAATCCGTTAATGAAAGCAGTGAAGGAGAAATGTTATGAGATGATCGGAGATCGTCGATCTGATGAGACCAAACCCATGTGAAACTATTGGTGGTGGTGGAATATTCTTCAAAGTTCCAGTCTACACTGCTTGTGGCTCCTGAAGAGGAAAATACAGCTAAACCTACTGTGATCTGGAGTTGCGATCTGGAGTTGCGATTCGATAAAGATGGTTTCGAAAGTTGTGATGGTCTAATTGTTGTGTATCAAGCACTTTGTCAGGCAATCGAAGTACCCAACAGTGTTAGGAAGCTACCGGTTTCCTCCTATTCAAAGGCGACCACGAAACTGAGTAGACTCCAAAGAAGATTTTAAGTCTTGTGAATATGTCCCTGTCGACGTACTGAACTTCGTAGTAGAAGAAGGAACCACCCAGTCGAACCCCTCGTAAAGTTCAAGAAGTCCGACTCGCTTGCTTGAGGCTTTCCCAAACCAACTTCCGAAGAAAAGTGAACGTGCTAGAGATTCGGTTTCTGGTACTGTTCGATAGTGAATGTTGAAGACAACTACAGAAGAAGGAAGTCCCCATTTTCAAAGACCAATTACGGAGTGCACCCACTTGATGAAATCGATCTTTTGGCTTCTGATAGATCATTCCGTGAACGTGTTCTAGCGCATTTCAACTATCCATAAGAAACGCAGAGCAGTGAAATCCCGTAAAAACATTGGTGGAGATTGGTTTTGCTCTAGACCCAGTGTTGATCGCCATTTTGGGGTCGTATCTTCACTTTTTGACCCGTTTTACTGTTATTTTCTAGGTTTATTTTGTATAAATTCCGGATTAAGTTCCTTTCCATCTTCCTAATTGGTCCAAATATCCCTCCATTCCATCCAATCACATCGTCGTATTTTGGCGGGAAGCTCTTTTTGGCGCCATTTTCCAATCCTACCGTCATGGACTCGAACGGCGCGTCTCCTCCAGCTACACCGCGCTCTACCTCGTCTCCTAGGGCCTCTACAGCTGCCGCACCACCTGCATCGGATGCGCCTGCGTCTGTTCTACAGCCCAGTACCCAAACGCTCGCCAACGGCCTCGAGGACAGCGAGAACGAGAGCGACGAAGACGACGCCCGGGGCCGCAAGAGACGTCGGCTACGCCGCGGCGCCGCGCCCGCTTCCGACGCCCCCGCGTCCCCGTCTCTGTCCCAAATCGCCAATGGAGAGGACGACGACGACGTGGACACTTTTGTGGTGGGGGACATGGAGCAGGAGCAGCACGAGGGCGACGACGACTACGGAGAGCAGGCGGAGGAGCTGGACGAGGAGATTGTGGACGAACTGGACATCCAAGTGCGAGAGAGACAGTATTTCAGTGAAGATGAGCTGGACGACGACGTGGACGGAGAAGATCTGGGCGAGAACGCCGAGATGTAGGCCTCTAGAGTTATTTTTTAGGGGTTTTAAGGAAGATACTGAAGTTTTTTACGTTGTTGTGGTGTGAATATAGGGACTACCGACGCATGGAGACGTTGGATCGATATGATACGGCCATGCTGGATGCCAGGCAGTACGAGGATATGGATCTAGACACCAGGAGAGCTGTGGAGGACGAACTGAATCGACGAGATGCACGCGAAGGACGCATTGCCCAAGTGTTCCAGGAGGACCAGGAGATGGAGCAGGATGATACGCATAGGCGCAGGTTTATTCGTCCTCGGGAAGGAGACGAGGGATATGAGGAGCTGGGAGCTGATGCAGATACCGATGAAGGGATTAACTTGGAACACTTTGATGTGGCGCTGAAGGAGTGGATCGCCATGGAGAGACCGCGAAACGAGATCAAACGACGCTTTCGGAACTTTCTTAAAACGTTCACCGATGGCAAGGGCAGACTGGTGTATCACGAGAAGATTGTGCAACTAGCACAGCGAAACGAGCAGTCGTTGGAAATTGAGATTGGCGATGTGATTCATACCATGTCGATGGTGGCAGCATGGCTGGTTGAAGCACCGAAGGATATGCTGGCGATTTTGGACGAAGTTGCCCAGGAAGTGGTGCTAGCGCTGTTCCCGTACTATTCAACAATCCACCAGAACATTTACGTTCGTATTCTGGACCTCCCTGGCACGGAACGGCTACGTGACTTGCGGACGGCTCACTTGAACTTCCTCATCAAGGTTTCAGGTGTGGTTACAAGGCGTACGTCGGTATTCCCGCAACTTCAGTTGGTCAAAGTGAATTGCCCAGGTTGTGGAGCTGTGCTGGGACCCTTCACGCAACAGAGCCAGCAAGAAGTGAAGCTTAACGCTTGCCCCGAGTGCCAGTACCGCGGCCACTTCCCGATCAACAGTGAGCAGACGGTCTACCGCAACTTTCAGAAAATCACACTGCAAGAATCACCTGGCAGCGTCCCTCCTGGCCGTGTGCCTCGATCCAAGGATGTCGTGCTGGTTGGTGACCTTATTGACAAGGCCCGTCCTGGAGACGAGATTGCTGTAACTGGCATTTACACGAACACTCCAGACCCGACGTTAAATTTGCGTGATGGATTCCCGGTGTTCCGCACGGTGATCGAGGCTAACCATGTTGAACGACGTGCAGACGTCCTCGGCAGCCAACTACTCACGGCTGAAGACAAGAAACAGATCTTGCGACTTGCTAAGCAGCCCGATATTGCTCAGAGGATCATTAACAGTATCGCTCCGTCCATCTACGGCCACCACCAGGTGAAGACTTCGTTGGCTCTTGCTCTCTTTGGAGGAAAGCCAAAGTTTATCAAGAACTCTCGCGTTCGTGGTGACCTGAACGTTTTGATGGTGGGGGACCCCGGAACGGCCAAGTCGCAGTTCCTGAAATTTGCGAAACAGACTGCGCCTCGTGCCGTGTACTCAACTGGTAAAAGGTGCTTCCGCTGTGGGTCTTACGGCTGGTGTTTCTCGCGATCCCTTCACGAAAGAGTGGGTGCTGCAAGGTGGTGCGTTGGTGCTGGCAGACAAGGGCGTGTGTCTGATTGATGAATTTGACAAGATGAACGAGCAGGATCGTACAAGTATTCACGAAGCTATGGAGCAGCAAAGCATTTCCGTTTCCAAGGCCGGCATTGTGACATCGCTGCAAGCACGATGCTCTGTTATCGCGGCTGCAAACCCCATCGGCGGACGCTACAACGCTGCACGAACTTTTGCAGAAAATGTTGAGCTCACAGACCCGATTCTTCAACGTTTTGACCTCCTTTGTGTCCTGCAAGACAAGGTGGACCCAGTGGATGATGAACGATTGGCAGACTTTGTCGTGTCGAGCCACATGCGCAGTAACTCGAAGAAGAAAACTAACGAGGAGGCTGAAGAAGGAGCGGATGAGGAGGACGAGTTGAGCGCTATGACACAATCGATGCAAGTGGGCGACGCTGATGCCAGTATGACTCTGGACCAGGAGCTGCTACGCAAGTACATTTTGTACGCACGTACATTCGTTAACCCCGTTCTCGCTAGTGGCTTAGATACAGGCAAAGTGGAGGCATTCTATGCGCAACTCCGTCGAGCATCCCAACACACGGGTGCTGTCCCAGTGGCCGTTCGACACCTCGAGTCGCTCTTCCGAATGGCAGAAGCTCACGCCCGAATGCATCTGCGCGACACTGTAGGCGACGAAGATTTATCCCTTGCGATCCGAGTACTCACGGAAAGCTTGTGTGATGCCCAGAAGTTTACCTTTAAGCGGCAGTGGCGACGCCTTTTCCGACCGTACTTGACGTATCGCCAGGACAACAACGTGTTGCTGCTTCACGTACTGCACGAGTTATTCAAGTCGGCGCACGCGTACCAACAGCTACGAGTGCAAACGGATGCCCAAGCTGGCCACCGGAGTCAGAAGGAGACGACTCTGACAGTGTTGCGTGATGACTTACTCTCCAAGGCCAAATCTGTCGGCATCTACGACCTCAGCGAGTTCTACGAGTCCACTGCGTTCACCAAGGCAGGCTTCCGGATCGACGTGGCCACCAACTCCATCATCAAGGACATATAAGTGCAGAGTAGGAAGACTGGACAAAGCAAGCATGTTGTTGCATGCACCGTATAAACACGAGTCGGTCTGTTAGAGCGCCTTGCCGTTGAACACGAGCTGGTTGATCTTCTCGGGCAAAAGTTCCGCCATCTCGCCGCAAATTGACAGTTCGGTCTGGAAAATGCGGCGTAGCTCTTTGCCTTGAGCCTGGTACTTGTGCTCGTACTTTCGAACCAGCTCCGTCACCGCTTCGTGGTAGGCCAGGCTTTGACGCCAATATCCAACAGTTTTAGCAGTGTCCGACGGGAACGTCACCTTGCCACAAGCGTGAGCCAGACCGAAGTAGCCCAACAACAGCGTCCGGAGTTCCTTTGGAGACATGGCTTCACCTGGAGGAAGCTGCACTTGGCTGTCACCTCGCAGCACGTTGATTCTCGCGGGGTCTTCCTTGGTTGACCCTTCCGGCTCCGTCGACGGGTAATACAGGAGTAAAAACTGTTGGTAGCACTGAATCGCCTTCAACGCGTACGCCATGGCCTTCTCGCCCGACTCCTTGCTCTGTTTGAGCTCGAGCACGTCCGCGTTGATCTCAGCGCACTCGAAGTAGAGCTCCTGCAGCAAGTCTCCGAAGGCGCGAGAGTTCAAAGTATCGCCAAGCATGGGTGTCAACAAAGCCAATCGTCGTCTCTGCATGGCAACTTGTCGGCCCAGAGCATCTTCGAACGGAAGCAGTCGCTTGTATAACGAACTCTCGCGCTGTAGGAGCCGCACATGCTGCGTGACGAATCCATCCAACACGAACACTTCTTTGGCGCGAGTACAAGCTCGGACGCCCATCTTGAACACGTCGCGCGCTTGGTCAAACGTTTCGATAGTAGTAGCAGGCACAAATTCCATGCCCAAATTGCCCTTGGAGCCATCTTCCTGAGCCTGATCGAGCTGGAGTAGCGTTTTCTCCATGCTTGTGGGACGTGGCAGCACAGAGTTCACTTCATCAACGTCATATCCATCCTTTCGCATTCCAGCAAGTTGCAGAGTTAGCAAATGCAGCCGACTCCAGGTCGCGTAGACTTCCGCCACCAGAAGTTTCTGAGTTTCGTCTCCTTCTTCCTCGGGTTCAGCAGCGCCATGATGAAGTAGCATGTACTCGCTCGCTTTCAGACAAATGGCTGCATCCTTGGGGTTGTCGGTGTCAAGGTAGAACTCCACAAGCTTTAGTGCATTTCGCACCCACTCATGCGCGCCAGGACATCGCGACGAGCCTTCACTTTCAGACTTACTCACACACTGCAGCAACTGCAGTTCCAGCGTTGACAAGCAAAACTTGGCCGCTTCATCTGCCATAGCCAAGCTCCCGTACACCTGCGCCAAATAGAAGTTCGTATGGGTCTGTGCCGCCGCGAGTGCGTCATCTGGACTCCGTTCAAACGTCTCACACAGTTTTTGCCCCGCTGACAGGTAGCACAGCGCTCTCAGTGGCCGCGAGCGGTTGGACCACAGCACACCCAACTGATTCAGCAGCTCCACCACGTACACGACAAACTCCTCATGCTCGTTCTTCACTTCCACTGCAGGAATCTCCGTCAATAGCTTGGAAACTGCACTTTTAGCAGCCCCCTGTCCTTCTGAGCCATCGTCCGCTGTCATTTCAGTCGTGAACTTCACCAACTCTGAGAAGAAAAAGTTGCCAGCCTCTTCCAACGCCGGCTGAGCGTCTACAAGGGACAAAATACCACGAAATATGACGTCAGAGGAGTAAAAACCTCCGTTAAGAGCTTCTACCGAGTCAAAAAGAGACTGCAATCTCTCGTACTGTGTGGCTCTTCCACTGCAAGATACGTGGCGCCTAGTTTGGCCGCTGCGACGGCCTTTTCCTGCAGGAAATCAAGCCACAAAGGCTCATTTTAGCTCCCTAGACCCTCATTTTACCCTCCTGTAGCTTCTAGTGAGCTCCACGTACAGCAGGGACCAGATTTGTGGTTGGGATCTTCTGTAGAATCTCAATCACTCGGTATTGAGCGGCGTAGGGCGTCGTCTCGGGGCATTCTTCCTGTAGAAATAAGGGATTTAAGGAAAAGTTAGATGGTATTTTAGAACTAAATTGTTGACGTAAATATTGAGTGCAAATGGACAGTAACGACTGCGTTGGAGAGAGGAGATCCAGGCGCATACAACGCACCGCTGCGATGGCGTCCAGACTGCGTAGAAGAGCGTGGAAGTCCTCTGGAAGATCGCCCATTGTCGGTGGGTTTCCTGGATACGTTGGAACTGAGACGACCCTTTCTATTGTGGCTATGGGAAATAATTACAGTCTACATTTGTAATAATAGAAAGAAAGCATACAATAAGATTGTGTAAGGCTGGTCTTAAAATGAGAAAATTACTTCAACATAACCGGTAACACCCTTAAGGCGTGTGCATCCATGACGGTAGGTCGTTCTCGTTTGCTGCAGGAGAAGCTTGAATTGCAGGAGCTGCGACTGGAGCTGGAGCTTGTACAACTGGCTGCACAACTGCTTGAAAAGAGGCCGTTTCCTTGGGTAGTGGGGTACTTCGAGGTGCCGTCACTGGTAGTGGCGTGGCTACTGGCATTCGAAGCGTTTGGGCAGAGTCTTTACTGCGTTTTGGAGCGCTGTTGTTGCCCAAGACGAAGATGGCGAGAGTCTGTAGCACAGTCATGGCCATGAGCGCCACGCCTTCGATGATGAGGATGGTGTTGTCGCTGCAGTTGCACTGGTTGTTCCGGGTCTTGCCTAGTATCGCCGTCATGATGCCACTGACGCCGAAGATGCATGCGCGACCGAATCGGTACCGCATGAAGCCGAAGAAGAAGAAGAAGAGCTCCCATTTGGACTCTCCGAACGTGAGGAGGAGCCCGAAGCAGACGCCCAAGAAGCAGAGACAACCGAACTCGGCTTGGCTGTCGAGCGAGTAGACGGACAACTTCAACGTGTTGAAGCCCAGGCACGACACGATGAAGAGCATGAGTCCCACGCAGGCACTCGCCAGTCGTAAGAATCCTTTCGGAGAGAGCAACATGGCGATAGGAAGCTTCCAATGAGTGATTCGAGGTCTTCTATGGACGTTGGTACGTGCAACGGCTTTGGCTAAAGTTGTCGAGTGCATTATGCTCTCGAGTCGTTTCTTCCGACTGCGTACGCGAAACGCATCAAGTCTCGTGCTAGTTCCCGAATCGGAGACTGTCATGGAGAGAGGCGGAAGTACGTTAGCACACGTTCTTGGCAGCACCTTTCTTGGCTCAAATGTAGATGGTGTGAGTGGAGACGATTGATCGACCATCAAGTGGTTGTGCTTGTCCTCCATGTTGACAATTCACTCGTGGAAGAGCGACAGTCTATTCAGTCTGACCACATCCTTGATTCATGATGCAGACCATTTCGACTAGAACCATCCCTATCGAACAGTAAGAACAAGTATCCCATTGGCGTGTGCCCTCCACGTCATAACACTACGGACAGACTGAGCACAATCCCGTTTGTGGTTTCTAGCAAGCACTTTCAAATTTGCCGGCCGTCGACAACCTCATGAAGTGTTTTCAAGTTCTCGTGTTTGCGGCGATACTCTCGTCAGTATCGAGCAAGAACCTGCTGAACGGCTGGTACCCGTGTTCGGACTACACGTTTTCCGACGAAGGAAGTAATGGAGATATTGAGGCCGAGTGTGCCATGTACATCGCACCGCTGTGTTATCCTGGAATTTGTGACGCTACAGAGGCATCAGAATCGACTGTCGACATTTTCGTCAAGCGGATGCTGGCGGTGGAAGGAGAGTGCGAAACTTCGACCAACGTTTGGGTTCTACAAGGTGGTCCTGGGTACTCGTCCACTCAAGTACGTGAGGGTTTTAGTTTCTCAACTTTTATCGTGTACTAACGTGTTGTACCGTACAACTTGTACGTGAATGTTTCGCAGTGGAGTCGCTGATGATTGATCTGTACAATCAACTGGGGGGTCAAGTGAACGTGTACACGATGGATCATCGAGGTACTGGTCGAAGTACTTTTCTAGACTGTGTCGCAGCTCAAGCGGTGACCACTGGATCCCCTCAAGGTCGAAAGATTGATCCTGCAGAAGTACCTGCGTGTGCCCAAGACCTGGCGATGAAGTACGGAGACCTCGCTTCGTTTTCGATCACAAGCGCTGCAATGGACGTCTCGACTTTTATCGCTCAATACTCCAATGGTGCCAATACGACAGTGTACGGCGTGAGCTACGGAACGGCTTGGGTTGAGCGCCTTATCCATCTTGACCCTCCGACGGTGACTGGATACGTTCTCGATAGCGTTGCGACTTCTTCCGGTGCATCTGCAGACAAGTTTGAATACTTTTCAACATGGAAAATTGATTTTGGTGAAGCCGGTGACGCTTTCTTGGAGCTTTGTGACCACGACAAAGAATGTCGATCTCGTTTTGAACCGAAAGGTCTGGCTAGTACACTCGTCGAGGTGATTGCAAAGTTTGACCACGACCCGAAGTCAACGTGTGCTGCTCTGATGAATAATGTGAAGAGCGACCTCAAAAATGAGTCGCCGTCAATGATTTTGCGTGGTGCATTAAGCTGGTTACTTCAGGGATTGACCGCTCGAAAGCTCATTCCTCCTGCTGTGTACCGACTAAATCGTTGCTCTACCGAGGATGTCGACGTGTTGACCCATTTCATCTCGACTCTAAACGTCGACCTAAAGTACTCAAGCCAAGACGATAGTTTCTATTCACCACTGCTGTATTTCCTCACCATTTTCTCCGAGATGTGGGAAACGCCATCTCCTTCCATCGAAGAGATGAGAAAACGATTTACAGACGCCAGTATCTCCGACAGCGAAGTGTACTTGGATACTCCACTGTACTGTGCTTTCTCGAAAGAAAACTCACAAGTGTGTAACCAGCTCAACGTCAGCAATTATCTGGGCAATGGCATCTTGTACCAACGTGACCAGTACTGGAACAAGAGCGCTACAATTCCTGAGCAAGCCAGCGTGCTCCTTCTCAACGGTAAATTGATCCTGCCACCCCTAACAAGTACGCTGAGTATTTGCGTGAAGCTCTCGATGGTGAAAACAAAGCATTCACCGGAGCGATGCCGACCGACAGGTATCGCCAAGCTGGCAACGGACATGAGACTAGGCAGGAAGCTAGATAGCAGAGAAGTTACAAAACCTCTCCAGGCGATAGCAGACCATCGCCAGGAGAGACCCACTTCGAGTTTTAACTCCAAACCATCAACAGAGCTTTGGTTTGCCCGGAAGCGCCAGCTTCCCTCGTAGTGTTCCGAAACCTACTACAGAGCTCGCCGTTTTGGATGAGGATGAAAGTCAGCGACGTCTGTCGAACCGTGTACAGCCCCAGTGTTGTGGCGGTTGTGATGAAGACCTGCATGGTCTCCCACGTGAGTCGAAAGTGGCGATCGAGCTGCTGCTCTCCGGAGCGTGCCTTCAGTAAGTTGATGAACGAGTAGGAGAAGGCAAAGAAGCAGAACGCGAGGTTAGTCAGGGCCTCGGGCGTCAGTGTTCCTGTTGCCAGTCCCAGGTAGTACAAGTCCGAGCTCGCGATGAGGTGGTACGCGATCTGGGCCAGGTAGAACACTTGCATTCGGCCATTTTGGCACCGGTACGCCCAGATCCGCGTGAGGAGGATACTACGCCGGTGCGACATCACTTGATAGAGACTTACGACTCCCATGACCAGTATTTGCGCTACGACCACGCCAGGAAGGACGCTGAGCGGCACTCGGTCGGCGTATCGATTGCGAAACACGTTCAGTGCCATCGCAAGTCGGTCTTATACTGAAGGGTCCACCTCCGCCACGAACTCCCAGAGCGAGTTGTAGTAATTGTGGACACAAACGTCTCGAGTCCAGCAGACAGGCAGATCGTCCGGTGCTTGAACCATAATGCCGTAGTTGACCCAGTGCTGGTTAACTGCACAGGTGTCTTCAATGTAAACGCCTGTCATATTCACTTCCCGAACACGACAACCGCCAAAGTACCCGTGGAACAAGGGCTGCAGAACCTTGTCGTAGTCTTCTGCTACTGCTGGAATCGTTCGAGAAACACTGGGTAGGCTGCTCGTGAAGCTGTACGGGAACCAGGCCCTGGAAAAAGTAATATCCGTGCAGTAATAATTGCAGTTTGACAATTCAATCATTTATTATGGGTTTGTCGCTAAACCAGTACAATTCAGCATTGATCCAGTAATATGTAATACAATATGTTAATATGAACTTTCACTGGTTGTCCGCTTTCACTCCCAACAACCATCCATTTTCGGAGCTTCTGCTGCGCTATCCGCTCCTACGACTTCGAACATCACGGGTCAGCAATTCTTTTAATCCAGAATGAAAGCCTTCCAGTTGGCTGGTTGAAGTGATACGCACAGGAGCTCCGCCTCCTTCGTTGTACACATTTGCATCAACGTGTAAATCTCCGCGCGCTATTTGTTTTATATTGCTGTCGACACATCCACTCCACTCTGCC
This sequence comes from Phytophthora sansomeana, assembly GCA_032158285.1. Classification (NCBI taxonomy): domain Eukaryota; phylum Oomycota; class Peronosporomycetes; order Peronosporales; family Peronosporaceae; genus Phytophthora; species Phytophthora sansomeana. The sequence goes on from JAPDHH010000239.1 coordinate 64,984, forward strand.
GCCGAACAGCTCAGCTCCGTCATATCTATTTTACCGAGTACATCTCGTAGACGAGTCTCCATATCACTTGGTGATCTGAGCTCGCGGTTCACATCATACAGTGCCGTTTTCAACTGTTTGCACAACAACTTGCGAGTAGGCTTCGCCTTAACGTTCTCACTAAAGCGCGTAATTACGTGAAACGGGTCCTGCTTGACAGTCACTGAGTCCCCGTAGTTTTTTCCAATTAGCTTCCGCACTGCATTAGCATTATCACTAACAACGAAGCAATCACAATCGGCTGCAAACTGAGGTTTTACATCTAAAAGCAACTTCTCCGTCTCGTCATGATTCTCTGAGCGAGTTAAACGGCGACCAACGATTTGTCCAATTTCATTTTGCAACAAGAGCAACATCTTTGCGTCAACTAAGCTCTCGCGTTGGTCATGCGCACGACACAACTTTAACCGCTTACAAAACTTCACAGAGTGATCCATCCTCAGCACTTTTTTCACTGCAACCTGCTTCATCACTATCTCACACAGGGACCCATACAGCTCAGTCTCCTTCAGCCACACATCAGTTAGTGATCCATGAGAGAGCACCTTGTTCCGCGCGAGGTATATCGCCAACGATGGAGGTGTAGGAGCGAGATAGGTAGGGTTTTGATCGTGGTTTCGGTGCACTCCGTACGCAAATACCGCTAGCAAGTGATAGTATCGATTTTGCCGCCGCCGCTCCATGTGGGAAATTGTGCTTGCCAATCCATTTGGCGACATGATGCCCTCGTGAATGTGTTCCATCAACCTCCTAGAAATTCCAGTCTTCTTACAGCTAAAAAAAGGAAGATGAATCATCACGTCCGCGTTGCACTCGGCATAACACGAGCTCAGAGTTGAAAAAGTTGTACAATTGTCCGAACTGCACTGGTACTTGACGTAGAGAACATCAAACTTGAACTCTACATCCTCCACAACCCGTTGCTTGTATTCTTTCACACGAGGAACGCATGTACAACCCGGAACGACACAGAATGGTTTTCCACTTCCATTCGTAATTTCAGGAATCCAAACAAGTCGTGGCCGAGTAAACAAAGAAACTAGGTTGGTGTCAGATAGTTCAGATTCAGGACAAGCCAGTTGAGGAGGAAACATCTTCTTTGTCATTGCTTGTTTCACTAAACGGCTTCGCTCCTTGGGCAGAATGGCATCGCCATCAGCGGCAGCGCTGTACTTGAGGAACGCCATGCGTCTTTTCAAAGTGCGACTGATCGGAGATCGGACTTAGCATACCGGCTTATCGGAGATACTGGGGCCTGTCGGCCCCAGTATCCCCAATAAACCCGGTTCGTACCCAGTGCAGAGTTCCCTGGCCATGCTGAGGCCGGCGTACGAGCTTGGCGATGGCTGTACTCTTCCTGGAGCGCGATCTGAATCGCCTCCTCAAGGGTGCCACATTGCACCCGGAACAGCTGCGTGCGAGCGGGCCCCACCCGGAGGCCGTCCATGAACACCGTCACCTTGATGTGTTCATGGAGTGGGTTTCCCACTAGAGATGCGGTAAGCTCACGCATCTCCTGGATGTACTCATGCAGCTCACGCTTCCCTTGTTTACACGAGAGAAAGCGTGAGCGCTAGCGATACTCATAGTTCGCCGGGAGGAACGCGGCTCGAAGCTGTTCACACAGCTGAGCCCAGGATGCAAAGCATCCCGGCGTATCGCTTCGCGCGTGTACGCCCAACTCTTAGCACGACCGCTAAGGTTGGAGAGTGCGAACGCCACTCTGAGCCGTTCGCTCGAGATTAGAGCTGCGTCCATGGCGAGCTCTACCTCTCGAACCCAGAAGTGAAGGTTCTCACCTTCCTTCCCCTCATACGGAGTTCACCTTTAGCCGCAACGGCTTAGGTTGGGTCGGCTTGGACTCCAAAAAAATTTTTTCCTTGTGGAGTGGGTGGGTAAAAAAAAATTTTTTTTTACCCACCCACTCCACAAGGAATTGGTTCGTCGTTTGTGAGTCCGCTTCTTCAACAAGCGCTTGACAAGTTGTCCAATACTTTCATCAGCTAGTACAACTTCGTTCGGTCGAGACACCTGCGACGGCCCGTTGTTCGGATTCAGGGAATCAGTGTTTGAAAACGGGATGGGGCTTTACACATGTAGCGGAGGTTGTATCAAAGCGCAAGTATGAGAATATGTTCGGAATGTTTGGAGTATGCGATGCACGTAGCAGCAATGATACGATTCCCTCCTGGCGATTTAGAGTGGTTCTCGAAAGTAGAGCTAGAAATGTTAAAACGAGGAAACAGAGTAAAAGGAAAAAACCGCGGGAGCCTGAAAGGTTCCCCGGGCATGTTCAATGAGTCCTCGCTCATACATGTCAAACGCGTTCACGCGTTCGACCTGCTCGGCCGGTGTTGACGCCACCAAGCTCTGCAGAGCTTCCATACCGAAGATGCCTGCCATCTTCCGAACGGACTCGAACTGCGAATCGTTCACATGAGGAAACTCATTCCGGTCCATGTTGACCAGAACGCTAGAGGTTCAGGTAGTCTACCCGCGTAGGCGTGGATTGACTACAAGTGCTACCAAGTGTGACGGGTCACACGGCACCTTGCGCTAGAGGAAGCTTGACTTCCGAGAGTATACAAACTCTCTGTGAACGGCAGTTCACGGGTCCCTGGCCAAAGGGGACGATTTACCAATAAGAGGGTAGATTTAAGACTGAGTGTATTTATAGGTGTTTCTAAATCCAACTACATACAAAATATAACTCACCTATAGAGTTTCCTAGATGTTATCCTATTGGTTGGTTTTGAGGGCATGTACCCATGATGTGGATGACGTGGCTGTGGTGTGTCCACACCACAGGACCTCCACTTAGTGACATGGCACTCTTCGTGGGGCCCCGTTACAGTCATGATCATCTTGCAAGTCGAGAAAAGACGCTCGACCGTGTTCGAGGTCGGCGGCACTAGCTTCGCCAGCGCTCTGTACCTGACGTTTGTCCGCGTCGACACACGTCGCTTCTTGCCCTCGCGCAAGATGGCGACGGCGTACTCGCAGCGCTTTCTTCTTCCTCTTGGTGCTCACTTGGTCTTCACCACCGCATCTTCCATCGTCCTCGCTGTCACTGGCCGCCTCAAAGCACTTGACCGCGCGTGCTTCGGCGGCGGTAAGGGTGTCGCCGTTGCCGATCTTCACGAGCGCAGACGCGAAGAGGGGGAGTGGACGATCTTGGCAGAGGCGCGGAGATGATCCGCCATGATCGGTAATCCGCCACCACGCTGCCAAATAGGAGACGCACATCAGCGACCGTGGTGCTCTCGTGCTGAAGCGTCTTGCACACGGTGTCGAGTTTTTCGAGGTCGGTGAGCAGCGCCACCAATTTTTTGTGGACCACACTACTGGGTACGTAGTCGTCGACAGCCTCGACCTGCCGAATAGCATCACGAATGCGTACGTAGCGGACGACCATATCGTAGGTTGACGACCAGCGAGTTGCATTCCGTTTGACAGGGTGCAGGTCCGTGAACTTCGCGAGGGTGGCAGCATTGTTGCAGTGCCTCAACTGGATCATTAGGTTGTTGAGAGCGGCAAGTTCAGCCTCGTAGTCGGCGAGGAAGCGGTTAACCACCAGGTTGAACCTGTGGCTGGCGCAGCCAACCAGAGGGACGCCAAGGAGCGTAGCAATCTTCTGGTTGGTGCTGCAGTTGTCTCCCACCAAGAACGCCACCATACCGGTGGTCTTGTTTTACAGATCGAGCACCGACCGGATCATCGTAATGTGCGCCTCGGCGGTCTGACTGCCTTCCTCTAGCGGAGAAAGAGAGAGCAGCCGCTCGCTCCGAGTTCCCATCGCCTCGTACACGCCGTACACTCCGACGTAATGCATTGATCCGTGGAACCAGCCGTCAAACATTAAGCCAAATGTTTTGCCTGTCTCCTTGCCGACGGCTGCTCCCACGTTCTTTGCCACCGTCTCCATGCACTGCTTCAAGGTCTTGGAGGAGATCGGTGACCACTTGATCATCGAGCGTGTGACCAGGCTGTCGACCTCGGTGACGGCATGTTGCGCTCGACGACCCACCGCATCCACTGGAAGCGGTGGTTCGTCTCCTGCGAAACGAAGCCAAAGCTCTCGGGAGCACGGCCTTCAGCCGCAGCCGCGTACATCTCCTCATACAGCGGGTGCTTGGTGGTGATGTGCGACATTAAGTTGGAGTAGCCGCTGCCGATCTGCTGCTTCCTTGTTGTGCTGCACTCCTTGCACACATAGCTGCCTGAGCTGAGGTCTTCGTAGAAGAACGCGCAGATTTCCTTGCTGTCGACCATCTTGGGTATTCAAAAGTGAGCGGAACTGGGGCTGCGCATTCTCGATGTCCACATCGTCCAGCATAATCTTACTGTAGGAGCACGATACGGGAGAAATCCAGAGTTGGGTCATGTTGATCTAATTGCTGCATGCCGCTCATCAATATTATGTAGCCAAAACACGAAGGGGTTGCTCGCAACTTCTGCTGATCAAGAATTCGTCAATCAGCTCATGTCCAATCCGTTTAGGCCTCCCCAGTATCGATCTGCTACCCAGCTTGACTTCTCATTTCAGACGTGGCAAACAATCTTTCGGAGTGCCCGAGTACAAACTGAAGCCTTTGAAGCAAACCTCGCACGGTCCAGACAACACTTCACAACTATCACAGAGTTGCTGTTGAAAAATGCAACGGCACTCCAAACAAGAACTGTCGATCGCCGCGTATTCATGCACTCATTGCGCTTGGATGACGCAGAATGCGAAGGAGCGGTCGGTTTTTCCGCCGAGGGATACGAATTACTTCGGCAGCTTCGACGAGAGCAAAAATTACCTGGTCGTTCTTGGGCTGAATCGTTCTTGTCACGACCGTCATGTACAACCTTGTAGTGGCCACTAACATTAACTCGCAGCTAAAGTTACGGCGCCGCAGTATTCGTACAGTGGGAACTGCCCTGAAGACCACACAGCTTCAGGCTCACGCGGGATCTTCAAAGACCACATCACATTCCAGCGTGTTTCAATTCCGAGTGCAAACGGAAGAAGCTAACGCAGATCAGCTGTCGACGAGCGAGCAAAGTCTTCAAATTGATCTCTTCACCACCATTCGACAAGCCAACTACATATCAAAGTCGGAGAGGATCAAAGTCTTTTGCATGCTCCTCGATTTTGCTTCCTGTGTCTGCGATGGAATTCGGTCTTTCACTGATAAAGACATGAGAGCACGCTGGGAAGCAATCAAAAAAGCAAGTAGTGCTGGCAAGGCTTTGAAAATTAAAATCAAGATGTTGCCTCGCGTGGAGAACAACACACCACGACCTCAATTGAATCCACTTCAGTCCCACCAAAGTCCTTCAGTTGCAAACTCCAATCCACCCGACACTGCAACCACTTCTTGCATCAGAAACTCCACTACCGAACCAACTCGAGAGTCTGCCACCTAGTCCACAGCCGGTTTATCACGTGAGACTTTGGACGCTGCCGAGGCGCCAGCTTCTCAACAACTGAGGATTACACCTTCGAGCTACGCGCCTCCTATACGAATTGCTGAGCAACAGCTCGAAGAGTTACGGCAGCTTTCGAATAGTTTACGTAGAGTCCGAGGAAAATGGCCGCGCATTTTGAGCGTATTCAACTCATATTATCCTGGCGTCGGGATGAATGAGAACACGTTGAGAATGCGTCTGCGAAACACGAACGCATACTCGAAGACGACCCAACCACGCACTTACGTGGCTGCACCCGTTGCGGAAGTGCAGCAACCACAGAAGCGCAAAGCGACGGCGTGCAGCTCTTGCCAAGAAACGACGCAAGAAGTGCGGAGAGGATCCAAACTGCTTAAACAACACACGAGCACAGCAGAGTACGTTGATTAGATATTTCAACCCGACTGAATGAGAGCTCATCGTTCTTTGTAGCACCTTACCTGTTCTGCCCTCTGCACCACGGTTGATCCCTGACAAGCCGCCGAGCCACACCGCGCCCACAAGCAAATGCGTTTTGTGACTGTTCTCTCTGTTTTCAAAGATGAGCCACGTCGTGTACGCCACACCAAAAAGTTACGGGGGGTAACGGCCAGGAGGAGCTGGTCGTGTCGGTCAAGTCGGTCGTGCTGGTCGGATCGGTCTCGGGAGAAACCCCGGTATTACCAACCAACCACGAACCGGGCGAGTCCTAGCGGACCAGTTCCAATGGAACTCGGGTCCGCGGAGCAGCAGACACCCGCTGCTACGGCTGTGGCCAGCTGGGTCACATGAAGCGTGTCTGCCCCGCCGGAGGACAACCCAGGCGGTTGCCTCCTAGGCCTCTAGCGCTCAAGGGTCGCTGGCAAAAGCCGCGACCCCCGAGACCAGGGGAACGCAGGCGACCAGTAGGGGCGGGGCGCCCTACTGGGGAAGATCTAAGTCTTCATGAGCGGTGCGCGGGTGGCGCGCACCATGGAGACTTAGCCCCCGAGAGTCTGTGCACTCTCGAATCGGCGAAGGACAGCGGAGGGCTGCTTGTAGTACACGCAGGTGTACGAGGATACGGATTTCCGTTCCGTGTCCTAATTGACTCTGGGGCGTCAAAGAACTTTGCACGCCGCCAGACAGTTGCTCGCAACGGCAACAAGTTGGCCGATGCTCTGAGAGAGAGCAAAGGCAACGGGACAGTGTCTGTCAGACTGGCCGAAGGGAAGGTGATAACCATCCCTAAGATCCACATGGATCTTGCTGTGAAGTTCGAGGACTTCAACAGCTCGGTACAGTTCACTGTTCTTGAGATGGAGTCGTACGACTTGATCCTGGGCATGCCCTGGCTCGAGAAGCACGAGCCCTGGATAGACTGGCGCGGCAAAGCGATTGGCGCTAGCCGGCCTGCAGTGTCCGACAGAGCATTGGTGAGTCATGTTCCCACCTCTGTCAGGACCTGGGCCACCCGAAAGGGGCGCCGGGATGCCGAAGCATCCAGGGAGTACGTGGGAGTCGTCGATGTCTTGGACGACACCATGAAAATGGCTGCAGCAGGAGCTGCACCAGACCGAGCGCGGCAGTGCATTGCGGACAGCCCTCGGTCGCCACCGGAGCCAAGACCGGTGGCCGAAGCTTCGACGGTGTCGACGCTGACGAGCGTCGACCAAGTGGGTAACACAGTTCCACACACGGTCGCCCAGACCTTAACTGAAGAGGAAGACGCGGAAGACGCTTCCTGTGTGGGTAACACAGTTCCACACACGGTCGCCCAGACCTTAACTGAAGAGGAAGACGCAGAAGGCGCTTCCTGTGTGGGTAACAAAGTTTCACACGGAGTTGTGCATGCTCCCGATGTCCCTAGTGTGACATCACACGACGTGGGTAACGATGTTCCACGTCGCGGTCGCCGTCGACGACACCGCCGCCGCCGCCGCAAGTCGAGTCTGAACGCTGTTCAGACTGAAGTCGCTCTTAGCGACTCGGAGCCCAGGGCCCGGGCTCCTCAGACGCGACCGGTCGAAGAGTGTTATCACATCTTCGACGGCGTGACCGGTATGCCAGTCAAGGCAACAGGCATCCACTTGGAGCCACTGCCGGAGGTGTCAGAGTTGCTGAACCTCGAAGAGATGGCGGCAGAAGACTTTCTGGCCGATATCAAGGCTGGCAAGATCGCAGAGCTGGTTCTCCTTAAGCCGGAAACCACTCTGGAAGAGATGAACTCCTCCTCTGTCCTGGACGAGGACGTCCTCGAAGAGATGAGGAAGCGACGCGAAGCGCGCTTGGGTTCTGAGATTCTCAAGAACCCATAAGGATCCGATGTATCCTTTGGTGAAGGAGTACGAGGACGTGGTGTCGAAGGACCCACCGTCACAACTCCCACCAGATCGAGAAGTTCGGCACGAGATTGATCTCGTGCCTGGCACAAAGTACTGTGTCACGAGGCAATGGCCTCTACCGCGCGAACAGTGCGAGGTCATTGATGCCTTCTTCGCCGCGAAGGCGAAGGCAGGCATGGTGCGGGAGTCGAAGTCCCCGCACTCGACGCCAACCTTCTGCGTTCGGAAGCCGAACGGGAAGTGGCGTCTGGTTCACGCTTACAACAAGCTGAACAGCGCTACGGTGGCGGCCCAGACACCAATCCCACGAAAGGATGTGTTGTTGAACAACATGGCCGGCTGCGAGCTGTACAGCGCTCTGGATCTGGTGGACGGATACTACCAGATCCTGATGCGTGAGAGCGACATCCCGCTTACCGCAGTGAGCACTCCAAGCGGTATGCTTTGGGAGTGGCTCGTCATGCCATAGGGTCTGTCCAATGCCCCAGCGACGTTCAATCGCTTGGTCACGCAGTTGTTCAGACCGCTCCGTGCGTTTGCACAGACGTACTTCGACGATATATTCGTCCATAGCCGTGCCGAGGATGGCAAGACGGCTATGGAGGTGCACATCGAGCACCTCCGTCGAGTGCTGGAGGTCATGAGAGCCAACAAGCTCTATGCCAACATCGACAAGTGCGTCTTCGCGTCACCAGAGATCAAGGTTCTCGGTTGCTTCGTCAGCAACGACGGTGTTCGGGCCGACCCAGAGAAGGTCAAAGCCATCGCGGCTTGGCCCACGCCCAGATCCCAAAAGGATCTTCGGAAGTGGTTGGGCTTGGCCAACTACCTGCACAAGTACAGTGCGGGGTACGCGGGCCTGGCTAGACCCTTGTCAGACCTCCTGAAGAAGGACTCTGACTGGCACTGGGAGCGCCAACACCAGGATGCCTTTGATAGCATCAAGGCTAGCCTCCAGCAGGCGCCAGTCCTGGCACTGCCGGACGAGACGAAGCCGTTCAGCGTCGTCTGCGATGCCTCCGACTACGCCATCGGTTGTGCATTGCTGCAGAACGACGCGGACGGACACGAACGAGTCATCTCGTTCCAGTCCAGGCAGCTCAAGGCTGCCGAACGGAACTACCCCGTTCACGACAAGGAGCTCCTTGCCATGAAGTACGCCCTTGTGAAGTTCCGGGTGCATCTTCTGGGCTCTAGGCCCTTTGTGATCTATACCGGCCACGCATCCCTGCGGACGGCGACCAACTCACCCCACTTATCGTGACCCGCGGTTCACCGCTGCGTTCTGGAAAACGCTGTTCCAATTGCTTGGAACTAAGCTGCACATGTCCACAGCTGACCATCCTCAGACGGACGGTCAGACTGAGCGCGTCAATCGTGTGCTCGAAGACACTCTGCGCAGTATCTGCGCGGGAGCGCCACGTACGTGGTCGGAGCAGCTCCCTGTTGTTGAGTTCGCACTCAACAACTCGGTGCACGCGTCTACCGGGTTCACGCCGTTCTACCTGAACGGCTTTCGTAAACCCCGGGTGCCCCTCACTTTGCGTGGCGGCACCGACGACTCTATCTTAAGTGGGGGAGAGGCTCGGAAAGCCCTTTCCTCCCAGGTTGCTGAGTTGCAACCAGTTTCCTTGCGGAAACAAGTGGAGTCCTTCATGGACACACGGCTGAATGTCATCAGCAGGGTCCGCGACGCAATGGCGGCGGCCCAGGACAAACAAAAGGAGTACTCAGACAAACATGGAAGAGGAAACTTAAATGTGTATAATGTGGGAGAGTTAGTCCTACTCGACACTAAGAACCTACCGCTTGACGCTGTCAGCTCTGTCGGCAGCAACAAGCTGAAGCATCACTTCATTGGCCCGTTCACGGTCCTGGCGAGGCATGGTGCAGCGTACACCATCGACCTGCCTAAGTCCATGAAGACGCACCCGACGTTTTACGTGGGGCGTCTCAAGCGGTATCACGATCCGCAGGGGCCGACTGCTCCCCAGGCGATCCATCCTCTTCGCGAGGAGGAGGTGCCAGCTCCTGAAAGCGAGAAGGAGGCTCGGGCGCCGACGAACGACCCTGTCCGTAAGCCCAAGATTGGGAAACGGAAGACTCACGGCTCGAGTCATAAGCCGAAGGGGTCCCATACGCGGCTGGATAAGCCTGGTACGCGCTGTAGCCGTACGACGTCGCAAACGCAGGAGCGTGCGACTGGGCGTACACCGGACCATGCGGTGGAGCGTACGCCGGACCAGACGCGGATGCGCATACGTCTGCACTCCCGGCCGTCTCTCCAGATCCCCAACAGCCATTTGCAGCTGCTGGATCCGGCGATAGGCTTCGTCCATATCGGACGAATGGGCCCGACGGTCCACTCGATCCTGGAGCGCCGAGACGTTCCGGCCCAGCTGGGCCAGGCGGTCCTCAAGTCGAGCGAGGACCCCACGACTCCCAGACTCGGCGGCAGCAACACCGCCAGTCCCGAGACCCAACGTGATCTCAAGGACAAGGACACGTTGTCGGAGGCGAGACACCTCTTCGTTCTCCGACGGAGGAACGGGCGGAGCACTTGGGCGAGAGGAGCGCCGCAGCGACGGGCTCCTCAGAGGTTCCTCGTACTCGTATTCGTACGAGGGCACCTCCTCCGCTTTTGGATCGGAACGGAGAGACCCACTTCCACGTGGAACGAGTCGTCCGGGAGCGACGCCTCCGTGGTCAACGCCAACTCCTTGTGAAGTGGCGAGGCTACCCGGACTCCGAGAACTCGTGGGAGCCGATTGAACGGCTCCAGGCAGACTGCCCAAAGGCTGTCGCGATCTGGGAACAGAAGCGACGGCCGGTTCGTAAGTAGTTCGGGGTTTCTTACCCGAACGCAGTACGGGCGTGGCCGCAAACAGCCCGTACCCGCGCTCATCATGAGCGCTTGAAGCCCTGCGCTTCTGGAACTCCTTTGGCAGCAAGCGTTTGCTGACCAAATGAGCGAACTCAATTCGTAGATCGCGCTGGTCCAAGATGGAGGACAGCGTGCGTTCGTCCTTGAGCCCTCGAAGGTGCTCTTGTGAGTAGCCGCGGGAGGCTACCCACTGCCAGAAGAGATCCTCACTGGCAAGCCAAGTGGTGCACACCTCGGGTTGGACCCAATGATAACCCCAGACCGGAAAGAGGCCCCCACGGTTCTCGGGCTTCTTTCGGCGGGTCGTGAAATCCTTCAAAGGGATTCGGTGTTGTGCAAGGAGCACACACCTGACCGCCTCGATATTCTCGGTGAACAAGGCGACCTTCTGTACCAAGGCGCGTTCGTACGCGCCCTTGGAAGTGTGACCACCAATGAGTCCACGAGGAGCAACGAGTTGCTCCAAGTAAAGATCGGCCCCAGAGCCCTCCTCGGGTGGCCAGTATGACTGCGAGTAGGTGCCCCCGTCACCTACGGGTGCGGCACCGGGTGCCCTTGTACTCGCCGGGCAGCTTGGAAATCTTCCTGCTGCCGATCGAGATCGTTAGAGATCTCTTGGGGCTCGTAGACAGCACCCTCCTCCTCGTCAGACGAATTGAAGAGGTCGCGGTAGAGCCCTCCAGTCTCCATTGCCTCGCGGCGTGGAGACCTTGAAGCATTGCACTTCTTCGCGCGTTTGGCCTCCTCCGCTGAGGCCTTAGCGGCTTGAGCCCGCTCTACACCTTCGGCAAGCGAAAGGTTCTTCGCTGGCGAACGAGGTTTCTCTTCCTCGTCGCCGCCTGCCGCAGGCGAACCTCTGGCCTCGTCGGCCGGGCTCTGTGGACGCTCCGGCGTCCTGTTCTCGTGACCATCGTGGTCACTAGCGGGCGAACGCATGACGTCGTCGCTGTGCTCGCTGGGCAGGGGTGTTTGACCACCCTCGGAGTTCTCGGATAGCCCCAGGAACTCCTTCAGAGCCCTATCGTCACCGGGCTCCGGACTGTCGTCCCGGTGGACGAAGCGCGGGTTGGGTCGATCGTCCGGAGGGACATCCGGCGACCGACTGCGACGCGAGCTCGCGCTCGCGCTCGCTGGCACGTCACCACGAGAGGTGACTGCCTCAGAGGCCGCATCGTCGGCCTCCTTCTTGAGGGACGAGCCTTTGCCGCGAGGCTTAGTGCTCTTAGCCCGCTGCTTCGCAGCAGCAGGCTTAGCGCGCGCTTTCGCGCCGCGAGATGCTCCAGAACGGGGCATGCTCGCAGAGGTCGACGTGGAGACCAAGAAGAAGAGCGCTGTGTCGCTCACGGGCTCTAACGAGAATGAGCCGCCGCGCGGTTCGCCGCCGCGGCAAGTCGATATCAATCGACGAAGAGTGAAAGAGTGTGACTCGCTTTCACTCGTCCTGATTGGTCGGTAAACCGAACCTAAGTGGGGGAGGATGTAACGGGGTCCCACGAAGAGTGCCCTGTCACTAAGTGGAGGTCCTGTGGTGTGGACACACCACAGCCACGTCATCCACATCATGGGTACATGCCCTCAAAACCAACCAATAGGATAACATCTAGGAAACTCTATAGGTGAGTTATATTTTGTATGTAGTTGGATTTAGAAACACCTATAAATACACTCAGTCTTAAATCTACCCTCTTATTGGTAAATCGTCCCCAGGGACCCGTGAACTGCCGTTCACAGAGAGTTTGTATACTCTCGGAAGTCAAGCTTCCTCTAGCGCAAGGTGCCGTGTGTGACCCGTCACAATGACGCCACAGCGCAGCTGCATGCTGCCGGCGAACTTCGAAATGATCGCCTTCTTGCGCGTGAACCGAGACATGTGGAACGCGACGTGCAAGACGAGTAGGTGACACGTTCATGTGCCGACTGCAATACATTGATATTGAACCAGTCATTGATTATTGACCTCATCTGCTATTGCACTTATTACTACTGCTGGTTGTTTTCCTCCAGTTCCGTTTTTTACTGTATTGTCCGAGGCCTGATGGGAACAGCTTCAAAATGTCCGGCACGACAGCAAGTAGATCAATACCGTTCGTTGCCAACGCAAGTTTGGAGCCGACGAGCCCGGAACTCGACACGTTCGGCCGGCACTCGGTTTGCTCAGGGAAAATCGTAAAGTCTGCAACTGAGACGGCCGAGAAGTCCGTGCTTGCAGCGGCCGTGGGGAACTTGAAGAGTCTCAAATGGGCTTCGAAAACCCAGTCCGCGGGGCACTTGACAACCGTCTTGACCGCGGTCTCCACCTCCAGCAGTACGTGCGGCATCACCGACAGATTGAGCGTGCTCACGGTGTCCACCACCATTTGCGGTTTGCCTTTGAACGTCGTAACGGGCGATCCCCACTCATCCACACCGCTCATACACACGGTACCGTCCGTCTCCAGTGCGTCCGCGAACGCGAGTGCGGCCGAGCTCAGCCGATCGTAGTTGGTAAACTCCATCGTGAGCAGGTTCTCGAACAGCGGCTTGCTCATGAGCGCGTCGTGTCCGAAGTACGACATTTGCAGGAAGGCGTTGCGGCACCCAATCCGGCAGTCAATGCACCCGCCCACCATCACGGCGTCCTGAGCACTGAAGGCGAAGTAGCTGTCTTCCGGTCCGATGAACATTCTACCCGACGTGGGGTATTTACTCATCCCGAAGACCATCAACAGCATCAACGGAGCTACAAACACCCGACCAAGGACAGCGACGAAAGCCAACAACGTCCCGAACGTGGCACGCGACCGCCGCGCGTGGATTGCATCGCGGTGCTTGGCGCTGAAATCGGCCAACGGCGCCACGGGGGTCACCATTCACGTGTCTGCCACGTCGGGACGTGTCGGGGGCTATCGAAAAAGCACCGACACAGCATGCACTCGGGTCGGTGCTTAGTCCACAGGCCGTTCGACTCGAAACTCGAGCGCTGTAGAAACCGGGGCTTAATCAAACTTGTTGGTCGAGTCGCAGCCTTGCGCTTCATCAAAAAGCGGTTGCGGCTGATCTCAAGCGAGTGTCGACACCTTCCAGCTGATGGAAGTGAAGTGGGTCACTTCACCCCCAAGCGATCAGCTTCAATTTCAAGTTGAGATCGCTCTGGTGCCTATCGGGAGTATACACTCGCAGATGGAGACCAGTTACATAAGAACTTCTTATGCAGGCACCGCGGCGGGGTATCGCTCGCTACGCCTGACTCGTTGCGACAGCGGAGACCGAAGCGCAGAGCGAGGCACCGTTGCTTACCGAGGCGAGATAGCCTCGACTCCGCAACAAACGGGGCGCCGGCTTGGTGCGCCGAGGTCACGGCGCTCGTGATGATGTTGGCCGTCTCCGATCCGTTGGTTGGTACCATCCTGAGATCCTGTCTGTCCTCGCCGAACGGACCGCGGACCTCATCCTCTTCACGGCAGCACGATCGGACGTCGCTGCGCTCGGTGGGAATGCTGCTGCCACAGCGGAGAGCGCGATGGTAATGCATGCCGATATGCACAGTGCAGGCTGGTGTTCATCGGCCCGAATGGACAGGCAACCTCGGCATTGTTGTTGACTCAGCTTGCATGAGTCAGGCCCGCGCACATCGCTGTGGCCGCATCCCCTCGCCCCGCCATCCGTCGACAAGGAAACCCGAGCTTGCTTTAGAAGTTCCTGCACCTCGGTCGCCAACGCAGGAAGCGAAAGTCTCGTGTCTGGAACGGAAGGTGCCATATTATGCCGCGGCACCGCCCGTCGTGCGCCTGTGTCTGAACGAGCCTCTCCTCGGTTGCCGTGTTGTCAAGCGATCGCGAATCGCCCGCTTTGCTGAATCGGTGGATAGGCGGAGGCTAGGCCTGCTTTGTCGTTTGCACTTGTCAACACTTGCTTGTTATCGGCGAAATGTGGCAGGCAGGTGTTGAAAGGTGAGTCAGGCTCGAGCGCAAGATGGGGACTAGATATCTGCTAGCAGTTTAGGGCTCCGCGCAGTGTGCAGCGCTCGGAGAAACAAACTCGCACGGCACGAAACCAAGGTTCACGCGGGTGGTTCGGTGTCCGTAAACTCGCTGTGGCCCGCGACTGCCAAGTTTCTGTAAGAGGCAGAAAAGTAGACACGTTCGTGGCAAGCTCTTCATCTTCACGATCGACTCGATCGTGTGGCAATCGGACCCCAAGCAGAAGAGGGAAGCGGGGCCGAACAGAGCCACGTCCAAAGGTTGCTCCCCGATCCTCGTCGCCACATCCGCAAAAGGCAAAGCCCATTGATCTGGCCGACCTTTGCACGTTGGACGTGGCGACGCCCTTGCCTGCCCTATTGTAGGCGGCGTGTTTTAATTGAAGACCGTTTGCAGGCAAGCCCGACGGGGCCGATGCAAGCACAGATGCATCAAGATGAGACTTTCATGGTTGAAGGCAGAGCGTAAGCTGGATGCGAGCGCTCTCGGCATGATCGACACCGCCGACAAGCGATCGCGTTAAGCACCCAAGTCTTCCACGTCGACGCAATGCGTCCGACGCGAAAGGTGTTTGAATGACGACCAGCTAGACAACATCGTCCTCTTGGGGTCGACGGTTCGTCAGCGGCTTGGACAAGTGCCCTAGGTCGTGTCAAACCTGTCAGCGCGTAAGTGCCTAGTGCAAGCTGTTTTCTTGGCAACCTCACCTCCGTTTCACGTCCCAGGTGGCCGGTCTCGAGAGGCACCAGTCTCGTTGGCACGCAGACTGCAGAGAGCTCCCCCTCTCACTCTCGCTTGCGAGTCTTTCGGTGCATTCGTGACATAATCTGAGCCACCCACACAGCAGTTGTTCGAGCCTCAGCCGCCCCCCTCCTTTGAAAATCACTTCTGAATCGGCTCCAGAGCTACCAAGCGTGTCTTTGCGGGTTGTCCTAGCAGCTACGTCTTCGGTCTCATCAATCTCCTCCATGGTGGTGCCGGACACGTCGCTGGCATATCAGACACCGTCCTCCCCGTTCCGAGCTCTTCCGGTCGCCAAGCCCTTCCAGACGTATTTCGTCGGACCCACGGTATCCTCCCCCGCGTTCCGGCTCCCGAGTATCACCATGATGCACCGAGACGACGTCACCGAAGAAAACTCAAGCACCCCCGCCAACCAGGACACTAGACACAAGGCCGCGCTCTCCTTCATCCTGTCGTCTTCAGACTCCGAGTCCGAGACGGACGAGCTCAGGAACATGAAGCGCGACTCGCTGAGCGGACCGACCGTCGCCAAACGCCGACGCAGCGTCACCTCGACGACGGTGTCACCTATAGCTTCGACCTCGCCGTCGGCGTCAAAGCCAGCGGCCCCGAAGAAGGGCAGCAAGTTTTGCACCGTTGAGGGGTGCACTAGTCGTGCCAAGCACGCCAAGCGCTGCTGGAAGCACGGTGGTTGGGTCCGGTGCAAAGTGCCGGATTGCAACAACCGCGCCAAGTCCAAGGGCGTGTGCTGGTCGCATGGTGGGGGCACCGTGTGCTCGTTCGAGAGCTGCGATACCATCGCCGTCTCGAACGGTTTCTGCTGGGCCCACGGCGGCGGCAAGCGCTGCCAAGTCGCCAACTGCTCCAAGCCTGCGTACGAACGCACGCAGAACTACTGCCAGACGCATTATGAGGCGTTCGCTGGATTCGAGAGCAAGACCAGCTAGATAGAGCCATGAATATTGAGGTAGCGTTAGATAGTATATGTACAACCAAGAAAGCAAGGCCATGCAGCCTTTTATTCACTGCCCAAACTGGATTGTTGCTCATTTTCGACCACTTCCAATTCTCCATGATCGAATTTGCAAGAACCATGGTTCATATCTACGGTGGTGGCCAACACATGCCCTCCCCGATGAGTCAACACCTGCTTCGCGTCGAACTGAGCTACAGCCTTATCCTCACCACCATTCGCTGTTGGTGCTCAACATGTTAGTGCTGTGTATGTCCCTACAAGGAACGCGTTCCTCCTCAAGCTCGGCTAGCTGGAATAGCTGCCCGTACGTTACCGGACGTGCTGTCCGAAGCTGCGCTGTGGACGTCGCAACGCGGTCATTCTCCTGCAGCGGCTGCAGCATTAGCAACTTTTACTGTCACCTCGTCCGGAGGCACCTGCAGAAAGCAGCAGACACGCATTTGTTACTACATGTACTTGCCTTCGCTGGTGATGGAGCTGGAGTGATCGACTAATGCACCGCCACTGCACAATGGACTCTTGGAGACGCTCCTCGGGACCACCTGCATTGCAAAAACGACAAGTTCCATGTGCATGTAACGTGCTTGGCGCGGCGCAGCATTGCCAAGCCGAACACGACGCCTCAAGGCAAGCAGATCTCGCGATGTGTCCGTCGAGAACACCCCCTTCCGACCGCATTCTCCTCGCGTTGGTATTGCGTCATCTCCGAGGCAAGTCCATGTCGGTGCAGCTCCGTCGGGATCGCACAACGAGCGGCGTAGCAGAAACTGCAACAACCACCGCAGGGTGACAAGTCCATCTGCGCCACAGAAAGCGAGGCATCTCGGCTGCTTCGAGTTGACGACGAAGCAACTGCCGGCAGCAATCGCACTCGGGCGCAGACACACCATCGCGGCACTCGCGCCTCGGCGTCGCGTTGAAAAAAGGCAAGGACCCCACCATATTTACGCTGAGTCACCGTAATCTCCGCGTGAAAGCGGCACCTCTACATGGCGCTCAAGCTGCTCCCAATCGCTCGTTGCATCTCGACAAGAACGAGCTCCTTGATTCAAGGCACCTGCGCCCCATTCCATCTGCAAGACGAGTTGGAAAACTGCTCCAAAGTCTCCGCTGCCAACGTGGCGACGGCGGTGCTTGTCATTGCCGATATCAGTCGGTGAAGTGAGTCAACGAATTCGTCCCAAGCACCACGCTGTGCGTGGCCTTGCATCGAAAGCTCAGCTCATCAACAACGCGCTCGCCACCGAAACCTTATTCCGACTGTCCCTCGGTGGACGATGGCTTGACGCTTGCACGACCTGCTGTCGTCTCGGAACGGTTCGTCGACGGCTGTGTCGCTAGTCAAGTGGAGGCTCCGAGCGAGCTTGGGCTCGGCGTTCGCATTAACAAACGAGCTCGAGCGATTTGTTTTGGCAGCTTCACTAAGCAAGCACAGCGCGTTGAATTGGATAGGCCAAGGGGAAGGTCCGACGGCCGACGCGTGCACGCTGCAGTCATCGTTTAACTTGCATTGAGGTGCTCCATACATGTACATACGTGAGTCAGGCTGCGACTTGGAGGCGACAAGACGTCGAGTTCACCAGCTGCAGCGTTCTTGGCGATAGAGAAAGACTTTACGCGCGGCAGATACCGGGCGAACACAGGTTGCGTCTGTAGTGGCTGTCATTGAAGTGAGCCCGACAATTCGTCAGTCCATCAGCAGGCTGCCACAGCAAGATGTCGGATGCTGCGTAGTGCTGCCTTCGCTGGCCAGCAGGTTGAAGCTGACGGAACTCAGCAGTCCAAAGCAGACGGCAAGCTTCAGTTAAGCAAACAAGCGTGGCGGCGGAGTGCGTCATGTTGAAGCGGACCCCACAGCAGATTACGAGCACGAGTCAAGTGCTGCCGGTCCACAAAATGACTGCTTCAACGCCTACTTGCGCTACAATGGGACTCGGGCCACTGACTGGCAGCTGATCCGTCTAGCGATTTGGTCGTAAACCGCGGCGCAACGACAGTCTTCGATATCGGATGGGAACGCAGAGAACCGGCCTGGTGTTTGCGCTACAAAGTTGCGAGCTACGAGTGGATAGGAGGACCTATAAACAAGGAATTCGATTGCCAGAGTGCACTGGGAAGAGCAGCAAGATACTCGTCGAGAGCTGTTGAATACATCCTATCAAGCGCAGTGTCGAACCAAGCGAATTGGCTCGCTCCCATCTGAACCGAGTTCACCTATCGGTCTCTGCCCGGCGAACTAGTTGTTCGGACGCTTGCGAGCTCAGTCATCGAGCAGCGGCTTCGTCGCTTCTTTTGTCCTCCAACATATTGAAGGCAAAGCCTCAACTTGCAGCCGGTCGTGATATCGGAAGAAAATGGCGATGGATGTAAGGCAAAGATACTCCTACGATTTGGCTTGAAGGGTTTGAAAGACAGCATCGTACATTTCCATGAAAATATCATAATGGAAACTCGAAAACTAATTTTCGTACTCTTGATAGCAGCGGCAGTGTAGTATGTCGTGACGGCAATGGAAGTGCCTGACCTTACCACGTGGCCAATTCACGATGGCAGACGCTGACTTGGTCGTCGCCTTCTCGAGAGTCCTTCACAGCGGGATCTGAGCAAATGTTGGCTTGCCTCAACCCCACTGACAACCTGTCGACGTCTTTCGAGCCAAGTGCCTCCGCCCCGAGACGGGCATCACGCGTGAGTGCTTGCAAGCTGTTTTCTTGGCACGTCGTGGTTTCCCTGGCAGGGCTCGCTTGCGGGCAGCACCTGTCGCCGGGTAGGTGTCTGCCAACCGTATCCCTTTCTACTTCAGCGCTTTCGGTGCATTCCCCGCGTAGGTCCTTTCACGCCCATCCGTCACTTGTCAAGTCTCGGTTGTGGTCACTTTCCGATTTGAGCTCGTGCGAGCAAACGGTGTATACTGTACAATCCCAGCCGACCCACGAGAAGCGATCGCCCTTCGTTTTTCTGCAAGAGAGAACGCTGGCCTATCCGTCCCTGTCGTAGGCATCACAAGATCGAGCAGCCCCTCTCTTGTCGCGATGGATGTGCGCGACAAGCTAACGTTGGCGTACCCGCAGACAACCTTGAGCGCCCCAAGTAGAGTCATCACTCCCAATGCTGTTGTCGGTCCATTCCGGAATTTCGCTGCTGGGCCCACCGTGTCTCCAGCTTCACGGGTTACCACCAATTCGGTCATGCAGCAGCAGCAGGTCTCCGAAAACTCCAATACCTTCACCAACACCTACGAGGACGCCAAAGACAAAGGTGCACTCTCCTTCATCCTTTCGTCCTCCGACTCGGAATCTGAGACGGACGAGTCCAGGGATCATGGATCCATTACGGGCACCTCAGTGGTCACACGCAAGCGAACGGCAGTGCTTTCAACTTCTGACGTCGCCGCCCCCGCTCGGAAGGGGAGTAAATTCTGCACCGTCGAGGGGTGTACCAGTCGTGCCAAGCACGCCAAGCGTTGTTGGAAGCATGGTGGATCAGTGAAATGCAAGGTGCCCGACTGTATCAACCGTGCCAAGTCCAAGGGCGTGTGCTGGTCGCACGGTGGCGGCACCGTGTGCTCGTTCGAGAGCTGCGATACCATCGCAGTGTCGAACGGATTCTGTTGGGCTCACGGTGGTGGTAAACGCTGCCAGGTGGCCAACTGCTCCAAGCCGGCGTATGAACGCACGCAGAATTACTGCCAGACCCACTACGAAGAGCTGGGTGCGGCTGGAGCGGGACCAAGCTAAGTGTTCAAGTGTTGTCGTTAGAAAAATTATAAACTGCATTCAAAGATTGACGTTTGACGTTTCCTAAAACTTGTCGAGCTACGAATTACCCCCTCATTGACTGATCAACGCGAGAAGAAGTGTTGGCGCTTAAGAGGGTGAGGAGGCACCGCGTTCTATAGTGTTTGTTAATCAGGAGTTTTGCCTATGGTACATGTGGAGCACTTCCAAGGCCACGTGTGAGCAAGAATATATCGTTTCGATGGGAAAGTCCTCACGTCGTTGTCACAGCCATCGCCACCGAAATACACTGTACGGAGATCGACATCACCAAGCTACAGCAGGGACTGAAAGGAACACAAGAATTCAAGAGAACTCAACGTGCAACCAGAGCCAGCCAAATCTGTAATAACACACCGAGACGGACACTCCAAGACCCTGCGCAAGTACACGACAATGATGTCGCTCTCACCGCATACATCCGATGAATTCGATCGGGTTCAGAGTAGTGGAACATCCGGTCGACAAGCAGGAAACGATTTCACCTTTCTCTGCATTAGGCGTGGTAAGGTTAGCATTTGTATTGTCTTAGCAACAATGATAATGCACTCATTCGCAATCACACCAGCTTTTAATTAAATCAGAGAAATGAAGACATCGAACGTGTAGATGGTTCGATAGGCGCCAAGTATCATCGATAACCGAGGTCTTGACTTATCTATTGTAATAGCCTCCCAATGAATTATGAATGTGACCTCCGTAGGATACAGCAAGACTAAGCCATCGATCTCCGTATTCTAAACATCATCGTTACGTATGAGCAAAATCTGCACTGGAAACTATATTTCTCCTTTGCTTTCGAGGTGGTAAACAGTAAACTCGGAAAAAGCTGGATGCCGGTAATGTTGTTCGGGTGACGAGTTATCCTTGCTGACAACGCAGTCTATGAGAAGTCAACGCCTAAGCGCTATGAGCAAATGAATGTAAAATCACTTGAAATATGGCATACATGTACCTCGTTGTTCACCGGGTATCTGTTATAGGTTGGTGGAGAACATGGTGACTGAAGGAAACCACGAAGGCCAGCAGATTGGTAAATGAGCTAATCTTCATCTACGTGTGATGCAAGTGCCACGAACAAGAGTTGAAATGTGATGCTGACAGATGCCGATGAATACAATTTTTGGCTGGCAATCTTCAACGGCAAGTTATCAACGGCAACTGTCTGTAGCCAACTGTTCCTTTTAGACCAATCCCGTCGGGTCCTGCTCTGATTGGCTGAAATGCATATCCGCGTGTCTCAGTGCAAGATCTCGATCTTCGGTTTTTCCCTCCAACCAAACGACTTGCGTTCACTATAGGTCGATCGAGGCGTAGTCCAAATCGACAAGAGCACGAAGGAAACAGGGAAGACAGTTCGTTTGGGGTTCTATCTACCAATATTAAGCACTGGACGGCCGGGCCCGCGACGGACAGAGGGCTGGCGGACGCAGCGCTAGTGAGGCGCGAGGAGAGGAGGCCAACAAATAACTGCGGCCTCTCGGTCTCCCCGTCCTCCGCTGCGTCCACATCTTCTTCGACCCCCTGGACACCGCCGAGAGCCCAGCTTAGCTAGCTCGCCTAAGGCTTGCCTGCTCGGCGGGGAAGTTACTCCACGTCCTGCACATTCATGTCGCCCTGGTTGGCGTCGGCGTTGTCGGGCTCCTGGTCCGACGTCCAGAGCGTGAGGTTGTCGCGCAGCAGCTGCATGATCAACGTGCTATCCTTGTAGCTCTCCTCCGAGAGCGTGTCCAGCTCGGCGATGGCGTCGTCGAAGGCCTGCTTGGCCAGGTTGCACGCGCGGTCGGGCGAGTTGAGGATCTCGTAGTAGAAGACCGAGAAGTTGAGCGCCAGACCCAGACGGATGGGGTGCGTGGGGGGCAGCTCGGCCATGGCGATGGTCGACGCCTGCTTGTAGCTCTCCAGTGCCTTGTCCGACGACTCCTTGCGCTCGTCGTCCACCTGGAACTCGGCCAGGTAGCGGTGGTAGTCGCCCTTCATCTTGTAGTAGAAGACCTTGCCCTCCTCGCTCGACGAGTTGGGGATCAGGTTGTTCTCAATGATAGTCAGGATGTCGTTACAAATGTCCACGAGCTCGCCCTCGATCTTCTGGCGGTACGCCTTGATGTGCTCGCTGCGCTCCGAGTCGCCCTTGTTCTCGATGGACGAGATGACGCGCCACGACGCGCGGCGCGAGCCGATCACGTTCTTGTAAGCCACCGACAGCAGGTTGCGCTCCTCCACCGTGAGCTCCACGTTGTGGTTGTTGGCCACGGCCTTCATGTGGTCCACCATCTCGTCGTAGCGCTCGGCCTGCTCAGCCAGCTTGGCGAGGAACACAAGGGAGTCGCGGTCCATGGTTGTCTAGAGAAGAGGAAGGGTGAGAGAGCTGACGCTTGCGCTTGAGCTTGGAAATCGGATACTGGCGACAGCAAAGGGGGGCGCGAGCCGGCCGCGCCAGGAGCAACGGGCGGGGTGAACGGCGCCGAAAGCATACAAAAATCGAGACAAACCAGGAGTGAAGGTCCGCGCGACGTCGGCCGCGAAATTTGGCGGAAATGGCCGCAGCTGCAACGCCCGTCGCACTTAGAAGGGAGAACCCGACTTTCGGCCAATCGCCGCGCGCCGAGCCAGTTGTGGCGTCGCGGAGGCTTGCAACCCCACAGCGGGCGACGCGACACCAGGCACGCAACACCGGGACCGCGCTTGAGATAACCGCTCGGCTGGCGCTGCTGCAAGCCAGGCCGCTTTCGATGGAGCAAGGCGGCGCACCCGTCCAGGAATCAGGGCGAAACCACTGCCAAAGATAGCGGCGACCAAGTTCGCGTATGTCATTGGTCAAAACTCCCTCTTTTCAGCCAATCGCCAAGCGTTAAACAGCGAACTGAAGCTGCAAGGCAACCTTCAGTTTGGCATGCATTTTGCTGCGGAAGGGCGATGCGAAAGCCTCGAGAGCGACTCCTCTGCAGTGATCTCGGCGCTGTGCTATTTTCTCCTGGCAGCTGGCGGGTGTTTACTAGCGCAGCACGCCGATGAAAAAGTTGAGCTTGTCTTGCTCCGCTTGTCTTGCTCTGTTGAAAGCTGTAGACCAGGTCTCCTAGACCCGCAGACTCGCAGTGCTCACTCCTGAGGTTTCAAAAGGCAACTTCAACTTGCACGCTGAAGAAACATGATCTGGGGGATGAGAGCTCCGCTTACGGCGGACACTCTGGCTGCGGTGCTGCGTCCGCCGTGGTCGCCGTTGACAGTCGCGGACTGGCTCTCCAACTCCCAGCCGCTCGAGTGTCTCCATAGTGGTCTCTACTCCGCTGTCGGAGTGTGAACTGTAATAGCCAGCCGAGCTCTTTCAGCAGTCTGGCCTCGCGTAGTAGACAGGACGTCGGCACACAGAGCCTATCCGAGCAGCTCCACTAGGAAAAGGAGCAGTCAGTCCGCCATGGGGAGCGCGCTGTCGATGCAAAAGTTCCTGGCCACGCCGCTGGCGGCGCAGTGGAAGTTCCCGTTCGTGGTGAACCCGCGCTTCTGCCGGCGCCGCGTGACGACGCTCGAGCTGTCGGACAACTTCTGGACGCACGCCATCGACATCAACGGCTTCGCGGTGCGCGAGGTGGACTCGGGGCGCGCGCTGTTCCGCGTCATGCCCGCGATCGACGGAGAGGTCTCAGACGGACGCACCAAGTGGCTCGTGGACGAGTACGGCATCCCCGTGGCTCACTTGACGCACCGAGACCACGCGTCGGCCGCCGCCTACGACGTGTGTCTGGGCAAGCGCCGACAGCCGCAGCCCAAGGTGCTCACGACGCTCCAGATCAAGTTTGTGCCGGGCAGAGGCGAGCCGCTGGTCGCCGAGGTGGACGACCCGCACACAGGCGGCAAAAGCCGCATCGGGTGCCACGGAATGTGGAGACAACGCGCTGCAGTGCTGTACCTGGAGCGAGGACGAGGAGGCCGAAGGGAACCAATTGCCAAAGTCTATCGCCCAGCCAGCAGCTGCATGACAGCGTTCGGAGGCAATTCGTACCACGTCGAGACGGCCATCGGAGTGGACATGGCGCTCGTGCTGCTCATCTGCGCGGCGATGGACGACGCCAGCGTGCATTTCCACAAAGCACATCGACATCCTCTGCTCGGGACGTCCGGCATTCAGTAGATATTAACGCAAACTGCAGCGTACGGAATGAGCTCGCTAATAGTATAAATATTTGTTGTGAGTTATACGCCAAGGCTTTCGGGTTTTCAAGGCGTTCAAGTGAGGAGCTCAAGAGGTTTGACGCACTGGACGGGGATCAATGGTCTGGAGAATGTCAAGGTGCTTCAGTCGCCCAAGATGGTCATGGCGAGGTCATCGTCGACGTCAAGGCATTGGCTGCTCCACTTGGACGGGTGCGAGCTGCCGAATGTGTCGAAGTCCAGGTCTTCGCCCTGTTCCATGGCTTCGTACGCTGCAACGGTCAGAGGACTGATCTCATCGGCGCGCTGTAGACAGCGACCACAGAACGGCAACTTGAAGCGAGTGACTTTGCGGCGGAAGGGCAGCGCGAAGCGCATCTGACGGTAGTCGATGCAGCTTCCACAGATGCGCTCGTCACAAGCACTGCACTGTCGTTCAGCTCGATGCGGCCAGTGACCAAAGGAGCGGAAACACTCGGCACAGCAGCCTCCTGCTTTGGCGTTGGCCAACGTGGGCTGGCTGGAATTTAGCAGCCACGCGAGCTTCTTGCGCTCGGCGCAACGTACGAGGCGGTGAAGGCTGTGCATTTTTGCTAGTGCTCCGCCGAGGAGTACACCGTCTTGAGACGTGGAGCCCAGCATGAAGACTTCCATGACATCAGGAGATGGCTCGCGATACACGTAGCAGTACGAGATGACGGCTTGTCGTCTGCCATTCTTGCTGAAGCCACCGAAACCGGGAACCTCCACCGACTGCAGTAGTTCATAGCCAACTCGTTCACCGTTTCCGAGCTGCGTGATACCTGTGGACTCAATGTAGACGGTCTCTATTGCGCGTGAGGAGAACAGTTTGCCAGACGCCACTTTTGCTGCAGTGGCACCACTGCGCAGCCCTCTCCACCTCAACGTGCACGACCGCAGTGGGTTGTCGTAACTGGGCGATTCCAAAGACGCTGCTAGCAATCTCTCGTCCACCAGGTTGTCACCGAGATACGACGCTCGCAACCGAGTGGCCTCTTCTGTAGAGCTCTGCAGCCCGAACATGGCCGACTCGAGATCACCCGGGAACGTGCCCACCATCAGCGTAGCAGGCAGAAGCTTGACATTGTCATCGTCCGCTAACCGCGAGCCGAGTTTGCGTTTGCTGCCCAGTCTCCAACGAGCTCGGCGTTCCTTATACATGTTGACATCACGAGTGTGAGCTACACGTTTCCAGCGGGTGGGGTCGATAGCTGACGGATGGCGCGAGCAGTTGGCGTAGTGTCTCGACATGTGCACAGCTTCTTGAACGAACGAGTCGCTCATACTAGCAGTGCTGTGGTCTCTTCCGGTGACAGCGCGTCTGGTTGGACGTACATTGAATCCTGCTGCTTCATGGCAGGAATTGAAAGTGCGTTGGCTAGTGCAAAAAGAGGAATGGGGACGATCTCGGTGTTCCGCCTCTGGGTGAATCGGGTGAGCTCCACGTTACTGCCTCGCTCAAGTGCTTGGCGGGTGGCAGATGTCACTCGCTCGCCCCCGTCCACGAAGACGAAGGCCTCGAGTTCCTCTTTCCACCCACGTCCGCCGTTGCGAAGGTTTCCTTCGTGCGACGCGAATTGGACAGCCTCGAGTTCAGATGGTCCCAGTTGGTGATTGACGCCGCTGCCCGCTTCCGGCCATCGGGCACCTTGTTGCCACTTTCGCGTGGATGAAGTCCCGCGTGGCAGCTTCGGTCCGACTGCGTCCTCCGGCGACGGCCATGAAGAGGCCCAGAGCAATCCATTGCCAGTCAAGTTTGGCATCTTAGTCCACCATTAGGGCGCTTTTCGCCAAGCTGCCACACGGAATGAACAGTTTGCGAAGAGCTCAGCCATCAACTTCGGCGGCACGTACGAGCTATAGCGCGATACTGGTCTTGCTGACCCCATGAGCGCATGGGTGGATGGCTTTAGTGGTCGCGGTGCCGGAGCGAATGATAAAATCCACCGCAACGGATCCCACGCGAAGCAATTTGATGCACAGTATTCAGGGAATCAACTCACTTGGTAGTGAGACTCTAACAGCATGCCCTGCAGACCAACGCGTGCAAAGCTTAAGAGCTCCTGCTCTGCTACCGAGATCGCTTTGCTGAAGTTCGGCCCGAACGGGGACCAGCGAGAACTGCGGTGTGGTGTGTACACTGCGAAGTGGGTTGAAGGCGGCCGTCCTAACAGATTGACTACGGGTCCGGGCGAGTGCTCGGCGTTTGTCATGTTCTTTTCATATTAGTGAAGAGTTCAAACTCTTTGTGCGGTGCTACGTATATTGGATTTACACACGACTGCTGATATCCGAGAGAGTTCCTACGATGGGCGAGTGCACCATGGTGTACACTGGACTGTGCAAAGTCTGCTTGCTCTTGGATTCGAGATCGCTCTCATCTTGCAGAGATTGAACTCCCGCGAAATTGACTTGAAGAGCGTCAGGGTCATCGTGATCCAGTCGCAGCGGGTGCGTTTTCGGGTTGTACATGATGTAGAGAACTAAATTGACAAAGCCAACCGATAGACACATGACGTTGCCCGAGAACAGGAACCAGCTCGAGATCATGGGGCAGTACACGATCCACATGACGTTGTTCAATGCACCAACAGCCACCATCGGGATCGGGATGAAGGCCGCTGACTTGTGACGCACCACCTTCCTCATCCGCTCAAATGGTGAGCTGTACATGCTGACACCAGCAGAGACGCCTAGAATGCCCATGGTTGTCTCCACTCCGTCTTTTGACTGGTTGGTGTAGCCTGCATGACCCAAAATCGCGTACACAGTGATGAGGCCTAGAATGGTGGCGCCAATGGTGATCCGTTGTAGGGCTTTCTTGCGATCCCGGGCGAAGCAGAAGAACGTGGTAACGTAGATGATGGCGAGGATGTCGGACGTGAGGAAAGTGGCGAATACAGGGAACCAGTTCTTGGTGATGATACCGTGCAGCATCCAGACATGTCCGTTGGCCACCATACACACAAGAGGAAGCACGGATGCGATGCCCGTGTCCCTCTTCTTGTAGATTCGATACATCGACGGCACCATGCTCAGAGTCACGGAGACGGAAGTGATCGAAGATAACACCCGGAAAAGCGTCTCCACGACAATGTTCACCATTCTGGTTGGATCTTGGATTGAAAAGTAGACACTTGGGCTGAACGATGCAAATTGTAGAGTGATAGTTTGGTGTTGTTGTGCTAATGCTTTTGCTGTCCACTTGTTAAAATCTCTGCACAAACTCAGCAAATTGATTGACTGACCAATCAACAGGTTTGATGAGCGGTTTGTTGGTAAACGAGGACATCTGGATCGCGGAGCGCAATCCGCGAGATTAGATGAGCGACTTCAGTGGTCGGCATGCTTCAACTCAAGACAAGATGGAGTCTTGAGTACACTGCAGTACTAAAATTGCATTCGAGTGGAGCGCCATCGGGAGTCGCTGCCACTGACATAAGGCTGCTTGCCAACGAGACTGCGTTACCGAACGAACCATGAGCGACAAGAAGTGCTAACTGCAACCCCCACGTGAACAAGCAAGATAGATGGTCATGCTTCTAAGTTACTTTACCGTCGACGGCACGTGTGTCGTCCAGTGCTGTCAAGTCTAGCCGAACGGCATCCATGCTGTCACTTGTCTGAAGTCCGGCTCAACGCTCAAGTTGAGATGAACACTCCGCGGACAGACAACAGGGCTTGACTGGCCGAGGTCTCCATCCGTCGCTTCACCATCTTCAAGCACAGCCCACCAAAGCCGTAGCCCTCGCGGTCAGTCAGTCTTCATCTTGCATCGTTGAGGGCGGGTCACCACGGCCCAGTCCAGGACCCCAGCAGGCATCCGATCAGAATGGTGAACGCTGTCGTGGAGACGCTCTTCCGCGTATTGGCATCGATCACTTCCATCTCCGTGACTCTGAGCATGGTGCCGTCGATGTATCGAATCTACAAGAAGAGGGACACGGGCATCGCATCCGTGCTTCCTCTTGTGTGTACGGTGGCCAATGCACACGTCTGGATGTTAGACGGCGCCATTGTCAAGAACTGGTTCCCTATGTTCGCCACTTTCCTCACGTCCGACATCCTCGCCATCATCTACGTCACCACGTTCTTCTGCTTCGCCCGCGACCGCAAGAAAGCTCTGCAACGGATCACCATTGGCACCACCATTCTAGGCCTCATCACTGTGTATGCGATTCTCGGCCATGCAGGCTACACCAACCAGTCGAACGACGGAGTGGACACAACGCTGGGTATCCTGGGCGTGCTGGCTGGTCTCAGCATGTTCAGTTCCCCGTTCGAGCGGATGAGGAAGGTGCTACACTACAAGTCGGCGGCCTTCATCCCAATCCCGATGGTGGCCGCCGGAGCACTGAACAACGTCATGTGGATTGTGTACTGCCCCATGATCTCGAGCTGGTTCCTGTTCGGAGGCAATGCCTTGTGTCTACTGATCAGCTCCGTCAATTTAGTGCTCTACATGGTGTACAACCCCAAGACGCACCCGCTGCGACTGGATCAGAATGACCGAAATGACATTCCAGACGACAGCGACTTGGAATCTAAGAGAAAACAAACTTTACACAGTCCAGTCTACAGCGTAATGCCCTCGCCCATTGCAGACGTCAGCACTCGCGTGTAAATCGAATTAAACTACTTTTCACATCACATCACCAACTTCGACTTGAACTTTCCTTCTCCTTCTACTTCCTCCATATAACTTGGATTCACTATGACGTCTTAGGAGATAGCGCTAACGAGCCAGCGCAGATGCCTTCCGCCGATGCCGCCAGCTGGTGCTGCAGAGCTCAAAGCTCAAAGACTTGTAGAGTCGAGGCCAGGCCATTTCCCAACCTCCTTCTTATCCTTCAGTTAGAAATACCATGCAAGTGGCGTCGAGTCCCGCCCCGGAAGACGAAGTGCGGCCGTCGCACGCGCTCAACTCGCGACTGTCGAACGTCGACCACTTCACGCCCGTGAGCGATGAATTGGGCGCCACGCAAGTTCTCGGAGCCACTCAGGGACCTCGTCCGTCCATGATGGCGTCTGTGATGAGACCGTCCTCCATGATGCGGCCGTCGGTGGTCACGGACCTGAGCAACAACTTCTCGGAGGCCAAAATCCACGACGCCCACGTGCAGGTCTTCTCCAGCGACGTGCTCATGGAGGGGAACTCACCAAGAAAGGCGAGGCTGGGCTGCAGACGTGGAAGAATGTAAGTGTACGTTGAAACGCTTTTATAGTTCTATTTCTATTCCGTTAGTATGTGCTATTTAGAAACGCATTTCTAATGGAAGTATTTGTGCGCAGCGGATCTTCGTACTGCGTGGCCAGGAGCTGTCGTATTATACCATTG
The DNA here is from genome assembly GCA_032158285.1 of Phytophthora sansomeana. Taxonomy (NCBI): domain Eukaryota; phylum Oomycota; class Peronosporomycetes; order Peronosporales; family Peronosporaceae; genus Phytophthora; species Phytophthora sansomeana. The sequence continues at coordinate 94,627 of JAPDHH010000239.1, forward strand.
ACAGCAAGCAGCGCTACGGCGCACTCAAAGGCACGTGGGACATTACCGGCGCGTCCGTGGAACGTCAGGACAATTTGTCCTTCACTTTGAAGTTGGCCAATGGAAGTACGCGGAGTATCGGAGCTCCTAATGTGCAGACGCTCATGGACTGGATGACGGCCATTGCCGTCGCAGCGGAAGCTCACGTGGTGGAGCCCACGACGGATTTGTCCCATGTGGACCAGAGCCGCACCACGCACATCATTTTCGTGCGTCACGGCCACTACGCGAGCTCGCAGACGCCGTCCGCGGACATGCATGGACCTCTGACGGACTTGGGGGTGCAGCAGGCGCGTGCCACTGGCAGATTCCTTCACCATTACTTGTCCGAACGCATGGTACTCAAGCGGTACCCAAAGTTCCCAGTGTACCATAGTGGTGTACGTCGAGCAGTGGAGACGGCCGAGCGGATTGGAGACGCCTTCCCTTCTGGAGCTCTGCAGTTCCGAGAGAACAAACTGTTCCGTGAAGGCTGGCCAGGCAACCCGCTGCCACACGGCAACCGCCAGCAATTGGCCAGAGAGAAGCTGGACAACATGGTGTCGGACTGCGCCCGTCTCAAAATGGCGTATCGGACCATGTTCCGCCACTTGATCCCGCAGGACCTGGAAACGGAGGAGCGTCCACTGAGCGAAGAGGATACAAAACGCTACGCCAACACGTTCGGCATCCGCTCGACGCAGACCCGCGCCAACGACCGCTTCCGCGTCGTCGTGTGCCACGCCAACATCATCAGGTGGTTCGTGTGCATGGCGCTGGGCGTGGACCCCGACGGCACCTGGGGCCGCATGCGCTACAACCACTGCGGCATCACAGCCATGGAGATCGACAGCGTCGGCAACGTGCAGCTCACCTACATGAACCAGACGGGGCACCTCGAGACCACGCAGCTCTCCGAGGTGTAGCGAAGTTACCTATTGCCTACGGACCCGAGCCTCGCTCCGTAGTAGTTGTGGACTTTCGGTGTGAATGGTATATCGAGAAACAAATATGGATACGTTCGTTGACTCTATTAGTTTGTCTTTAGCGTCGACTTTGCGTCTTGAAATTGCTTGGGTTTCCAAAGTCAAACATGTGCTTTGCAGTGTACTTCAGCTCCACTACTACACAAGAGTAAGGGTACAAATCAATTGAAGCAAGTTGAAGTGAGCTCCAATCGCTTGAAAAGTTAAACCAGTGCGCTATATTTTTTTTGCAGCAGGGCTGAACATTTGACACGATGTGCTAAATGCAGTAGCCAGCTCCAGTCGCTGTCTACACGTCGATGGTTCGATGCCCAGACTGTTGTTCCGTCTAGAACTTGAACACCTGCTTGCTCGTGTAGCCGATCTCCTTGAGCAGACCCTTGAGCTCGCCCTGGCTGCGGTCGGGGGCCTTGTTGCCCGAGATGGCGTCCATCATCGGGGGCGGACCGCACACGCCAATGAGACTCTCGTCCGACGGGCCAGGCAGCAGCTTCTCAATGAGCTCCTTGGTCACGTAGCCCGTGTAGCCCTCCCAGTTGGCCTCGGCCTTGTCCAGCACGTAGTGCACCTGGAACTGCGGGTACATGTACTGCAGCGCGTCCAGCTCGTCACGGAGGATGATGTCCTTCTCCGTCTGGTTGCAGAAGACGAGCACCACCTGCGTCGAGTCGTCGGGGTTACGGCAGATCTCCTTGACCACCTGCAGAGCAGGGGTGATGCCCGAACCACCGCACAGGAAGCCAATGCTCTTGTACTGGTTGGGCTTGTACTCGAACTTGACGAACGGACCCTTCATGGCCAGCTCGTCGCCCACGTTCAGATTCACAATGTGCTTGCTGAGCTTTCCATTGGGGTACCCCTTGACCACGAGCTCCAGCTCACCCTTCTCGGCGTTCGTGTTCGTGGGCGTGTACGGGTGGATCACGTTCTTGCCGTCCACGTTGGCCTTGGCCATGAGGCAGCTGGCCACGGTGATACCCATCTCGTGCTCCTTGCTGGGCAGCGCAAACACGAGGCGCTTGGTGTCGTGGGTCACGTCCTCCACCTTGGTCACCTTGAAGGAGCGGAACTCCTTGGGGCTCAGCGCCACCTTGGGCTCGCCCTCGTTGCGCGCGGCAGACGAGAAGCTGGCCAGGCCGAGGGCCGCGGTCGCGGACGCGGCAGCGCCAATGGGCTGGCGAGAAGCAGAGCGAAGCACCGAAGAGAACATACTTGATGGGATGGCGGCGGAATTCGTACTGACGGTCCGTTCTTCCTTCACCCCTCGTTCAAAAGAGACCGTCCTACCTTTGCGAAACGGCCCGTCATCTTCATTGGCTGCGAGCGTCGGCGAAACGATTTGATTGGCGGGCTAAACTACAAGCCAATCACTGTGTGTTGACCAGCGCATTGCGTAAGCGGTCGAGATGACTCCAAGTCGTGTTCGAGTGCGCTTGGTGTTGCAAGGGCTGCTTGGACTGGCGCTCTGCGCGGACGCTAGGAAGGCAAGGGAAGTCGTGTTCACGGAGACGTTAATGGAGAAACGGATCAGTTAAACGAGAAGGAGTCGGCGGCGGACCAGTCTCCGCCCTGAGAGCGCGCCAGAGAGAGGCGCCCGATCTTGGCCGGCTTGGCGTGTCGGCGGTGCGAGACCTTCGTCGATGTGCGGCGCTTGACGACGCCCTTGCTGCGCTGACCTACCTGCTCATAGACACGATTAGCTCTTTGCATCGTGATCAATCGAGTTTCTCGGCGTACCTTTTGGTGCTGTTGCTCCGTAGCCGTCACTTGGCTTGGGAAGGACGACGCTTCCGTACCAGAGATCGTCTTTGCTGGGTTTGCGTTGCTGCCATCCAGTGCCTCGGCGAGATTATCTTCGCACCCGACTGGAGAACCAAGAGGGCCGTGACTTGGCACTTTTTCGTCAGCAGGATTCGGCTGAGTGCTTGGGGCTTCAACGACCACAGGAGCTGGGATTTCAGGGGTGACGCTTGCCGCTTTCATGGCGATTGGGTGATTCTTCGCTGCGGCCGATGATATTCCCGCCTTCTGTGCTGGCGTTCGTCGCTTCAAACGGGTACGGCGTGTTTTACTGTCACTGTTCAGGCTCACCCGCTTTGAGATAGTTGACGATGCAGCAGTTGATGTGTCAACGGTGAAGATGTCTGATAACTCGTTGTCGGTCCGAGGTGAGTCATCCGCTAGGTTTAACCCCGGTGCGAGTTGTCGTCGAGCTGACTTTGGTGCTTTCTTCGGTACAACCTGCTTTGGCACCACCTTTGCCTTCCGTTGTGTTGGCTTCTTCAATGAACGCTGTTCGGCGACTGGTGCCTGCAGAAGAGAAATGTGAGACTACAACAATGCAAATGCAATTTCGAGCCGTAAGTACACACCTTCTCCTGTTCACTAATTGGACGCTGAAGCCTTGTTGGATCGAACTGTTGGCTCTCCACCTCGCTCATTTGCTCAGGCACCATATTCTCCTTGTTCTCTCCTACTTTGGGTCTCGTCGCAGATGCAGGAAGAGTGTTCTTTTCGCCTCGTGTTTTAACTGAAGAGATTGCTGCGCTCTTTGCTTTGATATCCGCCTCCAGTGCTCGTAGCTTTGTCAGCTTTGCGTTGTATTGTCTTTCCTAAACAAGCAAATTGGTTGTTAGTTCTGGATGAATCGACTGATTGATGGATCAAATGACTTCAACACCTTTTGCCGTAGAACCTTGCCGTACTTTGTGCGGGTGTCACCCGCCAAAGCATCATATCTCTCGTTTAACTGTAAGTTCGACAAGTTAATAAATGTGCGTGCCCATAGTGATCATATCAACCGTACAATTTCCCCCTTGCTCGCAATTGCTGAATCGACTTTGCCCGCGTCTCTTGTTTCCCAGCCATCGATCTACACGAAGCAAGCACTCAATAGCTAGAGCGATTGCGTTGCAGGAATGTTTTACCCCACTTGCACGTACCTCTCGGTTCAACAGGTCAATAAGATTTTCCGCATCTTCAACCACGAAGGAGCTCAGGTACTTCTCGCGTATTTCGTCGATGCGATTTTTCACAGCGGTCTGCGTTGCCGTGAAGCTATTCTTCATTGTGGCGAGTACTTTGCGCAGTCGTCGAGTCTCGGTGTCCAATTCAGTGCAAGATGAACGCAACTCCTCCATCTCCATTTCCTGCGCAGCTTGCAATTGTTGGGAATGCTCAAGACGTCGCAGCTCTTGATCCAGCGATTCTTGTACGCTCAGCAGTTCTGCGTCAACAAGTTCTTGAGTAGCTGCAGCCTTCGCCACGTCTTCTCGCTTCGCGTCCACTCTGCCATTCCACTCTGCTAGCACCTTTGTCTTTTGGGCGACCTTCTTGTTGATAGATGCCAACTTTTTATTCCTTGCGGTGATGGCACGTTCCACAGTCTTCATTTGTTTACCAACATCCTTGATCTGGTCTTCAAGGGCAGACATTGCTTGTGCGTGGTCTTCAAGAAGTTTTTGGTAAGCTATAATACGCAGGACTGTTAGAACAACATCACGACACATTTCTTATAGATAAAGCATACCAGCCTCATCGGCAGCTTGAGTTTTCGAAGCCTCGTTTCGCTCGTGTTCAAGGCGCACGCGCTGGCGTTCTAGCCAAGACAACTGTTCACCTTTAGCCTGTTCAAAGGGAGTAAAGCTAGTGAAGCGGCTGAAGTTTTGACGCATCACAGTAGGTTGTATTACCTTGATGCTGGACTGTGCAATAGCCAGCATATCCTTTTCTTGCTTCTTCCGCAATGCTAGTTCACGCTTGAAGAATTTGGCGCTGGTTATTTCCTCCTAACATTATACATTAAATCCAGAGGGAGCATGTAAGTAGCTCCAACACGCAAAAATTGGAGGTGATTGGCACCTACGTTAAGATGCTGCAGTCGTGTTTGCAGATCTTTTGCTGCTTCGAGAACTTCTTCATCTGCAGAACACGTCGCCTGCAAAATATTTCGAGTAAGTACTTTCCAGTCTTGTAAATTGGCAACAACCAAGTCGAGTTCTCGTACCCCGTTGCTTTCGAGCAATTTGTGAAGCTCTCGCTGTTCACTGCTTATGCATCACAACTTCTTGTAAGTATGGTCTGTAGAAAGTTTTCCAAGAATTGTAGAACCTTTTAGCTGCTTCGTTTGCAACTGCTAGTTGCAGATGCTCTTCATGTGCCATGGCCTTGCAGTTTTGCCAGACCTGGATAGCGCACACAAAGGGATACCACCGATTACGGACTCATCAAGCAAAATCTGCAGTGGCATACCGTTTGCAAGTCTGCAACTACAAGCTTTTCCATTTGCAAAGCAGCAGTGGTCGTTTCCAGGTGTGTTGTCTCGCTCTGAGCACTCTGGCTAATGGCACTGAGCCGCTTATCTTGTTGGATAAGCTCAGCTTGATCATTCTGCATTCAAGACAAAAAAATACGACAAGGATGTTGTAAGTGACCGTAGCAACGATGCTGTGCAAACTACCAGTGCGGTTTACCTCGAAGTTCCACTGAGTCGAACGGATATCTTCGTGCTGCAGAAGTAAAGTACCACGCACTGGGCCATTATACTGCGTAAGCTATAACACCGACACACGTTGTGCATCTTGTGAGCTTCATACCTTCGTTCAAGTGTTCCTCCTTCACTCTCAACGTTTCTGTATCGAGCGCAGTTCGCTCTTCAAGTGTCATACAGTCTTGCTCAAGCGCAGCGTGCTTGTCCGTTAGACCAATCAAAATATCTTTCAGCACGCCGCACTTCTCAGCAGTGGCGTCCAGCTCGTTGACCCCGATGGTATCGCAAAATCCGGGCTTGTCGGCCGCAACTTTCTCCTGATCTGCCTCTAGTAGCGTCCGCAGTGACACCAGCTTTTCTCTCCGAAGTCGACTCCTTTCCCTGTGACAACAGCAATCGAATCATTAGAGCGTGTCTACTTCGAGGACGGCAACCGATACGGCAACAACGCACTGCAGCTGTCCGTTAGTAGTGAGTAGGTACTCGTGGCTCTCTCGCAAGCTGCACAGCATCTCGTTGCGCTGGCTCAACAGCTTCTCCTGTTTGGCGGCCTCCATTTGCAGTATCTTTTCCTTCTTTGCCACTCTGCATACAAACAGCAAGTCAAGTTCAAAATGCGCCGACAGAGCTTCAACACGTAGCCACTCACAGACTCAGCGACACCGGGACGAGCGTCTTCGCGTCCTGCGACGCCGACACGCCCTCCGTGGCGTCAGTAGTCTCCAGCATCTCTGTCTTTGCTTCCCTCTCTCGCTGCAGCTTCTGGGCCTTGCGTGGCGCGCGGCAAATGCGGAAGTGAGCGGCATCCAGTGCGGAATGGCTCCAGAGTGATGGTCTCCACTTCAACTTTGACCTGCCATACAAATGCCAAGTCTTTTATCAGCTATACAAAATCCAAGATAGTCGCGCTTCGTAATCAGAGCCCCTCGTCAGTCTCGACAGTCTCGACACTGCTGCAACGAGGAAGGCCATGATCCCCCGCATTCTGTGGCACATGGGGGCGGGCGTGCTGCGCCGCAAGCTCACGCCGCAGCCTCCTGGCGCGCTGCTGCGATACCCTGGCGTCTGGAAGACGCGGGCGTCGCTGAAGGACTGCAACTTCACGGGCACGCTGCCGGAGAACGCATACTACCGCAGCATGGAGCTGGCGATCTGGTACGGCTGCGGCGTCCAGGGCATTCTGCACGCCTGCGCGCGCAATCGCTGGTACTTTGTGTTCGGGTCGCAGGGGATCCGCCACTTCAAGGACATCAAGCTCTTCCAGCGCTACGAAGTGCACACGCGCAACGTGTACTGGGACGACGACTGGCTCTTCCTCTTGGCACAGTTCAAGTGCCCCGAGACGGGCGAGATCTTTGCGGAGGGGCTTTCCCGCTGCATGTTGCGCCACGGACGAGACCGAGTGGACTCGCGGCTGCTATACAAGGAAATGGGCGTGGACGGGTTACCCCAACAGCACGAGATGCCGGAAGTCATTCGCAAGTTCCTGCAGTGGGACGCGGCGACGGAAGTCGACATGAAGCAGACGGCTGAAGCCAATGCTGCTGCATATGCGTCCAGTAGGAAGCCCAGCGTCTTGTCGGCGCACTCAATGAATCTACCGTTCCAAGGTCACGTGCACGGACACCACATGAAGGGAGACGCCATGTGAGAACGACGTCGGACATGTTGGTTGCTGAGTGCTGGCAGATCAGGTGGCGCAGACGTTTACGAATTGTGATCTTCATTAAAGGGTTAATCACGATGGGGTTTTAGACTAACTAATGCTTGGTAGTGTTGTTTGTGACGGAGTGAATGCTACGCTTAACCTGTTGGGAAGTTTTACATGTTGTGCTACTGAGTGTGATCGATAGCATTCTCCGGCTTTTAGTTGATGGAGAACAAGTAGTGATCACTCAAAAGTATGGTTCATGAACATGCATTAGCCTTAGACACGAGAGCTGGCGTCCGAAGGTGCCTCCGTTACTGGTGAGCACACTGCGTTGTAGGCCGCCGGACTCAGTTTGCTCTTTACGTTGACGTTACTGTCGTCTGGAATCGGTGAAATCGCGTTGGACATGGATACGGGCTCCACTTCAGTGGGGTTGGCTTCAAGCGCGTCCGCGTCGTTTTCGTCAGGGCGGAGCGGGTGCGTCTTCGGGTTGTAGATGACGTACAGAATCAAGTTCACCGCGTTGACCGACAGACACATGACGTTACCAGCGAAGAGGAACCAGCTCGAGATCATGGGGCAGTACACAATCCACATGACGTTGTTCAGTGCTCCGGCGGCCACCATCGGGATTGGGATGAAGGCCGCCGACTTGTAGTGTAGCACCTTCCTCATCCGCTCGAACGGGGAACTGAACATGCTGAGACCAGCCAGCACGCCGAGGATGCCCAGCGTTGTGTCCACTCCGTCGTTCGACTGGTTGGTGTAGCCTGCATGGCCGAGAATCGCGTACACAGTGATGAGGCCTAGAATGGTGGTGCCAATGGTGATCCGTTGCAGAGCTTTCTTGCGGTCGCGGGCGAAGCAGAAGAACGTGGTGACGTAGATGATGGCGAGGATGTCGGACGTGAGGAAAGTGGCGAACATAGGGAACCAGTTCTTGACAATGGCGCCGTCAAGCATCCACACGTGGCCGTTGGCCACCATACACACGAGCGGCAGCACGGATGCGATGCCAGTGTCCCTCTTCTTGTAGATTCGATACATCGACGGCGTCATGCTGAGCGTGACGCAAACGGATGTGATCGATGCCAATACGCGGAAGAGCGTCTCCACGGCAAAGCTCACCATTGTCGCTCGGGTCTTGGACTTAAAAGGAGAGGAGCGCTTTTTGCATGGATGTCTTCAGTGAGCGCTGTGACTCAAGTCGAGGAATGAGCTACGAGGTCAACGATCTGCATGAAATGCGACAGCGGTGCCATCAAGTGTGTGTTTGAAGGTGTTGTGCAAAGCCACGACTCGAGCTGGTTGTCGGCCAGTCAAAAGCGAGTTGTATGGCCGCGGCGGTGTTCATCTCAACCTGCGTCCTGAGCCGGAGCGGGCGAGGTCCTCTCAACCTGCATTTTGCCGAAAAACGTGAATGAGGAGAAGATTACGGTGGCCGGCCGGGTTTAAGACCGGATAGCACCTCGAGGCGATACAAGGGACGAACCCGCCAGGGATAATGCGATTCCTGCTGGGATTTTTGCGGAACCCTGTCAACTAAGTAACCTTTACGCTCAGCTGGAACGAACCGAAGCGGTCTGAAGCGCGAAACACCGATTTTTAGGTTCTCGGTTTCAAAAGCCCTTTCATTCGAAGCTGAAAAAAAAAATGACAGTTTTTCGTCTTCGCTTGAAAAACCTCGCGAACCAGCGAACCAGTTTGGCTAGTTCAGGTTTTTCAGGTTCGTTCTGGAGCGATTGTTTGTCTCAGGCTTGTGATAGCAAGCGGTTTCAAGGTCAAATTACGAGCAACTTCATCCGTTTCAAACGTGTTCACGACTCGTAGCAACGATCTCAAACGAACCATTTAAACCTCGAGAACCTGGTTCTCGAGGTTTTACCGGTTCGCGCGAAATCACGGGAACCAAGGTTCTTATTCTCTTCGTTCCAGCTGAGCCTTTATGTTCGTTATTAATAACAAACTGCCTTTGCTCTTAGCGCTGACGGTGGACTGTCGAATCCGGTAAAATATATGGGTATTGATTATGAATCTGGTAGATTTGATTTTTCAACCGGCCACCCAAAATAATATGGGCTCGCTCTCCTACTTTTGCAGGTTTGGCGGCTACTCATGGCTATATCTATAATAACTCTGAGTAAATATAGGTGTTTACTGTAATCGCAACGTACCCCATAATTGTAAAAAGTGTAACCGGGGGTACGAAAGCTGAAAGACACCAACGCGGCATGACCAAACTGCACCAACGCCGCCGAAGGCGGGATGGCCCACTACCGAGCGAAGCGAGTTGCTCCCCCTCCGGGGTAGGTAGAGGGGGTATAGGGTTCATGCGCAAAGGGTAGGGGGTATAGGGATCAGGGTGTAGTATCTTGTTGCAGCAATGAAATCATGCGTGAACGATTTCTGGCGCTTAACGTCCGTGTGTGAAGCACGCGGCGTTAAACCCAGGCCGAAGACTGAGTAGAACGATACCTGGTGTACATGTATAAAGTCTGTGTGAGTAGAACTCAGCCTTAAACTTGGCAAAGCAGCCTCAGAAGCAAACTAACCGCCTCAGCCTGCATGAGTGACTGCTTGAAAGTGAATTACACGGTCGGTTAAGCTCTCCCAAGCTTAAAACGCAGCTTGAATTGCCCATTAGTGCTCGTTGAATCCGAGATCTGCTTCAAAAGAGCCCGGAGTTCAAATACGAGAAGCGTATGGCGACCCCCGTGCTCACCAAGAAACATAAGGAAAATCGCCTCAAGTAGGCGCGTGAGAAGGTGACCTGGGACGCTGCAAAGTGGTCAAAGGTCGTCTTCTCTGATGAGAAGAAGTTTAATTTAGATGGCCCTGACGGCCTACAGTTCTACTGGCACGATTTGAGGTTCGAGCCGCAGGTCTACTCACGCCGCCAAAATGGAGGAGGAAGTGTGATGGTGTGGGGGGCATTTTGTGCCGAGGGAAAGAGCGAGTTGGTGATTTTGGAAGGTTCGCAAGACAGCGAACGCTATATCTACACGTTGTCGGAATATTTGCTGCCGTTTTTGGATCGTGTCTACGGTCGAGAGTGCATTTTCCAACACGACAACGCCTCGATACATTCATCCCGGGCCACGAAAGGCTTTCTTGAGGAAGAGAACGTGACTGTTATGGAGTGGCCAGCGAAGTCGCCAGACCTGAATCCTATCGAGAACATGTGGGGCGTGCTTGCACGCGCCGTGTATGCAAATGGGCGTCAATTTGAGACTAGGGACACTCTGATTGCGACTACCAAGACGTGCTGGGAAGAAATCACGTCTGAGTACATGAAGAAGCTACTTGGTTCAATGCCTAAGAGGTGCGTAGAGGTGCTAGAGATTCATGGGGCGAAGACAACGTACTAGATAGCTGCTAGGACAGTCAGGGTTTCGAGAAACGCAAGAAATAACTAGTGGCAGTATACTTACCGCCGTACGTGTTGAAGTTGAAGTTGACATTTCTGACGATAACATAATGAGTTTTCATTGAAGTCGAGTGAAAGAACCGCCATTCGCTTCGTTTTAATGTGTGCTTTCTATTGGTTCTAGCTGTGCGTTTGAACAGTTATTATTGGTTAAAATTCCGCGAAAACACTGGGTGGCAGTATAATTACCGCCCGCACTGTAATACCCCTTCTTTTGATTTTGGGCCTGCCTCTTTTGCTGGGTCGATTGGTCACTAGTAACCGGGGTAACCATTGCATTAGTGACTGCTCGAGACTATACTATTTATAGTAACAGGTTGAAAAAAATGTAAAAGTACCAGGTTCTAAATCTCCACCCAAAATATATGGCATGAGATCGGCTGCAAACGTCAATTGGTGCGCGCCACCACCCAACTTTGCATTGGCGAGTTGACCCCCTAGTGGTTTTTATAAACTGCTTCGAGTTGCTGCGCGAGGAATCCGTTGCGGTGACCGGTGAGTGGACAGTCGAATCCGGTAAAATATGGCATGAGATCGGCTGCAAACGTCAATTTACAACGAGGAAAATGTATCATTGGACTAGCTTGTGACAGTATTTTTCTGCTGCTTGATGAAATCCTTGTATCCGTACCAAACCAGTCTGTCCGGGTTCTTCGTCCACGTATCCTTGTTCATGTTCAGCATTTTCCAGATCTGGTTTTGCTTGGCTCCTTCCGCGTACCACATTTTGAACTGCGCAGTTTGCAAGTCAGTAGCCATTTTACTCGTGCTGGGCACGTGCTTCGCGGCTTCGAGCCCCTTTGCCAGCAATTCGTCTCCGTATGCGGTCGTCATGGTGTAGATCAGCGATGTCTCCTTCCCGGGATTTTTCTGGTTGAACATGTTCAAGTACGTCACGAAAGTGTCCAAACTCGGGTTGGCAAGCATCTTGCTGACTCCTTGATCAAGCTTGAACAGGTCGAAGATGTCGTCGACGGACTTTTCCTTGGTTATCCAGCCCTGCATTTGTGCCGTCTGCAGTTTTGTAGCGATCTCCGAAGAGCGAGGCACCTTCATCGCCGCTTCAAGCATCTTTGCCAGCGCTTCGTCACCGTATCGAGCTGTAAGAGCCGTGACCACGGCTGCTTCTGGGTCTTTCCTGTTCACCAAGTTCATGTACTTGACCCAGAGCGAGAAGCGTCGGCTGGCAAATAGATCGTCCACCTTGTTCAGCCGGAGGAGCACAAACGCAGCGTTCGCAGATTTCCCTTGGACTTGTTGCCACATTCGTTTCATGCTCTCGGACATTTTTGTGGCTCCGGTCTTCAAATTCGACAGCATCGACACGCTAGCGGCCCTGCTTTCTGTGTCACTTTTCTCCATTGGACTCGAAACTCGCAACGTTCGACTGGTACCAGCATTGGCCTGGTTCGTAGAGATTAACTCGGTCACTTCCAAACTCAAGTCTGTAGTCGCGGAAGTGACTTTGAGTGTAGCGACGAGGAGCAACAATACAACTCGGAGGAACCACATCGCGTCTGAGCCACACAGAGCAAATAGGAAAGTGCCGGACGACGAGAAAAACCTTTAACAGATTCTGAGAAACTGGACGATTACGAACAATGCATTGTGTTCATCCGGAAGTCTGTAAGGTGCGCTGTATCCCGATTTCAGACAAAAAAGGAGGCCCAGCCAATCTCAAGATGGAGAACATATTCCAAGCATCTCTTTCGTATAGTATTTACATGTATTAATACAAACGATAACCGAATGTATCTCATCCCTGTTGATGCTAGCATGTAGCAATGCGCTGTTCCTGACACTGCTTCGCCGACTTGCCGGAAAAATCTCACATTCGAAGTTAGGATAAAACCATACTATCCTATAAAAAATACACAACTTGGAAAACAAGGACAAATACAGTTGGTCAACAAGGTTCAACGTTTTGCAGCAATTCTCCTAGCTGAACGTTCGTGAGCACAAGTAAGTACCTGGTAGATGTACGTAGGAACAATTTGAGCAGAAACCACCGGACTTTGGAATTCAGTCTCCAGCCGCCACGGAACAAACCACGATGGTGAGCAGCGCATCAACAGCGTCACTGGGCAGCGTCGATTATGCTGCACAATCTGCCGCGTCAACAGCGGCACCGCAATCTGCCGCGTCAACAGCGGCACCGCATAATCGACGCTGCCCAGGGCACGCCCTCCGTTGACATGTAGAACAGTAAAACTCGTGCTCAATACCTAGATCTACTCACTTCGCAACTTACTTTCGAGGGCACAAACGTCCTAATTTCAAGAAAATATTGAGAGTTGATTTCATGTTAAGGAACGTTTTGGTCTGTGGTCGTCAGTCCTTTCAGTTCTTTGTGAGTGGCGACTGGAGCTGTTTGTAGGCGCTTTCGACGGTAGAACCATTGTCGATGACAACAGTTAGAGCTCCGTTTTCGACGTTGGACTGGGTCTTCGCCTCTTCTTCGCTAGAGTTCGGTCTGTAGATGTAGTACACCACGATTTGGATGAAGCTCAGTATGGTGCCGATGGCGTTGATACCCCAAACGAAGATGTCGTCGTCTACGATTCCCGACGCCAGCCACAGCGAGGCAGATACAAAGATCATGGCACTCAGATTGATCGGAATCGAGGCGGAAGATTTCGTCTTGATCACGTGCTTGAGCGTATCGAATGGCGACGCGTACATCCAAATGTTGATGACGATGGCAGCGTATCCGACCCAGTCGCCGACATCAGCCTTGGTTTGGTTCGTGACGCCAGCTACTCCGAGAACCGTGTAGATGGAAAACGCACAGTGCACTGCAAACGCACGGGCGTATAGTTTAAGAAGACTTTTGCGCTTGTCCGGTACACTCCATCGGAAGTAGAAGGCATTGTACGTGAGTGCTGCAAGTTGACTGAACGCTTGGGTAGCGAAGATTGGGAACATGTTGTCTGCCAAGTAGCCGTAGAGCATCCTGTTTCAGCAAGAGGCCGAGTTAGCATTGAAGGTTAAACGCAAGCTAAGCAGGATCGAAACGTACCAAGCGTGGTTGTTGACAGCCATCGCTACGAGTGGAAGTGCAGCCATTTCTCCGGTGTTCTTGCGCTGGTGGACGTTGTAGATGTCCGGCGTAAGACTGAGACTCAAAACCACTTGCGCGATGGCAGTTGCGACGTTCAGGATGGCGACCCACACACTCATGTCCGTCTTTGCTCGGTGTCGCTTGAGTCGTAGCGAATGAAAATGAAAATGACACGTCTGAAGTTGGGACTGCAAGTGCCGATACATGTGCAATGATCGGGACCCTGATGCAAGATCATGAACGCCGATTTGGCAGCCCCAGTGACTGGAGATCAGCACCGGAACTCATTGCGTGAGGTTTTTGGTCGGAAACTAATCATCCAAACGAGTTGTTTAGAATGTCAGAGCTTGAAGAATGCGCATGTGGCTTTCGGCTGCACCACTGGTTCAAGCAGAGAGACACGGTGTGAGTCAACTCGGTTAACGTAGAGTATTATGGATACAATGGAAATGGAGTCTCTACGATGTTTATTCTGAATTGGTGCTGCGCTACACTTGATCTGCAACCAGAGGAGACGGCATCGACTTATAGTTTGCTGGACTTTCGAGATCATCGCAAGGGGCACCTCCCTTTGGAGTGACTTAGCTGTGAATAGGTAGCACTTGGCTGAGTCGGTACACTCAAAAAGTAGTTGAAACGACTTGTTAGCGATGCTAAGTGCAATGCTCGACGCGTTTGCCGAATGTTTTTTTGTTGAAGCTGGTCTATTAGCTCGTTGCTGCACTACACCCTTCCGTTAGCTAGCGGGGACGGCATTAACTTGTAGTATACTGGACTCTCGACGAGCACAGTGCTCTGGGGCTCACTCTTAGGAGACACGACAACGATAGACACCTCCTTGGCTGCATCGATGCCCTGTGGCTTCTGTCGGTACATGAAGTAGATCACGATCTGGATGCAGCCCAAAATGACGCCGACGGCATTGATCACTGTCACGAAGTAGTCGCTGTTGACGATTCCGGAGCCCGTCCACAGCGCGGTGGACACCAGGATCATGACGCACATGTTGATTGGGATGGAGGCGGACGACTTGGAGCTCACCACGTGCTTGAGTGTGGCGAGCGGCGACGAGAACATGGAGAAGCTGAAGGCGCAGCCCACGTATCCGAGAGACGTGCCGATATCCGACTTGGTCTGGCCGAAGACGCCGGTCACGCCCAGCACCACGTAGAGCGTGACCACACACCAGACTGCGAAGGCGATGGCGTACAGCTTGCGCAGTTTTTGGCGCTTGTCCTGCGGGGTCCAGCGGTAGTAGACGATGTTGTAGAAGATCCCCACGATCTCGCCGAAGAGCTGCGAGCCGAAGAGCGGGAACTTGCTGTCCGTGGCGTATCCGTACGTCATCCTGTTGCCCATCACGCCAAGTTCAAACTTCAGTTGTGCGTTATCCGGCAGTTGAAAAGGGGATGGACGTACTTACCAGAGGTGGCAGTTGACGACCATGGTGATCAGCGGCAGCTCGGCGACTTGGCCGATGCTTTTGTTGCGGTTGACCGTGTAGATGTCGGGCGCGGGGCTCAGACGCAGGAAGATGTCGGCGACGCCCGTGGACACGTTCACAAGCGTCACCCAGAAGGTCATGGCGAGCAGTGTTTGACCTGGTCGATTGCGTGCGAAAGGTTAAATGGCCGTGCTTGAAGAGCTGTACTGTACATGGTCGCTGACCGGTCAAGGCCAAGGGCAAGAGATGAACAACATCGGGTTCCAATCCGCGAGTTTGGACGGCCGTCCACGATAGGTCGCAACGCTAGGATTGGTCCACTTTGCGCCAATGCCCGCGTGGCCATCCAAACACTGCTGCCATCCTATCGGGCCACAACGCCGCGCCGTGTGAGAGAAGGGGGCGATGGTGGTCTGATGTCCATCGGTTCCACCAACGCACCGGCACAAGACCATTTGCCAAGTTTTACACATCTAGGCAAAGCAGCACTGACGACAATCGCCACCACCGCTTCCAGGCACTTCTAACATCTCTTTATACGTAGAAAGTTGCTAGCAGAGATCGAGAGGACTAGCTGTGGAAACTTTGGCACTTGTTACACCAAATATACACCAATTACTCAAGATGGCGATACCGTCAGTGGTGCCTTGCTGGATAAACTTGTTCCTCCATCAGATCGAGCTTCGAACTTCGCGGATCGGGTCGAAACGAGCTGAGATTGTCACGTGCAGGGCACGAAGATTGACCTTCGGCGGAAAACAAGCGCCTCAAAAGAAGCAGAGGCGCAAGTCCATGAGTCCATGTAACTTGCGTTGCCTACCTCTTTTCGTGGCGAATGAGGTTTATCTAGGTCACGCATAGTCTGCATGTGTACTACCGTACCACGACTGCGAGCTCTTCGGCTCCCGTACATCGTGGTGCTGAGGAGGGGATCGATATGATGCCAGTCATTCAAAGCCATCATGGCCAGATACGCGCCTGCCGCGCGAAAGCCCCACTGGTTGGCGTTAGCAGCCAGTCGAGAGCTCTGACTACGCAACTCAAATAAAAATATTGGCGCGTGCTTGTGAGCGCTTGGTCGAAAAAACGAGATTGGCAAATAATTTGCCGCTGACACTTGTGGCGGAAACACGGTGCTTCACGCGCTCCTTCCTGCTTCTGTCCAGGCGGCGTGTGCTCGCTAGCGCTAATGACAGGCCAAAGCAACAAGTTGAAAATTCGGTATCCATCAACCGTCGCTTTGTGACCGGACTGCTCTTGGCTGTGAACGGAGCCCTGTCGGACAAGCTCGCGCTTGCCTGCGTTGCGGCACCCCGCGAGCGCATTCCGCGATGCCATTGGCAGGTTGCCTGCCGTGGAGCAGCGCGTGACTCGCGCTCTGTCACGGCCTCATCCATCGTCCGCCCTTCATTGCCGACATACAGGCTGCTTGGGAAACATGCGACGTGTCGAAACTTCAGAAAGTGAGACAAACCCTTGGTTGTCAATCGTCGGAGCGCCATTTTCGGGTGCTGCAACAGGGAGTTTGTATGCTCAGAAAGACCGGAGGAGACCCGGATTTGGTGGATCAGAGTTGAAGCGGAATCAGTGCAGTGGTGCCCACTCGAAAATATGTACGCGGCGAGAGGACAGACGGTAGACAGACAGTCCCTCGCGCCCTGTCCCCGAGACCGCCGAAAATCTCGCTCACCGCTTGGTTGGCGTCCCTGCACGACGCTCACTTTCCAATTTGCTTGTCGGCGCGCAAGTCATCTACGCAGCTTAAGTCCGCTTCAGAGTTCGAGTCCAAGCAAATACCCAGATACAAAGAGCGCTATGGTTGACGCGACTATTCTCCTAGTGCTACGGATCATGACGGCGCTGTCGTCTCTCATGGTTTCGCTGAGTCCGTCCTTCTCCATCTACAAGATCTACCAGAACAAGACTGTCGGCAACATCTCCGTCGTGCCATTCGTCTCGCTGCTCGGCAACGCGCACATGTGGATGATGTACGGCTACTTCTGCGGCAACATCTTTCCCGTCGTCGTCTCCTTCGGCTTCGGAGACTTCGCTGCGCTCGCCTACATCGCCGTGTACTACAAGTTCGCCGAAGACCGCAAGTACGTGCTACAGATTGTCGGCAGCGCCGTCTCCGTACTGGCAGCTATCACGCTGTATGCTGTGATTGCAGCGACTGGCGCTACGAACCAAGACTACACTGGTATCAGTCACGTCCTCGGCTACTTGAGCATTATCGCTGCCATCATTCTGTACGGCGCGCCTTTTGAAAAGGCTCTGTTCGTGCTGCGCAACAAGAACGCGGCGCCCATTCAACTGCCGATGGTGATCTGCGGCGCGTCCAACAACGCGCTGTGGGTCATCTACACGCCTCTGGATAGCAACTGGTTCATGTTCATCCCGAACGCCATCTGTGTCGTTCTCGGCATCGTTCTTCTGGTGCTGTACGTGATGTACCGGCCGAGCAAGGCCATCCAGCCGTCCGTGAACCTCCCCGACGAAGACCTCGCCATCACGATCGTGGTTTCACCAAAGGCCGAGATGCAAGGCAAAGTGATGAGCGCAAGCCCGAGTTTCCAGCCCATGCCGTCGCCGTTGCTGCCTTTGAGTCGCGAAAACTCCTTCCGACTGGGCTCGTCCTCGCTGAGCCGCGAAAGCTCCTTTCACTTGAGTTCGCCCTCGCTGAGCCGCGGCAGCTCGTTCCAGCAATTGAGTTCGCCAGCGCTCAGTCTCAGTGGCTCGTTCGAGCGCGGAGGCACCGGTGGCGTCTTGCACATTATTCGGGCCCCTCGACAGTAAGTCGATCGCCCAATTCTAGAGAAGTCCAGGCCATTCGACCGTTCGAGAGACTGAAGTGGTCATGGCGGAGGTAGTTTGAGTCGTATTCGTAGTATTCGCACTAACTTATCAACCAAAATGTACCTAGATCAACCTCACCTCGTCTTGCGTTGAAGCACATACTTCGACCTGAGGCTGTCCGTGAATTTCCAGGCTAACGAATTCTCCGGCGTCATCTCGGTTATAGTCGCGTCGGGCTCATTTTCAACTCGTATGGAGGCGACAGCTTGCACGCAGTCCCCGTCCTTGCATTACCGCTCTGGACAAAGTCTGCTGTATATCGGCCGCATCCAATCTGAAGTCGTGACGTCTCGCTGCTTTCACACGTTCTCGTGGTCGTTAAACGGACGCGCAGGCTTCCGGTGCACTGAGAACGACCTGAAGTCGCGACAGGACGCATGCGATTCATCGAGACCCAAGAAGTTCAACCACTCGTTTACCCTATCGATACCCATCGCGGACTTCCTCTCTCCATCTGCTCGAGCCTGCAGCCACACGATCGCAGTCCCGAGCCAAACTTCCTGCACTTGTACTCTGTCTGGTCTCACTTTTCAATTGGCTCAGTAAAGCGCAAAACCTCATTGCCAGCGTCGACATGTCCAGCTCGGTGGAGTCCGTCTTCCGCGTGATCGCGGCCTGCACGTCGCTTATGATGATCT
Organism: Phytophthora sansomeana; assembly: GCA_032158285.1. NCBI lineage: Eukaryota > Oomycota > Peronosporomycetes > Peronosporales > Peronosporaceae > Phytophthora > Phytophthora sansomeana. The sequence continues at coordinate 113,197 of JAPDHH010000239.1, forward strand.
TGAGCCCGACACCGGCTGTCTACAAGATCTACAAGACCAAGTTCATCGGCAACACCAACATCGTGTCGCTGGTGTCCGTGTTCGCCAATTGCCACGTCTGGACGCTGCAGGGTCTGCTCACGAACAACTGGTTCCCGGTCTTCTCCACCTTCGTGTCTGGAGACTTCATCTCTCTCATTTACATGTTCGTGTTCCTGCGCTACACGCCCGACCGGAAACACGCTTGGCGAGTCGTTGCGGTGTACGCGGCTGTGCTTTCGACCATCACCACGTATGCAGTGCTCGGGGAATTGGGCGTGTTCACGAGTATCAGCAGAGACACCGTGAACGATATCATGGGCTACCTTGCGGTGTGCGTGACGCTGGTGCTCTACAGCTCGCCGTTCCTGAAAATTAAGGATGTCGTCAAGTACAAAACGGGTGTCTTCATCCCGATTCACATGGTGCTCGCCGGCACCTTCAACAACGCGATGTGGATCACTTACACGCCCATAGCTGGGCTCTGGTTCCTATTCGTGACCAACGTCTGCTGCGCGACGCTCGGCGTGGCCCAATTGACCGTGTACATGATCTACCACCCAAGTAAACACCCGCTTGGCTACGGTGCGACGCTGGGGGATCTGCTTGAGAAGGAAAAGGAAGACGACGGCGCCATCTCGATTGCGATCGACCGGACAAGCATCCAGTCGACCGGCAAGACGGTCCCGCAGAGCCCCGTGTATCACATGGTCAAGTCCCCACTGGCCCCTCTGCGGTCGTAAGCTACCTGCAACCAAACAATAAAGTAGTTAATGGAAACACCTCACAGCGCGCTGCTGCCGCCGAGTCACCCTTTAAATCTTCAGAACAACGAGCTACATTTGCTCTGTTCGGTGATCGCCGCTAGCACCGGCTAATGAAAGACTTTACTACGACTAAAACAAAACATGACTTGCGTTTTTCGCTGTATTGATCCTTCAAATCGAGCGCCGCTACGAGTTACCACTAGATAGTGGTAGTCACAAAGAGCTCTCATGGTGCGTTCATCCCACCTATGAACTTGATCTCGCTCCGCCGCGTGACAGGCGACGTACTCAGCTCCAGTGCGTGGTCGTCGTCGTCCGCAGATGCACTGCGATTCACGCCGTAGCGGTCGTAGTACAACTTCATGGCCAACATCGCAAGCCCTGCGATTTCCTCGACGGTAGCCGGGATGTAGATTGGCCACAGATTCTCACCGAAGCTGTAGATCAGGATGAGACCGATGCCGAAGCAGTAGAGCAACTGGAAGCGGAGACTGATGTCCTTGGCGCTCTTGGTCCTGTACATCTTGTACATTTGCGGCACGAGCGAGCTGGCGATGACGAAGGACCCCACCATGCCGGTGGTCTCGAATCCGGCGCCCATTCTCGTTCTCTGGATCGCGTCAAGTTGGGGAATGACCAAGTTGTGGGCGCTACGACCACAAATGTATAACATGATGCGTGGACTGGTGGAAGGTGTTGCTGCGATTCGAGCTTCGTCGACGACCTGGCCTACGTAAGCATTTTGTAAAGCAACAATAAAGTCTGAGCACACATGAGCATGACAACATCTCCAATTTGGAATTTGGAGATGTTGCCATAAAACCTATCACGTGGTCCTGGGATGTAGCCCAAGTGCACGTACAAACACCAGTTAGATAGCTAATCATTTCTTTTAGCTTCGGGGTGAAGGAATTCATCGTACATCACCACAAATAATCATGGAGACCATTATGATTAATGAATGCTTACACAAAATGTAGCGTCACGTACATGTTGACGGAAACAACGGAGCTGCTGTCGGACCTGGGTAGTGTGAGTTCCCCCATTGAGAATTGGACTAGTACACGGAGGTGCCCCCGCTCCGCGTTGAACGGCAGACTCGAGATGCATTAAGGAACACGTATAGGCTATGGCAATGGACTACAGTATGCACATGATCTACCGCGTTAGCAAGCACCCGTTTGGCTGCGTGGCGACGGCACCATTTAGATAACGGTCGATCGATCAAGCATTCAATTGGCCGGCAAGACAGTCCCGCAGAGCACCATAGATTCCATGTGTCAAATGGTCAAGTTTTCGGACGTAGCGCAATTGTGGACGTACAGAACGAGTTGCATTGTTTGATGGTCACCAGCAGCCGGCAATTCGCTGAATACGTTTTTCCAACAATGTCACGTTGGGGCAAATGTCTTTTTCACTTTGCCACACCAGGGCGTGGCGTGGCGGCTGCCCCAATATAAATTGCCGCGCGTCGCGTCATGAGAGTGAGAGTGATCTAGCACATGTGCCTTGATAGACCGGCTGAACCCTTAGCCGACAGTACTGGATATTCTTCAAACGCATTCGACAGCCAACGACCCATGAGTTTGATAACTAGTCGGTCGGCACCGGCATTAAGCAAGGCTGTGGCACCACCCACGCGCACCGAGTGTGTTGAGAATCGCGCGGGGTCAAGGCCAGCTTTCGATGCCGCCGACTTGATAATCGTAGCGACCTCTGTTGAAGTTATTCCACCAGCTCCTGCGGCCAGAGCTGGGTCATCCGGTCTTGTTCTGTACGTCGCAGCAGCTTTGTAAACCCACCGAGCTCCTCGAACAGGGCACAGCAGTCGATCACCTGACTTGCTGTGGTACCGCATTTCTTCACGGCCATACTGGTTGTTTTTGGCGCCAGTGAGTGTGATACCCACCACCACAGCCTTCTTGGGAGCAACTTGCTGCTCTTTATCGTCGTAAAACTTGATAGCCGATAGACGCAAGACGTAGTTGTGCACCTTCCTCCCGATAAATAAATACTCGGAGCGCCTCATCAAAAAGAAGTAGCCCAGAAGTAGACCACCCCAAAGAAGTTGATGCCGGGGCTGCTGAAGGTCGACTTCGTCGAAGATGAGGCGAAGTAGGCGCGCCGAGAGCGGCTGCTGTTTTACCACAGGGTCCGTGAACCGACGAATTCCACGGAGCAAGATTGCATGACTGGCATTCACGCCGGGGTCGTATCCAGCGGTATTCCGGTGGTACCAGCGTACTGCACATAACTTGGCGCAAATTGTGGAGTACATATTACCCTTCTGCTTGCGATTCATACCATACTGCCATAGATAAACTGCGAAGGCGCCCAATTGTTCTGCATTGTCGACCGCGTCCTTTTCCAACCACGGCTGGCACTGCATCGACGTACACCACGCCGTCCATTGACCCCATGCTCGTGAGTACGATATTCGGGATGACTGGGCTAAAGCCCCTGCGCGGAGTAACGCTCCCAGAGAAGCGAGAGATCTCGCGAGCCTTCCGGGATCTGAACCTGTTTCCAATCACGAGACATGTTAGAAAACTTCGCGGATAGTTTTGGCGACTGCCACACCCTGCTTCCTGCGTCGGCCATTTCATTTTCCACGCCAGCTATGTGTACCGCTGTCGAATAGAATCCGAATTCAACCTCACAGAGGCCCAGTATACGAAGTAACATTTGAGCAAAGCAATTTCGGCTGGAACGACGATTGTTCCAAGACACTGCGGCAGTGTTATCAATCCAGAATCGAACGTGTGTAGTCTGATCACCCCGTGCTTGGCCCCACACAGGTCCCCATACTATCGAGGCGAAGACGGCGCTCATTAGCTCCCGCACATTAATGCCGAACTCTCCGTCTCCTGATGAGTTGAATTCGTTGATGAGTTGGCGTTCACCCTCGTTGAATTGAACTTGCAAGTACTGCATCTTCGCAGGGAACGTCGCGCACAAACCGTGATCACTTGCATCCATTTGAATGTGATAATTTAGGTCATGTCTGCATGTAAATCGTGTCAATGGAATTGCATTGAGGCTCCCAATGGCCAACACCAATTCGAACCAACGGAGGTCGTCCCTAGCTCCAGGAGAGACTGCAACGACGCCAACACGTGGAGCTTGGCGTGTCAGGGCAGCTACACGCTGAAAGAAGGGCACCGCTGGACGGATACATGTAACCACATGTCGAAGGCTCCCCATGAGCTTCTGCAACTGAGTTCGGGTGGCCTTCGAGCGTTGTGCCATATCTCGAACTCGGGAAAGCGCTTTTTCAATCTTCTGTTGTGGCATGGATACTGTTAATTTCTGGAGATCCCAGTCCAGTCCTAGCGCCCGTCCTTGAACAAACCACGATGCAAACTTCTTTTCATTGCACGCGTCGGGCCCTAGTATTGTGGTCATTGCCGTTCGAAGAGCAATTTCAGCTTCTTGTAAACGCGAACCCACATTGGCCTCGATCGATATATGGTCATCACACCAAGCTTTAGCATCAAATATGGCGAGCGTCTCCGGTGCTTGTCCCGACCAAGATGGCCTCGAATGGGCATACAAGTGCTTGACTGCGGCACCTGCGAGCCAATACGAAGATGGCGAGTTCTTCCATCCAAACGGACAGTATAAATCGATGACGAGGATGCCCAGCTCTGGAAAAGTGCCTGCAAACCGACCGACATCATCCACAGCAAGTGGAATATGGCGAAAGGCCCCATGTACGTCACCAGTCATCATTTTCGGCTGACCTCGTCTAGCTTCTGCCACATCCAGCACACGGTTAGCCAAGGCGTCGGGTCCATCGTAAGTAATAGAAATGTTTTCATCGGCAATGGAGTTGTCGTTCACCGATGTGCCAGGAGGGTAAGAGAGATCGTGAATGATGCGAGCGTCGATGGAGATATCAACTTCTCCCTTCTGCACCGCCCCAAACGGACTGCAAGTGACGCCTTCGAGCACAGTCAGTAGATCTAAATCTAGTACCAGGTGCCGATTGGTGTCTTGGCCTGCCCTGTGATTTTTGACGATTGTATTTAGAGCTCGCTTCGCTGATCCGTGATTGGGGGAGGTGTGTCTTGTTGCGCGAATTGACGTTTCCATTGCGGTTTTACTCCATGGTGAACCACTTCACTCCATCGCGACTTGTACTGGTACGATTCCCACGCTTGGTGCGTTGTGGGCACCTCAAGACTTTTGTTCGGGCGGGTATCTTGGTTAGTCTCTCCACGCAGAAGTCGAACGAATCCAGGCAACTGCGTTTTGGTGCGGCGAATGAATTCGCTGTACACCGCTTGCTTGTTGCGATCGAGTAGGAAAATTGTTTTCCCTTTGCGCGTTGTGGAAATAAGAGCTGGTTCCGGGGGCGACAAACCTTGACGAAGTAATTCTTTGTTTAATGCTGAGGCCACCTTGGTTTCTTGAAATTCCTTCAATCGACGAGCTACAGCAATGGTTTGGTCGAACCTGCGTCTTTGGCCTTGTACATACCGCTTCATGCCAGTTGCTGTGGACTCTCCCTGCGAAATCTGCGTGATAGGTTGTTCCTGGGGACATTGTATGATCTGTTCAGGTTCTATCGCCACTGACCTGCCACCTAACACTGGGGTGACCGCTGGAGTATAATTTTCGTCAATTTCACATGAAGGAGAGCCTGAAACTTCTGCTGCCCATGTAGATAAGAGACTATCGAGGCTGCTTTCGCCTTGTTTGCTGGATCTTGTTGAAGGTTCGCCATGCACTGCTGTCGAAATGGTGCAAATGGTGCTGCCTGACAAGCATCCCGTTTTCTTCTTTGTCAAGGATAGAGTTGTCTCCGTTGAGTTGGGGTTCCCTAGTGTCTTCCATGAGGGGGAGCTTGAAAACTCCGCTGCCCACGGAGACGGAGCCACCGTTACACTGGTGTCGGATTGGCCTCCTAAATTCCTGCTCGAGGGGGAGCACAGAGACTCCGCTTCTCGATCAGGAGAGGCGAGAATGTGATGGTTTCCTAAAGTACGACAGGCGCAACTCGCGCTCGATTCCAGTGGAGATCCGAAGAGCCTTGCCAAAGCAAGGTGGGAAGGAATTGTGCCTTCGATTTTTATCGGCGGAGGGTTGCCGAGGTGAGAACGGGAACTGTGTGGAATCTAGTCGCTGTCACTTTAAACCAGCCGTACTGCCCCAAAACGTCCGCGAATTTATCGATAAGAAGTTTGGAGGGATAGCAAAGGACATGCAATGAAGGTCACTGGTGGTCACCGGAAGATTGAAAAACTCGCACGTGAGCACACACCCACAGCAAGCTCCTTCAGATACCAGCAAAACTCGTCCGAAGGCGGTACGAAGTTCAACGGGTACTTTCGGAGCAGCGTAGTGTCCAATGTTGTGAATGATAGTCGTGATGTGGAGAATGGCTCGGTGGTTTCGTCTTCGTGGGCAGCGGATGCGCAATGCTCCCCCTCACGCGAGAATATACTTGCTCGTTTTGCAACTGCTTGAGAGTTTCTTGGCGCGTTGACACCTTCGATATCGCGTTTGCGTACGGACTGGAGTTCATGACGCAGAATGAGTTGGTTGACGCGCACAAACGATTCATGGGAAACACTAAAGTGTGCCTTGAGGGTTGCAGCTTGTTCCAAGTCTTTGTCAGACACGTAAACCCGAAACATATCTAGTCGATCGTCTATCCATGCCGTAATTTCTGTCAGAGCTGATTCAGAAGTTGGTGCATCGCTGACGCGTAGCTCGGCCAGGAAAGTGATTGCGGCTTGGAGCATGTCTTGAACGACAGGACGGTATACTTGGCGAGCTAAATTGTACAAAATTTCAACGGACCCAATTATGACGGAGAAATCCGTCGCAGCGATCGGTCTTGGAAGTACATTGTTCCTCGAGAAATTGCTCATGTCGTTTTTAAGTACTGCTTCACGCTTTTGCTGTTCCGTCACTCGGATAAAATGCAGGATGGAAAGACCTCGCGTCCCGAAGTCCCAGCCAAACAGCCCCCGCAGCACAGCAGGGTGTGGAAAGAAGCCAAATTTTCTCCAATGTATCTGCACAAATTCAACAAAACGTTGTGCCTTCATCGACACGTACGTACCGTCCACCAGTGTCTGGAATATAGCTGTCTGAGTCCCGGTTGGTTGAAACTGGTTCTTGTCTGTCGTTTCTGCGCTTTGTCTTGGAATGCTTTGGGCCGTGGCATCGAGAGCCAATCCTCCTCGCCTGAGTGAGATCAAATTGTCGATATCCGCTTGTAGTTGTAAATCACCTGCACATCGTGCCTTGAGGTTGTGTAACCGCCCAACAGCCGTAGAATCGCTTTCGTTTGGTTGAGCAGGGCCGAGATTCGTACTTGTTTGGTGTACGCTCTGGACAATTGTTTGTTGCGGCAACCTGTCAGTGCTTTGAGGCTCGTTGTCGTCGTCTGAATCACTCAGCCCGTCGTCACGAACATCGCCATTCTCAGGGTGTCTGTTGTGAGTGGTGTGTCGGCGGGGCTGCTCCTCGTTGACACAGTCTGGTGGTAAATCAAAAATTGTTGTCCCCAGCCTAATGTCAGGAGGGGGTGTGCGCTGGCCGTCTTGGTAATAAACAAAATCGAGACTGTGTCGAACGGTGACCTGCGATATATCGCAGCTAGTGATATCCAGTAGTGCCAACGATTTTGACTCATCTAACGGTTTGCCACCGACCTCTGCTAGAAGCACCTTAGAATCACGAATTGCTGACTGACCCACCCCGTTGAACTTGTTGTACACTTGCTCGTGCTTCTGTTTCAGTTCAAGGGGCATGACCAAACTCACACTACGTCCACCGCAGGGTCGTAATGCATAAATCTCCACTGCAACGTCTTGAATCGACTCGGGTTCGTGTAAGACAGGAATTACGACTCCGTCAAAGTTCACGTCCATCATTCCACGGTGGTTACCACTGTCCCATTTGTAACCAACGACTAGACCGTAGTCCCAAACGCGCGCTCCGCCAAGGGGTACTCGGGATGTGCATATAGCACTACCGATGAATGTTCCCACCCCGTCCAAGGCCTCTTGAGACGTCACCGCCCTCGGTTCGAGCTCCGCCAGTACGAGGTCCGCACTTTCATCAGGGTTGGTCTCCCATCGTCCACTCTGGACGAGCTTGACTTTGACCTTGCCACTGCGCGTCGCAGACCCTTCCGCCTTACCGTACGTGAAACCAACCACGCTGAAGGCGCCGGGTTGAAGGTAAAAATAGCTGCCGCTCATGGTGAGGAGTCTGAAGTGTCCGAGAAGGTGTCCCTTGGAGGTTGTTAGCTGCGAGGAGAATTCGAAAGTGAGCTGAGAACTAGGCGAGGTTCTCGAGCTCTTATACACTAGCTGCGACATCGGGAAAATACGCCTTCGTCCTCAACTTGGCAACCTATTCTGGTGCCGTTGCCTGTAATCTCGGTATATTCGCGCACCCGTCTCCACAGGATCACCAAAGGCCTGTGGTTCACATATGGTACGTGTCCACTTTGTCCATCACTTTCCCCAACATCCTCTTCATCTCTCTCAGAAGACTACCTGGCATCGGTAGGATGCAGCCCCCGTTCCCTACAAACTGTGCAGACCCATGCTCATAATCATCGCAGTGATCTGATGAATCACTCACCTCTCGAAAGAGGACCCAGAAAACTGCGTTGGCAGTGAACAAGGCCATGAATACTGAAAGCACTACACTACCTACGTTAAGGTCCACGGTAGCATTCATACGCTAAGCTCGTTCGAGCTGGTGCTTGCGTCACACTCAGCTCAAAATGGACGTTAACACTAGCCATGCGGCTGTTTCTTGTTTTCTCTGCGATGTCATGCAACGTGGATGAACGAAAGTGTTACTGCACCTGGTGCATGGATTTAGCAGTGGACAAACTCACTCCAAGTCACTTCCTGGCTGTGCTGTTGATGCTTGCAGTTAAAAACTGCCAGCGAGTCGGAAGCTCTAGTGTGAGAGGGACAGTGCACTTCCACCCAAGCCGAATGTTTACCACGGGCAAATCGCGTGTTAAACACGGTGTTTGGCGCGAGCCGACCAATCACCACCTGCTCCATCCAATCGAGGTGCTTGGGTTTCACGTGTGACGCAACGACAAGGCCTTCGAATGGCCACCACAAGTCGCGTCGACCGTCGCAGGCGAGCCCTAGAGCCCTCATTCCTCAATTCGCAGTCGACTTCACAGGAAACTTCGCACACAAACCAAAACTCAACATGACCGGCTGGAAGACTGTGCTCGATGTGGTGACTGCGCTCGGACAAGTGATGCTGAACCTGAGCCTCGGACCAGACATGTACACGGTTCATCGCAACAAAAGTATCGGCGAAATGTCGGCCCTGCCGATTGTGTCCATGCTCGTCAACTGTCACCTGTGGTAAGTTTTGGTCTCTCTTTGATAACCACTCTTCCACAGCATTCCTAACTGCGTCTGGATGGAACAGGATGTGCTACGGTATTCTAAGAAACAGCATCTTCCCGGTCGCGGTCTCGCAGGGCGTGGGCCAACTCGCTGCCTTCGTGTTCAACATTATCTACTTCCAGTGCAGCCCGACGCAGACTCGCAAGGCCACACTGAAGATGTACATGGGTGGGGTCGTGCTGCACTGCATTGTCACGCTCTACTTTGTGCTCGCTCTGGCTGGAGTCATGGGCCAGTCCAACTACGACTCGAGCATCTTGCTCGGATACTTCGGCGTCGCCATCAACGTCTGCATGTTTGCGTCGCCTTTCGCCACTCTGAAGCACGTGGTGCAGACCAAGTCGGCCTCGTCCACCCCGATCAACCTCAGTCTCATGATCTTCGCGTCGTCGGTGCTGTGGGTGGCCACGGGTCTGCTCGACAGCGACTACTTCATCACGGGTCTCAAATAAGTGTGGTGCTGGGCGCCATTCAGATGGTGCTGTACTACATCTACCGCCCTGGCCGCGGCGGAGTTGCAGCGGTGGACCAGCACTACGGCACGAACGGAGAGCTCCCAGTCGTCGTATCGCCCACGTCCAAGAGCGCTGGTATTGTGGTGACTGTCGAGAGCCCCGCGTACAAGCCCCTTTCATCGCCGACTGCAGGCAAATCTGTGTGAGGTTCCTTTTCAAGACAAATACCAATAAATACAGAGCTACACATCTTGTAACAAACGCGCACATGTTGCTGTAATGCGTAGAGGACACTCAGCAAGGACGAGAGCCATTCAAGAGGTAAGTTGCAGTCGACTAGCGAAATGTAGCCAACTAATCTCCATTTCATCCAATCAGGCTATCACCACTAAATCATTTGCGCTCTGTTAGGTACGATCGAAGGTGTGAATGATATTGTAGCAAGTAATTTTCTTCATGACATCCGTGCGTCGATTGGTGACACTAATACATAGCAGTACGTTAAACAAATCCTACGACGTACGCAATGCTCAAGCCTCTGATTTCACCCATTTTCGCTTTTGTCTGCTGCTTTCCACTCGCTCATGGGTTTCTGGTACACTTTTCTGGGGGTGGTGACTGCCGTCGCGCAAGTTGTGCTCAATTTGAGCCCGGTACCAGATATTTGCAATGTGCATCACCGCAAAAGGATCGGAGCTCTGGCTGCACTTCCGTTGGTCGCTATGGTCGTCAACTGCCACTTTTGGTACGTCCTCTGTCTCTGCAATTGCTTTTGATCAATGAACGAGGCACTTACAATGCCTTTTGTCGGATGAAACACAGGTTGGTCTACGCCTACGTGACGGACAGTATGTTCCCGCTCTTCGCAACTCAAGTCTTCGGCGAGCTCGCTGCGATCGTGTACAATATCGTCTACTACCGCTTGAGTGTACCGGAAAAGCGCAAGGAGTTACGGAAGATCTACGCGTTGGCGTTCGCGATGCACTGCGCACTCACGTTGTACACAGTTCTAGGACTGCTGGGAGTTACGTACCAGTCCGATTCGGAAGTCGGGACGTATCTTGGCTATGTTGGCATCGTTATCGACGTGTGGATGTTTGCGTCTCCACTGGGTACTTTGAAACACGTGATGGAGATTAAGTACGCGGCGTCCATCCCGATTAATCTGAGCCTCATGCTCTTCGTGTCGACCTCGCTATGGGTAGTATCGGGAATGGTGGATAACGACTACTTTGTTGCAGGCCTCAACGCGATCGGGTTGTTGCTCAGTGTCATCCAGATTGTGTTCTACATGATCTACCGACCAACAGGAAACGAGGAAGTTGTGGTTGATCTAGAGGCGGAGGAAGTGTCGGTTGTGGTCGCTACCCCCGGTGTGAAGGCAGGAGCCGAGGTCATGGTCAGCCCGAGCCCTGTATACAATAGCCTGCCATCGCCCACGGTCTACAAAGCGGGCTGATACAAGTCAAGACCACCACGTCTACTGCACAATTACAGCGCTTGTTCAATCCCAATCCGCAAAGAAAAAGACGCGTCCGCAGTTCATCCTATCCTGCATGTTTGGGTTTCGTCACTTGTATGCTTAGAGTATGGTGTAGGAAAAAAATGTACTGGCAGCCAGCGAGTCCTGCAAACGGAGCTCTCTCATTCTCCATTCCTCCCTGCTCCACCTCTTTCATCAAGCCCATACTTCATCTCTCTTTCGACTCGACCATGAGCGACTGGATGACTGTGCTGCACGTGGTTACCACAATCGGGCAGGTCATGCTCAGTCTGAGCCTCGCGCCGGATATGTACAACATCCATCGACGGAAGAGTATCGGAGAAATGCCGGCGCTTCCTCTCGTGTGTATGCTCCCCAACACGCACTTATGGTACGAGTTGCTTTCTAGACAATGCTGAGGTTATCGGTTGTTCACGATGCCTACGCTTTGAAAAACAGGATGCTCTACGGCTATCTGGAGGGGAGTGTCTTTCCCGTCGGAGTCACGCAGGGCTTTGGTCAACTCGCTGCGATTGCTTTCAACATCGTCTACTTTCGCTGGAGCCCAAAGGACAAGCGCCGAGAACTACGCAAAGCCTACACGTGGGCGTTTTCTCTGCACTGTGCAGTCACGCTCTACTTCGTGCTGGTCGTGACGGGAGTCACTGGCCAAACATTCGATGAAGCAAGCACTTCGCTAGGGTACTTCGGCCTCGTCTTTAGTATCGGTGTGTTCGCGTCACCACTGGGGACTTTGAAGCGCGTCGTAGAGACTAAGTCAGCCATCTCCATTCCGATCAACTTGAGTCTGATGATCTTCGTGTCGTCCGTGCTGTGGGTGGCAACGGGCTTACTCGCCAGCGACTACTTTATCGCGGGGCTGAATGCCGCTGGCGTCTTGTTGGGCGCCGTTCAGATGGTGCTGTATCACATCTACCGCCCAGGCCGCGGCGATGACCCAGTTCTAGACCGGGCGTACGGCTCAAGCGGAGAATTGCCCGTCATCTTGTCACCGTCAGCCAAGAGTGCTGGCATCACGGTATTCATCGAGAGTCCGGCTTACAAGTCACTGCCTTCGCCGATCGTAGTCGCCACTGCGTGAGACCCTCTCGAGACTTAACAGTATACCCCAATACAATCGCCATCAATTTTACTACACGAAGCAGCACTTTATTCATGAAAGACGGACCCACCTCGTCGATGTTTGAGCCCTCAAGCTCGCATCTTATCTACTAGCGACTCATACACTGAGTTCTTGGTAGCTTCATCGCCATCCTTCGGTGAAACGACAATCGAAATCTGCTTGTCTGCGAGCTCAAAAGCTTCCTCTTGAGCGATGGCCAAACGCTTTGGTCGGAACCGCATGTACACGCCGATCTGGGTGAGGCTGAGCACGATGCCCGTGACATTGATGGCCAGGATAATCTTATCGTTGTCAACGACCGAAATCGCTACCCAGAACACCGTGTTGAAGAGCATCATGACGCTGATGTTAATCGGCAACGAAGCCGCGGACTTGGTCTTTATGACGTGTCGAATGGTGCCCAGTGGAGAAGCGTATATCCAGAGGTTGATCACCAAACCGACATACCCCAGCGTCGTCCCCACCTGGTCATTGCTCTGGTGTGTGACGCCTGTGACGCCCAATGCCGTGTAAACCGTGAAGGCAACGCAAAGGCCCAGTCCACCGGCCAGAAGCCGGTGCAGACCTCGACGGTCGGAGCACCATCGATAGTAAATGGCCGTGAACACGATGGAGGCAATCTCTCCGAATAGTTTAGTTGCCATGAGTGGGAAGATGCTGTCTGTCAAGTAGCCGTACACCGTCCTGAGGGACGTGTGAAAGTCAGCATCAAGGAGTATCTACGACGAAATCCACGTACCAGAGGTAGTTATTGACGACCATAGCCACCAAAGGGAGCGCTGCCATTTCACCTGTGCTGTTGCTCTTGTGAACGTTGTAGATGTCCGGTCCGGGGCTCAGCATCATGCCGCACTGGGCGACAGAAGTCGCCACGCGCAGAATCGTCACATGGTCAGCATCGCAATGGAAGCAAATTCAAAAGTGAACGCGGCCTTCGAGCAGTGACTGTCAGGTAAATAACCGTTGGCGTTGACACCAAGGATCGCACTGCATTCAACCATCAAGTGCGGGCCATGTCTTCTGCATTCATCAAAGTCCGATGCAGCAAGCAGAAGTGAACTTCGATCAGATATTTGCTTGCAGAAAAAGTCTTTTCACGTGCGATTTACATCTACGGAAGTGTTGTCTCTACTGGTGATGCTAGCGACTGGTACATGGGGCTCTTGCTGGGTTCTAGCCCGCCGTTCTTGGGCGAGATGACGATCGCAATCTGCTTGTCGGCGAACTCGAACGCCTCTCCTTGAGCAATGGCAGGCTGCTGTGGCCGGAAACGGATGTACAGTGTGATCTGGATGATGCTCAACAGGAAGCCCGCGATGTTGAGCGACATGATGAGCATGTCGTCGTCGACGATGGAGATGGCGACCCACAACGCCGTCGTGAAGAACATGGTGACGCTCAAGTTGATCGGCATCGACGCCGCTGACTGAGTCTTCAGCACGTGACGCACCGTGCCCAGCGGAGACGCGTACATCCAAATGTTGATGATCACTCCGACATAGCCCAAAGTTTTGCCTACTTGGTCGTCGTCGTTTTGGTCGGTGACTCGAGCGATCCCGAGCACCACGTACAGCGTGATGGCGGCGTATGCTAGGAGACCCCATGCAAGAAGTCTATTGAGAGCGGGGCGGTCAGTCGTCCAGCGGAAGTACACGGCTGTGAAGACAATGGCGGCGAGCTCTCCGAAGAGTTGGGACACCATGAGCGGGAAAATGCTGTTGGTCAGGTACCCGTACAACGTCCTACAGATACCAAACGCAGCACGTTAGCGACTCGAACATTGGATCGTTGACTGGGATTTCTATCGGCATACCACAGGTGGTTGTTGACGATCATTGCAACTAGCGGCAGCGCCGCCATCTCGCCCGTCGTCTTGTGCTTGTGGACGTTGATGATGTCCGGCCCGGGGCTCAGGATCATGCCGATTTGGGCAATGGAAGTGACCACGCGGAGAATCGTGACCCAGACCGTTATGGCCACTCGAAGCGCGTTGCGGAGCTCGAAGCGAATTGAAAACTGAGCTTCACCTCAGCTCGGGACCGAGCGAGACCGTTTCACTGACTGACGTACGGCTCCGACTCGCAGCGATTTGCACGTTTGCATTCCTTGTCATTGGCGAAAAAATGTGAAGGTCTCCGGTCTAATCAAGGCCGATAGGAAGAGCACATCCTCAAGTCACGGGCGTGAGTTACGCCCGCGGTCCCAGTCGCCCGCCACTAGTGCTTCCGACTGGATTCGCCAGCGGTTGCAGTTCAAGTCTCGCTGCAGCGCCGTACGAGGAGGAAGACTTCCTGCTGAGGACAATGAGATTGTCGTCGCTGGTCTCTGAACGGCGACGTGACAGCTGGCGAGTGTCCACATGCAAATCGCAGCGCGCTATGCTGGACACGGTGTCCTCGCAGTGTAGGCGTGGCGTGATTGTCTAGACAGTAATATCGCCATGACCAGCGAGGATGGACGGAGGGATAACCGGCTCCTGTGTGTTGGTAGCCAACGGCCAAGAGACCAACACCGCTACTGCAGCACACGCGTCAAGATTGGAAGACATTGAGGACATACTCAAACTGCTCAAGCTGTGAGTGCGAAGTCTCCGCGGGTCAAGCTTACTCTTGTTATACAACAAATCCCCTGTGTACTATCCGGATACTGTAGTCTTGCTACCGGCGTCAACGTTATTTTTCAAGAAGCAAAAAGAATTCTGGCCGCTTTTAAATGTGTTTGAAGAGATCAGGAAAGAAAACTCAATGTGAGTCCGTACACTCGTTAGTCAAGGCAAGTTCCCACTAAAGCAGTAGTACACTCAGTATGCCATACATGTATAGGTGGATGGACTTCTTCGTGCAAATTGTACGAAGAGACTTGATTGGCTAAAAAGGGTTTTCCTGTTCTTTAAAGGTCACTTGGATTTCAACGATGGACGATCTCGATGCGCGAGTGGAGGAGGTTCTGGAGAACACTACTGCGGAGAAGACACGTATCTACGAGCTTTGGCTCGCTTTGTGGAGTGGCTATATGCTGACACAGACGAGAATCGCCATCAGAGCCTGTTCACCGACCGATTTCTTGAATCAATGGAGAAACAATCACTGCGTGGCTGTCAAGATCGCCTCTGCAAAGTCCAATCTGTCTGGATGCTTTGTCAACTCAAGACTGCATGCGATACCTGACATCTATGGAGCAACGAGGCATAACGGGGAAGTCGACGTTCGGCAACGTCCGCTCTGCAATTGTATACCTGTACACAGCGACAGCGTGCTCTCGACCCCGTGACTTTGATTCTCAAATGAGGCGGTTTTTTAAAGGCCTGCATCACACTGTTGCTAGAGTTGCCCAAAACACCAACGAAAGCCTTCGCGAGGGAAAGGAGCCGTTCAGCTTCTCGATGTACAGAGCTCTAGCGAGAGCGATGCTCCAGTCCACAAGAAAACAGGACGTATTCGGTCATGCTTTTCTTCTTAGCAGTTGGAACCTGATGTGCCGAGCAAAGAACACCGAGTCAATCTGGTATGGACATCTTTCTTGGCTTGAAGATTCTTTGACGATTACATTCGCGCATATGAAAAACGATCAAGATGGGAGCCGTCCTCGTGACCCCAGACATGTGTATGGAAACTCAACCATGCCAGAAATATGCCCTGTGCTCGGATACGCTATTTACTTTTCTGTGCTGGGGTTCTCTCCAGAAGGCAAACTCTTCCCAGGAGGGAACCAGTACAGTCGCTTCCTGAAGGTGCTGAAAAGTGCACTTAGTGAAGAACATATGAATGACGTGTTGAATGAGGCTGGTATGGCCACAGAAGATTTCGGAACGCATTCAGCAAGAAAGGGGACTGCAACGTATGTGAGTAGCTGTTCGACGTCAGGTCCTTCGGCAGCATCTATCTGTCTTAGAGCTGGATGGACCCTGCCAGGCGTTCAGGACAAGTACGTCCGATTTGAAGCTGCCGGCGACATGATTGTCGGCCGCTATGTCGCTGGTCTTCCTTTTGACTCACCGAAGTTTGCTATTTTGCCACCTTTTTTCGATACTCAAAGTGGTGATGATAACGACAGTTTGGAGTTACGACGTCGGATTCAAGTTGCTTTGGATTCAATATTTCCCGGTGCACCTCCTAATTTGCGAATGGACTGTCAGTTTGGTCTGGCATCTCTGCTTTATCACAGATCGTTTTTACAAGAGACTCTGCCTCCGAACCATTTACTCTTTGACACACCACTTTTCAGTGCCAGAGCTGAAGCTGACCTCGATTGGTTGCGGCAGCGTGCGATTTGCCGAAACTTTCAAGACAATGATTATATTGTTCCTAGTGGCATCCCTCCTCACGTCGGCTTGATGGTAGAGCTTTCGCAATGCAAAGCTGAAATGGCTAAAATGCGTGAGGATCTTACCCAGTCGTTTGAGAATCTTCTCAAACGCCATATCAACGGATCTGTCATGACTATGGAAGCGTTGGAGACTGCATTTGCATCTGTGCTGGCTCGTTCCAGTTTGGTTCAACGCATACAGCAAATACCTGCTTCTCCAGAAGCTAGACCCGTTGCTCGCCCGCACACACTGCCGACGCAGCCTGTTGTATGGGATGGTGCTTTCCATAGAGTACCAAAGGAGTTTGTACTTCCATCGGGCACAATTCGTGTGGTTTGGCAGCAGTGGTGTGTTGGTGATCCAGCGCTAAGGCTATTATCGAAGCACGACATGTCGTCGAGAGCGAAAAAATCCGTTTAGCAGAATTAAGACGCGTGATGTTACTCATTGAGAACTTATTAACGGAAAATGAACTCAAGCGATTGCGCACCTCTGCAGATGCAGCGCGGATTCTTTTCGAGCAGATAAAAAACCGTCTACCGTTCCCGTCAACATCTAGGAAAGGAAGGGGTCGCAGATTAGATCAGTTGTCGTGGCGTACTCTAGCTCGTGAGCTTAGATCTTAATACATTTGCTTCATTTCAACAGTTTGCGTATTGCACGGATCGATAGTTAAGCTCTGAAATGCATTCGTGCAAAATGCACGAAGATTTCCCATACATTTTTGCATGGTTCGGTTTTAACTAGATTTTTGTATGCCTGCCATCTTTGCATGGTAGGAATTCGCCGGTCACTCTGCACGAGGATTTGCATAAGAACGGACAGTTTGAACGGCGTTTTCTCTAGAAGTAGTAATGTACAGCACACCACACAGGACCAAAAGTTTAGTGCATGTTCAAAACCAACGGTACAGTGTACCATGCAGCTTTACGAGGCAGAGCTCCCCGCCAGCCCTTCAAAGCCCTCGACGTCTGCAACCTCCACCCACCAACTGGCTCAAAACATACGCGAGCTAGTTCGGTCCAGCAGCGGGGGAAAAGCGCGCTTATCTGAAACAAAATTGGGCCGCATTCGCTATATTTGCGACCCTATACTATTTTCGGTTCAGCGCCGTAAGGCTTTTCGACGCTCGGAGCGCTTCACGCAGTCACCAAACCGAGTGGGACGCTGGTCCCACGTTGCGTCTCCGAGTCCCGGTCATTCTCACCAGGTCCGACGCCAGTTTCCAGTTCATTTTGAGATCCCAATCCATTGACCCACCGACCTACCGACGCATGGTGCGCGTTGTCTCCTGCCGCTTCCTGCGCCTGAGCTGCCGCGAAGACGACCATCCACTCTTCCGACGCTACTACGCTAGGTACGACACCACCAGTCTCAAATAAGATTCCGTACCACCCGGTACTATTATTCACCTACTAATTGGGTCATTTCTTGCTATTATTAGGAGCAATCGAGAGCGAGGTGTCAAGGTACGACTTCCGTCCTGCATGAAAAGTATCATCCAAGTATTATACTAACAGTGAATTGTTTTCAGCTTCTTAGGTGTTTCCCACATTGCTGTCCCGAGCACGTGCAACGCTGTTACTGTGGCACCTCCATCCACGTGCAAGTGACTTTTGCGGCAGAGTTATCTGCTGCTAGTCAAGAGAACTTGGTGGTCTGCGCACGCTTCGAGCCGTCCAGAGTCGTGCCCTTGTGGCCCTCGCACATTACGGGAACTCCCGGGTTCGAGGGCGAGGACGACCCAAATCAGGAGAACGAGCGCAAACTGCAGCCTGGAGAGGTCGTGGCACTGCCAGCAAGTGTCTTGGCGGTAGGCAAACGGCAGGCAAAGCCATCGGTCTGGATCCGAGCGTCTAGAGAAGGTGAAGTGAAGCAGAAATCGCTCCCAAAGGTTCGACGCTCTTTCCTCTTTAGCAGCTTTACAATTGGACAGGAGCTCAATTGTTTTGCTGTGCTTGACGCTGTTAAACTGGCGGTAGAATGAAGTACTGTACGTGCTCAACAACCACCGGTTCCCCAAGTGGCTCTACAGCTACGACAGCAGCATCACCAGGACACAGCGGGAGATGACGCACCACTTGGTGGTCTACGTTTTCCAGCCCGCAGGCGTCGGATCGCAACCAGGAGAGATCAACGCCACTGTGCTGGCGAGGCACGAGTCGCCTGGGTTTTCCTTGATTTCCTACCGACGGTCCGGAAACAATTCTCGCGATGCAGGATGCGACTTGCCAGCGCTGGATGCAGCCTCGGACAGCACGTTTACAGCCGTTGACGTTGATTCCCCTGATGTTGTCGCCTCGACGCCCGATGATATGGAGATTGACTCGTTCGGTCTGCAAAATGTTGACACCATGCCTGGTACGAGTTACGAAAACAAGTTTGAGGGTGAAGCGGAGTATCAGCGAGCGTATATTCGCACTCAGACTGGCACTTCAGTCCATAGCCGCACCGATACCGACACGTGCTTTTGGCTGTACGACGCTCATGCCCGCCAATCTGGTCTGGCCGAGAAAACAAAGCACCTGGTCATCTTGTGGCGTTTCCTCAGCTGTATCTCTCTGTCCGACGTGGGGGTCACTCATCACGTACTGGACGAGCAGATCCGATCCCATTGGCGTCGTGCAGCTGGTGCGCTTCGTGCTTTGCCTAGTAGCCATACTATGCAACTGGAAGGAGTCATGAACGCCTTCTTACTCAGTCTCGGCAGAAGCACAGCGCCATTTCCTCACGATCATTTGTCCCCACGAGAGCAGGCAGTGATGCAATCGGCTACTCAGCTTCTACTCCGTGCGTTGTCCTCACGCGCCATCCAGTATGCTCTTCAATCAGCATTTACTGTGAATTCGGAGCGTATTGACAAGCAGGAGCTCCGCGAGCGGTTTATTACGCTGGTGCTAGATGTGTACGATATACTGGGAGATCTTCTTCAATTGGGATCAAATGTGGCGGAACACATCGCACTCCCAGCGCTAGTGGATGAAGTACTCTCCGTAATTTACAGCCAGCGGCGATTTACTGCACTTCGGGTCGAGGTCTCGAGTTTACTAATGGGGCACCAGACCTCAAACTCGCAGGTGGAAACAGTAGAGGACCTCTTCCGTGCATTTGCGGCCCAGATCCAGGAAATACTGTTTGCAGCAAGTGCAAGTCAAAGCGTAAGGCAGAGCGACTGGGCGAGCGGGGCTGCTACATCATGGAGCCGGTGGAGCCGCCAGTGGTTACTAGAGCCAGGCTCTATTCATGTAGCTAGCATTCTGCAGGAGCAAAGCTTTCCGATTGAGATTTCGCTTGTTGAGTTGTCGCGGTGGATACACGAGTTCGCATGCATTGAGATGGAGGTTCAGGACAACGGCTCGCGATTGTCTGTTCGGTCAGCGTTACCGATGGTAAAAGGGATGGCACCCACAGATTTGATGTTGGATGGACACTTGCGAGGCTTTCGCGTGACTCCGAGTGGCATCTCATCGATGTTGCCGACTTCGGGAGGCTGGTCTATTGGAGACTACGCTGGGGGCTTCTCCCAAAGAACCAACACGCTTGAAATCGACTTCTATGCGTACAGAGGAAGAAACTTGGACGAGTCCTACGGAGATCGAGCTCGTAGGAGTTACGACAGAAGCAAACCCAGCCATGACACTGTCGTTCAACGTGTCAGCATGACGTTCGCATTGGAAGAACACCTGAATGAGGGTGGCCTGCCGGGCGGTGTCGACCCTCGAGACAGCTTTATCTTCTTCCGTGGTGTCGTTGCCCACGCAGTGTACGTGGACCCCCTTCCACAATTTAACCAGCAACCCAAGCTCGCAGATATGTCCACTTCGGATCGATCCGATGTGTTTAGAGAGCTCCAGTGGGCACCGCAACTCGATGTTCAAGGCGGCTACGTCGCTGTTCCACCGTAAAGAGGACAACCGAACAAATAGCGAGAACGCCATGGAATTCCAGCTCTGCGACCGACCTTCATGCGATTTTAAGTGGTGATCGGAACGACCTGAGAAAGAGAGAAATGTAGTTAAGTGGTGATCAACTGAATCAAGCCACACTGTTCGCGTTGACGAGAATTAGGCGTTCCCCATGAGTCCATTGATACCGCCTTTCCAAGCGTCCTGTGGACACGCTCATCGGCGGAGATTTGTTAAGGTTTACACATTATTTTCATGTTACATGCAATACAGTGCCACACTGCCCTTAAACACTTGACTGTTTCCCGACAGCTCAGAACCAACAAAAGAAATGCAATACACGACTATCCCTCTGGCATGCCTGACACCAGCGCCTGACATTTTTTGCAGCTTATCCACCGGCTGCTCCAGAATGTTAGCACAGTTTTCGAGTCGAGGTGGTTGAGCTGAGCCTATCGTTTAATTTCACTGCCCGAGACACTTGACACCACCAAACAAAAACGTCCCGAATTTACGACGCTGCATCCAGACTCCAAACATCGACCCCCAGTTAATGCGAGCACATCCCACAACACCAGAACCCACAACAGCCCGGTTCGTCGACTCTTTCCAGCAGATACATCATCCAGACATCCTCGATCGATCGTCAATAACTAGCTTCTCCGTCTTGGCCTGAACTTTTGAATAACGTTGGTCATTTGGGACACAATCCTCATCGGAGGTGCAGCTAGCAGTAAAAAAGCAGCACTTACCGACAATGAAACTTGCCTTGCACCGCAACTTCCACCGCTGCGTTATTAATAACCCTTTCGGAGCTTAAAAAAGTCAACCCGCGTCATTTACCTTGCGTCACGTTGAGCCAGACTAAGCAAGTACGCGACGTATGGTAAATTCTGCCAAAAAGAAAGCGAAGTTAAAGACATCAGCTCCACATTTTTACATGGAAACACCAACAATGAGCGCTCAGAAGAGATTCACGGGTAAATGATGAGGTCCGGCCAAACAGCAACATACTTTCCTGTCTTCGCACTGCAAAAAATGAGTCAAACACCCAGCATGGCCCCGCTCATCAAAGGATCCCTCAGTTCTTCGCACGAGGGCCAACGCCGACCGTCACACGCTGCCCAACGTTCTCGTGTAATTCTCTCGTCTTGTTGTCCGCAACAGAAGTATCGACGCCAGGCGAGACTTGCTCAACTCCAAACATATTCTTCAAACGCGATGAACGGGTTGCTCGATGTCGATCTCACCAACACCAGTCGATTTAATGGGAAGAGCAAATGCGAACCAACCGCCAGCAACACGAGGCTTTAGAAACGCGACCCGCACGGAAGACGAACGCCGCGAAGTTTAGTCGCAACAGCGACGAGGAAGCCACTTTAATCTGCTTCAAGGCTTGTAGCCCGAAACCAAGATATTAACACCGAGCGTCTCGTCCCAACGCATTTTTATATCTGTTGAAGTCTTGCGCACACAGCGCACTGATCTAGCCTTGACCCGCTTCTCTCAGAATCCGTGGTAGACGATCGGCAACGGCGGCACAAACTGCGAGGCTGAAAGCACCGGAGACCGCGATCCGTCAAAGAAGCGGCCTCGCTCGTGTTCCCGTCTCCGGTATCAAGAACGCTTCTGCGACTTGGTCACCACACGCTCAAATGCAACGCAGCCATCGAGTCAAACGAGATGCCGCCGTGTTGCTAATCCTAGACGATTGGTGCCCTCTGCTCTGCTCCAGGCAATTGTTTAGGCAGTGACTCCAAGCAGCAAAAGCTAGGCAAACACCTGCCAACTGCATCTGAATACGGTATTCCTACTGTTTTAGAGAGCGACCTCAACTAAAATGTAGCTGAACGATTGCGAGTCACTCGAACTCCGCTCGTGCATTGGGTAGAGCGCCATCAGCTGGAGGAGGACAGGCGATCCGTATACAGAGGGCGTGCTGAAAGAAAATTCGCACACGTTTGCGCCTCCCTCTCTACAAGGGACTTTTGGTTGTAGCAAGAGTCTGTAGATTTCTAACAGTCAGTGGTAGTTTTTAGTGCCAGTTGCTATCTTCCCTCGCGCACTCCGCTATCGGACCGAGAAAACTCACGCTTAACAGCTTTCAATCCATGGTGCGCGTCGTGTCCTGCCGCTACATGCGCATCAGCTGCAGCGAGGACGACCACCCGCTCTTTCGACGGTACTATGCGAGGTACGACACGTTGGTTTCTATCAAGAAGTCGATGCTTTTCTAACGTTTTGCTTTGCTCCTCTCCAGGAGTAATCGCGAACGTGGTGTCAAGGTTCGATGCAATTTGTTTCGATCGTCTCAGTACATGTTCAGCTCGTTATGCTGACCGACTCATTTGGGTGACGTTAGCTGCTGCGATGCTTCCCGCACTGTTGTCCGGAGCACATTCAGAGGTGCTACTGCGGTTGCTCCATCCACGTCTTGGTGACATTCGCAGCGGAGCTGTCAGCTGTGAGTCGCGGGAATCTCGTCGTCTGCGCTCGCTTCGAGCCTTCCAGAAAAAGTACCTCTCTGGCCAGCCAATCTGGTCAACACCCCGGGCTTGGAGGACGGAGAGGACGACGAGAACCAACGCAAACTGCAGCCTGGAGAGGTTGTTTCGTTGCCCACGAGTTTGTCGTCGAAGGACAAGCGCCAAACACGCCAAACAATCTGGATTCGAGCGGACCGAGAAGCCGACGTGAAGCAGAAGTACCAGGTTGGTGTTTTGTAAACTGCTTTACAGATTGCATCGTTGTGTTGACGTCCATGTTCTGTGATGTTAACGTCCACGTCCGAAGAGCGGCGTCCTGTTTGTGCTCAACAACCACCGCTTCCCCAAGTGGCTTTACAGTTATGACAGCAGCGTCACTCGTACACAGCGAGAGATGACACATCATTTGGTCGTCTACGTCTGCCAACTCACAGGGACCAGCTCACAGCCCAGCGAGATCGATGCGACCGTATTAGCGAGGCACGAGTCGCCTGGGTTTTCGTTGATTTCGTATCGACGCTCTGGATACAGCGGCAGCGACGCGGGATGCAATCTCCCTGCTATCGACGTTTCCTCCAGCTCAGCATTTGCAGCAGTTGAGGTTGATTTGCCTGATACTGTCGCGTCAACGTCAGATGACGTGGAAATGGATGCTGTTGGCCAGTCGAGACTATCAAATCAAAGTTTCCAAGAGCTAGAAACGAAGCGGTCGTATGTAATCGAGCCACAACAATGTTCAGTTCCTCCCCACAAGCAGCATCAAGACCATTTACAACAGGAAATGGAGTGCCACGTGGAGACTCGACGACCGGAAGCTCCAGTGAGTTGTTCCAGTTTCCCACAAGACAAGTCGTCGTGGCAGCTAGGACCAGTTGCGCGTGGCTGTGACTTCCGAGAAAAGGTCAAGCACCTGTTAATTCTGTGGCGCGTTTTTCGGAGCGTACTGGTCTCTGATCTCGGGCTTTGGCCCGATGCGGTCGACTCACATGTTCGCTCACATTGATTGCGCACTGCCTCTTGTCTCCGAGTACCGACACCCCACCCGAGAAGGCAACTTACACGTGTCGTGGAGTCTTTCTTGACTCAATTGTTTACAACGCCATCCATACCACCAGAAAGTACCAGCACAAGGGCATCGACGGCACGAAATAGCCCTATCATCCGTGTTACTGTGCATTTATTTCTGCGAGCACTGCTATCTGACGCTGTCCAGAGCCGCATTATCTCGGTGAGCTCGATATAGAACGGTGCGAGCGGTAAATCACACCTCCAAGAACAATTTGTGCTGCTCGTTTCGGATTTATACGACACCTTTGGCGACCTGCTGCGCCAAATGTCCGCACAAATGCACTACTCGCCGGTCGGGAGCCAAGTTGCGTCGTTGCCAGCACTGGTTGACGACGTGATATCGCTTGTATGCAGTTATGAGCGTTTTCGCGAGCTTCGAGCCGGCGTATTGACTCTCCTCATGGGCCAAAGACCAGTGGGTTCGTTATCCGACGCAGTGAATGATGTCTTTCAGACGTTTACAGCTCTGGCGCGAGAGGCTATGATCGCATCTGTGAGCCAACACAGAGACGCAACGCGGCAGCAATTTTGTGCGGCAAGTCTTCGAGGTGAGGATTTCGTATGGAACCAGCGGTGGCTACTGGAACCTGGATCTGTTGAAATTGCGGACGTCACATCGAGCAACCCCCGAAATGGCCTCCCTGAAATGGCCTTGGTTGATGTGGCCCAACTTGTGTACGAGGTCGGATCTGTCAATATTGCCGTTGAAGACAACGGGTCCTCGTTGTCGGTGCGGTCGTCACTTTCACTGACAAGCGATACAAAAGCGGCCCCAACGATGTTTGTGCTGGACGGGAGACTACGCGTGTTCCGTGTGATGCCCGCCGGCACGTCTTCCATGATCCAAACAGCAGGAGGTTGGTCCGTTGGTGACTACAAAGCTAAATTGTCGGAAGACCGACGAGTACTTACTGTGAATCTCTTCAGTTTCGCTGAAGATGCCGACAGCGGTACAGTACAGTTGCGCTGGATAAATTTGTCGATTCGAATCGAGGAGGAGCTTGCTGCTGGTGATGCGATGATGGAGTTAGCAGACCAAAAGGACCTCTTTGCGTTCGTGCACGGGGCCATGTACGGGTCGACGTACTCGCCATCACCCAGATAGCAACGGGATTTAAACTTTCGGCCAGTAAAACGTCGGATCGAGCTGCAAAATGGAGTGGCGTCGAGTGGACACCATTGTGCGAGGTGCGAGCGGGCTACATTGCATTGCCAAGGATGGGGTTTGTCTGATCTGAACAAGGGAGGTTTCGCCATGCGTTGTCAGTACTAACGAGGTTCGCTGTGTACGTGTGCCTGCGAGGGGTGTCGTAATTGTAATTTTTTTACAATGGAGCGATTCCCGTAGGCATCTGTATCGTAAATATCAGAATCTGGGAAAGCCGAGTCCGCCAGCAGGATATGTGTAAGGCGTTAAATTCCGCACTTTCCCACCACGCGATAAATGCGCTTAAAATCATGCAAATAAGACTGCTGCGGGAATCGCTCCAATACAAGTTTATCCTGGTAGTGGAGCGATTCCCGCAGGCATCTGTGACGGAACAGATCTTAAATCTCTGAATTTGGAAAAGCGAAGTCCACCCGTAGCCATCTGGGAGGACAATCACTCTGATTTCCGCACCCTGCTCAACATGACAAAAGACGATGGAAGCGGATGGTCAGTGCTTCTACTTGTGCTCGCCCTTGCATCGGAAGGCATGGAACGAAAGCGTAAGCGTCAGCGCGGGCCCAGCTACCTCACTAGAGCTGATCTTCACCCGCAGCCACGCTATGGAACGGCCTGGGAGGCGATCTATAGTGCTGGAAACGACGGCGCCTTCATCAAAACTACTGGATCTGATGTGAACACATTTCACTTTTTGCTGGAGCGCTTCGAGCCAAGGTCTCTTTGCAATGACGCTAACAGCGAGGAGCTTAACTGAATTGTGTGTGTGTGAGTAGATGGAACGCCACTCCAAACCGAGGTCAGACGTTGACGATGGCGGTGATCCAAGACCTGACCGCCGGTTGCTGTCGCCTACAGCTGCGCTGTCGCTCGTGCTCCATTATCTTTGTTCATCGATGCCCGAGCACTTGCTCCAAGAGATTTTCGCAGTGACCCCGTTAGTTTGCAGCCATTATTTGAAGTTTTCTCTGCAGATTCTACACGAAGTTCTAGCGCCAAAGCCAGAAGCACGAATGGCTTGGCCTACAAACGGGTCTGAGTTCGCTGAGTACGCAGCAATGATCCAGCTTCGACACCCCCTCATCGAGAAGGGGTTTTGTTTTGTGGATGGACTCAACATACCAGTGGCCGCATCAAACGACGAGGATGTCCAAAATGCGTACTACAATGGATGGACCTGTAGTCACTATTGCTCAAGCGTTATGGCATTTGCTCCGATGTCTGATATTCTGCAGTCTAAACACCCCGGGTAGTTGGCACGACACTGCGGTAGCTCGTTATTTGTACGACAAACTACTACATCGAACGCCCCCCGGATTTTTTGCCATAGCTGATACAGCTTTCCCACGAAATGATATTCGTCTTCGGGGCCGGATCAAGACCCCACTAAAGAAGAACTCGAGCGTGTCCCGGCGACTACAACGTGAAGGGCGTATTTCGGAATACAGGAGACTGCTCAAGTTTAATTCCCAACTCGTTTCTTCTCGTCAAGCTGCAGAATGGGGAATGCGTGCTCTCCAGGGCTGCTTTTCACGCCTAAAAATGCCACTACCTGCTGATGACCACAAGCACAGATTAACCGTTCTCAAGGTCTGCATGCGGCTACACCAAGTTCGCACTCGTCTAGTTGGAATCAACCAGATTCGTACGGTTTACGAAAAAATTTGGCGTGATGATGACCCCGCTGGTGCTGTGGTCTACGATGACTTTGCTCGGTTAATGTTTCGTGATATTGAAGGCAACGATCGCATAGCGAGGTACTACCGTGCCGGTCACTGGATCATTAACGAAGCGGCCGATAACTAAACTCAAACTCAGTAATAAATCGACGACTACTGCTACGGATTCTACCATGTTCCTTGTTGGGTTTCGACCACCATTTAAAACGAAAATTTAGCAGCATCCTCATTCCAAGCCCCACGCGCGGAAGTACCACGAACGGCATTGATCTCTGCACGAAATTCAGAGTTGGCAAGTTCCAAGGTTCTGGTCTTGTCGCGCTCCTTGTCAAGCTTTTCTTGGAGACGATCACATTTGGCTTTCAAGCGTTCCACTTTTGCCTCAAGCTTGGCTGCGGTTTTGTGACTGATGTTCGCAGATTCCTTCACTGTATCCAGTTAAATTTGGAGTAGCCTCTCCACTTCCCGTGCGCGCCTTTGATATTCTACTTCGCTGATAACTGCGTCAGACATAGTAATTCGAGAACGCTTCGTATTTCCGGTCTTCTTTGAACTGGCTGGTTTGTTGGATTGTCCCTGCCGGGAGCGCTTTTCGCCATTTTTTGCCGTACTGTGGGCCATCGCCGGGTTAACTGTGGCAGGCGGTCGTGAATCTGCCTCGCGCTTGGGCACCTTAGAACGTTTAGAACCCTTGGCTCTTGATGCTTGCGATTTACTTGGCGAAGACCTTGTACGTTGACCAGATGCAGCAGCTTGGGCTGCGTCAGTTGCACCAACTCGCGAACTTGGTACCGCCACCACGCTTTCCGCACGAGTTGGTCGATAATTACTGGGGCGAGTAGGTCGTTCTGGGCCAGTCGTGGCAGAACGAGTTGGTGAGGTCACCGGCTGATCTCTTTCAGCACGTCGATGAGCGTCATTGTGTTGGGAAACGTCGTGAGCAGGACGAGCTTCCAAGCTAACTCGATTTGGCCTTGAAGAGCGATTCGGTTGGGGTTCTGAGTATTCATCTTGCTCTTGCGAGCGAAAGTCAGAATTGCCGTGCCTCGCGTGCTGCACGTAAGATAGCTGGTTCAATAAAGGAGGCAGGGTAACGCTTTCTGCCGCGCCAGAAGGCTGAAGCTGATACCGTGAGACGTCTTCAATTGTTTTAAAACAATTAGAAGAAGTAGATAAATTAAAATTTGATAAAATGATAAAAGAATATGAAAATCAATCTATTATACCTATTGAAAATTTTAATATTCCAGAAGACTAATCGAATGGTTTACAACAGGTTGTATTGAAACATTAATAATAAATGGGATAACTGGTATTGGAAAAACGGAGCTAATTAAATCTATTTTAAAATAAAAATTATACCATTTTTATTAATTAGAAATATACATGGATTCCGTGATTATAAACCACAAATATATAAAGCTGTAATTTTTGATGATGTTTTTTTTGAAAAAGAATTAAGTTCGAAAGAACATATAGGTATTTCAGATACAGCTAATCCAACTAATATTCGAATTTTAAGAGATTCTATTAGATTAATGCAAAATACTCTACGATTTTTTACAACTAATGATGTAAAAAAAAACTATTAATTAGTATTATGATGATAAAGCTGTACTTAGTAGATATTTTATTTTAAATATTAATAAAATCTTTATTTAAGGATAATATTGAAATTGATATTAAAATAAAAATTTGAAATAAAAATAGAGAACAAAAAGTTTATGAACATAATTTAAATTTTTTAGATGAATTAAATCAATACTCTACTATTCGTAAACCAAATTTAATAACTAAATAATTATAATATACGCGTATATTATAAAAAAGTAAGCTATAACACTGCCCATAGCTTACTAGGACCGTGAAGTCGGATTGTAAACGAGAGACAACCGCGCCGTAACCTTCGGAATTCTCTGTATTTGAGTCGTGAGTCAATGAATCAGCACTTTGTGAAAACCCAAACGTATCAGCAGCCTCCCTATCACTGGTGTGGTATTCAGGAGCGCTATCCACGTTGGAATCGCTCCAATTCCCAGATTGTGGAGCTGATCCATCACTTTCATCGCTCTGGGAGAGTTACCGCCTTGATCCGATCCTTGAACATCGGGAGGAGGATTGTTGTCGCTACGATCGACGCCATCGTCCACGTCGCCGTCATGCTCTACACGCTCCTCAATCGAGCGCTGAATTTTGCGCGCCCTGCGTACACTATCTGGCATCTAGGGTCTCCTGTCAGCTTGGTGCAGTTTAGCAGCCACATGTATTTCTTCTTGATCGACACCATGTCACGTCGAGCTCGGCCGTTTCTCTCCAGCGTAGTCTTGGTAATTCTCAACCACAGAATCCCATTCGTTCCCTCCTATTGGTTGGTACCGTTCGACTTCGTCCAGGAGAAGCTCCACGTCTTCATTCGAGTAGTTTTCGAAGCCTGGTATCCTACCGCGGCGTGGAGGCATGCTCGATGTGTTGTCGCGGCCAGCGCGAAGTTGCCGCGTGCGGAATGCGGAATGAAATGATTGAAGTGCAAAGGCAATATCAGTGTATAGAGGCATTAGGGGAAAGGTTTTCCTAAATATATGCATTTTCGGTGTCTGTGACGTCTCAGACCGTCTGTGCGAGCGGGGGGATCCTCGCTCAGATTATGAATTTGAGCGAGCCCCTCCCTCGGTTTGAGGTTCCTAGACGTACTTTTTATGTGTGTTTATTCTTTAGGAGGCGTCTCAGACTGCTGCGGGAAACGCTCCAGTGCTACGTTAGTAGTACTGTACGTACAGCCCAACAAGGATTAACCCCTCTGTTGAGAGTGTAGAACAGCGAACGAGGCTTGTAGTCGATGTGAGTCGAAGGAAGTAGATCCGAAATTGAGGGAACTCACAATCGAGGGAACTCACTTTCGGATCTACTTCCTTCGACTCACATCGACTACAAGCCTCGTTCGCTGTTCAACTTATTGAGTTAGAAGTCCTAATGCTGCCTGTTTCATCCTACGTATGCTGGTCTCCTAGTACCTCCTTGTTTTCACTTGACCGTAATCGACAACGGACACGATTTCATGCAACGGACACGCTCCTTTACAAATCCCTATACAAATCCCAAATGAGACAACGTCAAACATAATAATACTAATGAACCTAAGTACGAATCGCGGTTTAAGCACTTGCCTCGAAAGGCAGATATCTCCTCTTTCTTTTGAGCCCCTGAGCGGCCTCTAAAACCAATATCTGACCGACTTGCAGCATATTAAAACGAGATCGCTTGCGCTTAGACCGTGAGGGATGTCAGGAGTCGACTTGGATTTTTGGAATGTCTGATGGCTAGCCGAAGGCAAGCCATCAGACACTACGAAAAACACCTTTTGGTGCTAACTTGCTGAAGTCTGTGGTCACTATGTTGCGTGTGTTGAGTGAAAGAAGTCGAAGATGAAGGTTGTGAAAAGGTTTTTGAAATGTTACCTGAAACTCAGAAGACATTTTAGGCCGAATTAAAGTTTGTGATGCCCTACTGGATACTTCGTATCCCTCCCGGTAAAATTATCTCCTGTCCCAGACCGAAAAACGATTTTTTTCTTGACTCTTTAGGCGTAAAATTGCGCTGCGGAGAGAATGGTACCGTCCATTGTGTCTAATTCGTAGTGGAACATGTTTAAAATTGAGATTTCATCTGAAAACTCACAATAGTGACCATGCGACGATTAGTATCAACTTGTTTCATAATAAGAGCCCCACTGTAATTTTTTTCCACACGCGATTAAATCATCTAAATCGGTTAAAACACGCTGAAACAAAAAGTAAAGCCGCAGTTCCCTGGTTAACTTGGAAACGGAGTCTGATTTGAGGATTCGCGATCAAGTCGAGCCCCTTGAAAATTCATATATCGAAAATTGCTTGCTTTACCTATATGCTTATGAGCTTATCTGTGGAGCTTGGAGGTTTTGAGCTTACCGCCTTCGCACCAGAGGGTATCGAGAGTGGTGAAAACCGTACTAATACATTAAACGAGTCCTTGGCTTTTTGACTAAGGGAGAGGTCGCGAAACTATCCTCATATTAATTACACGAGTCCTTTACACCAGAGGCTATCGAGAGTGATTGTGGTTGAAAAAACATTACCTTCACATCATAGGGTTTCGAGAGTATTTGTGGAGCTTGTAGGTTTAGAGATTACCTCCTTCGCTCCAGAGGGGGTCGAGAGGTCTTGCCTATTCTTTTTACTTTTTGTTTCAGCGCGTTTTAACAGATTTAGATGATTTAATCGTGTTTGATTTTTTTTTACATCAGTGGGGCTCTTGCTTGACTACTGTGGGGGTAAGTATCAATTCAAACAGACATCTTCCTGACTGGCACTCACTGCTCTCTGCTTCATTTTCTTGGCTTTTTGGAAGCCTGTGTGTCTTCAGCTTCAGTACCTCTACCACGGCGGTCCTGGTTAACCTTTGCAGCGGCGGCCATTGCGGCTCTGTGGCGCAGACGAGCTCGTTTCGCTGCTTTGGCATGTTGGCCTTGCTCTTCGCTTGAAGCGGCGTAGATTGCGTCCGACTGGAACTCCTCAGGCACGTACGGCCGGATATTTTTGTACAGCTCTGTGATCTTTTCAGCCTTTTCCGGCCGGGGCGCCAAGTCTTCTAGGAAGTGGCCCATCATGCGAGCAACTTTTGTGCTTTCGGTCAACACTCCATCCACTTTGCGGCGAAGGTCTTTCTCGACAGGCTCGTCGTCCGGACCCTTCCTGCACAGTACTACGCCGGGTTTGGCTTGCACCATCGAGAAGATCTGGAACTGCTGTACGCCCGCCATTTTCTTGTAGAGTTCCTCCAGTAGAGTCTTGTAGCTCTTAAAAACTCGTTGCCGCGAGAGACATGCACCGTTCTGTTCGATGCAGCTGCATCTTTGACAGCTTCGACGATATGAGCCATAGTCCAGCAGTCAGAGCGGCTCACGCGTTTACGGATATGGCCAAACCCACGTTCACAAGAGTTTTTGGTATGGCCCTTCACGAAAAACTTATAATCCACACCCTCAAACGTCCCCATTTGAACCTGGGCCAGGAAGAAGCGGATGACATGGTTGTTCTTATTTTGGCCAGAACAATTGTCCGCGTACACCACGAGGTGTTTCTTACCCGCGGGTACCAGCACAGTGCGGATGAAATGTTGAAGCATCGAATTGATCTGATCGCTTCCTTGCCACTTCCAAACTCGTCGTACAGGTAGTTTGTTTGTGCCCCGTCGTTCTCGTTGTAAATCCCAAACACATTGACAGCAAGCAGTGGACAGAAGTACCACTACGATGGTGTTGATGTCACCGACGGAATCGTCAGATTCTGTGAGAAGTCTATGACGATAACAGCGACATCGCTGCCAGGTGCCTGGACTACAGATTTGTCGTGCTTGTATTCGCGTCTATGTATACGGAACAAATCAATTTGATATGAGTGTCCTCGTCAAAAACACCAGATAGATAAAAATAATATCTACGTCCGCGTACCTCATTCGACGCGTTGACTCTGTGTGTTGTCCAAGCTCCTCTGTTTTGTCCGCCGTGGTGCCCTGACGCATGCGAGCCTGGTAGATAGTACACAGATCACACACGTTTGACTGCGTGGACTGGATCTTGATGTTTGGGCAGTGAAGAGACAACAACTTTCGAAATGTTGAGCGTGCCGGTTCATACACACGGAGTCCGCACTCCACAAACCTGTGCAGCTCATCGTAGAGAGCCTCCCAAGTAAATGTAGCAGACAGAAGCGCGTAGTCTTCACGGCTGTAAGATTTCTTCACCATTCCATCTTGTGTCTTTTGCATGCGAACTCGGACTGGTACAACCTCTCCGACTTCAGCAGCGAAGGATTTGAACCATTTGATCAGCCACACTAAGTCCACCTTCGATGCATATTTGTTCAGCTTGTTGCCGTGCGCTTTTACAGCAATGTTGCCGTCACGCACCCGGCGCTTGTATCGTTGAACGGTAAGTGGCTGCACACTGAGGCACCTTGCAAATGTAGGGCGATAAACGTGCCCCACGAATGGCAAGTAGTAGTAAAACTTTTCTGGCTGTCCCTTGCCACGGCGTCTCTCCGCTGTGTCCGTCTGCATCAGCACGCCGATAAGTGCCAAAATGCATGTCGTTTTCTCGCTCTTCGACATCTGGGATAACGAGCACACTAAGTGCTCTAGTTCACCAGCCTTGCCTTCAAGGCAGCGTCGCTCGCAGGCATCATCGCGTATGAGATTGGTCACATACTTGCTGGACATCGACGTCGAAGAGATTGATACTAATGTCCTCCTCTTCTTCAGGCTCGCTCTCCCCGGTCAACACTTCTTCATCACCAGAGGCATCGTCAGCGTCGCTCCTGTCTTCGTCACCACTGTCGTCGGGCTCGTCGCTGTCTCCTCCTCGCTCACGTCTTCCTCTGCGTTATTTTGGCTGGGTTCAGCGTCGATGTTGTTGGTATCCTGCGCCCGTTGAACACTCGCGGTTTGCGTAGCCTCAGAAGTCTCTGAGAGCGGCTCCATACTGGAGAGATGTGGGCTGGTAGGAAGGGCGCTGGAGGGCACCTGCATCGGGGCGGAGGACTCCGTAGAGTCTGGAGGCTGGGGCGAAAGCTGGCGGAGCATTGCTGGCAGGACACTGGTATCTTCTGGACGGGCTGTTGTTGAGTGAGCTCGCTTTAGTGACCGTTCAGGTTTTCAAACACAAATCGGCCGTTTTCTCAAAACTTCGTTTAGGTACGAAAACCAATCGTTCAACTTTGAAGGCGATTATCTCGATAACTCCAAATGGCGCATTAGTATCATTAGGTTTTGGGTTGTCTCAAATGTGCAACGGACACGCTTTTGTGAAAGAGAGTGAGTGCTGCGCCCAAATGGGGTAGGGTTATAGTAGACCAGATTCTCTCAGCCGGCTCTCTCGAAATCCATCCAGAGTATGGTGTATACCCTCGTGTATACTCACTCAAACACCACTCATTTGGAAAGCGCGTCGAGGGAGGGGAGGCACGAAATGCCCCCTGCGCGTTAAGGCTCTAGTGAGGCCGCCACACCAGCATGAGAACAGCAGTGGGGAGAACGGCGCTTCGGAGAACAGTGTATCAGCTGTCTCCAGCGACGAGGAATGTGGTGGAATCATCGACGGAGGTGTCGAACACCTCAAGCAACGGAACGTCAAAGTCCAAGCGAGGGCGGTCAGAGGGACTGGACCATCCTCGAAGTGTTCAGGAGCGACGAACAGGACGGCCAGCAGCTTGACGTGGCTGCTCACGTCTAGAGCGCTCCGCATTCGAATACTGGGATGATTTGGATACGTACCTGGTCGAATACGTGAAGCAAATGTACCAAGTATGCTCGTGAAGCCGTCTGATTGATAGTTTCTCCTACACTGACTTCGAATATGATGTTGCTGTTTGTACAGAGCTTTCGCGTCCGCGCACCATTAGCGCACCGTTACTTCCAGAAACAACAAGTCGGGATCCAAGCAGCCCTTGTTGCCAGAAGAGTAGGAGAATTACGGCAAAACGTTTATCTGCACACATTCGGGGACGTACACCGTGGACGCAGCCTTCCCGGCGTGTGGAAGACCTTGTAGCGACAGCCTATGCAGGAGTCTTCTAGCCGTCCAACCAAGGATTACCGCGTGCGCTCACGCTTTTCTTGTTACCCGGACAGGGTAAAGGGAGTTGATTGATTTTTTCCAGGAGTTGCGAACTCTAATCGCAGATATGGCTACAGACCCTCTTCTCGAAGCGGTCGCGGTAACCATATTCATGGAAAGACTCCGCACTTGCGTCGCCAGGAGGGAAGTCGTCCGGGTACACCCTCCCACCTCTTTTGAAGAGGCTGTGACCACAACATCTCGTCGAGCGGGTCGGAGCCTATGGACCTCAGCTATACTGAAGACGAGGAATCCGAGCTCCCAAGCTGCTGAGCAGCGAAAAGGCATCCGTCGATGCTACATTTATGGGGACGCCCGGCACACTTCGATCGAGCTGTCCGATGCGCAAGCCGCGCTCAGGTTTCGTCGAGCCGAAGCTCTGCTTCTAACCAGTCTCCCGGGTCGCTGCGGGGAAACGACATGTCCCAGTAGGCGCGGGATGCCCTACTGGGGGAGAACTTAAGTTCTGTTGAGCCTCAGGAAAGAGGCAGAGGTTAGCAGGGTTTCACTGCATGCTGTTAGCATGGTCGACAATACGTCGAGGCATCCCGGGCACGGCCCTCATGATGCGCGCGGAGCGGCGAGTAACCCGCCGAGCGGTGTACGTCGGAACGACGATGAACTGCTGTGTGCCGATAACGGCGTAGTCGGTTCTCAACCGAGGCATTTTGGGCGTGCGGAGAGGCACATCAACCACTGGATGCAGATTGCGGGTATAGCAGTACATCGTTGGATGTCGAGGCCGACATCGAGGCTCTATCAGAGCAAGACGAGGTGGACGCGTCTGATGACATCCTGGGCGTGAGTGCGATTACCTCTTCGAGATGCACTACCTCTATGAAGAGGAGGCAGCCCCGCAGCGTTCAAGCGGTCAGACGCCAAGCGCCATTGACGCGAGGTGACTGTACAAAAATTGCACAGCACCTGTCCCAGCCATCCACCCGTGTAAACCGATACAATCGGACCCCAAAAGAGACCATACGGCACCCGAGCCCAAGTCCGACGTGAGCTGACCAGCGTACACTTCAAGTGACCCCGGAGCCTAAGTGACTGTCCAAGATGAAGACCTCTCCAGACGGCGACTGATCAAGCCCATACTGATGCCAAGTGAAGCGCCAAGCTCGCCGGATGATCGCTTCTCCAAACGAGGTTTTCGCCTTCCAGACGAAGATTTGTAGATCCAGACGATGAGCACCAGGATACCGGGTCCACGGTCCGTACCCAGTATGAAGCTTCCAAATTTTCACCATAATCCGACCAATATATTTCCGACCGACCAAGACAACCGACCAGGATGTGCAATGCACAAAGGGTCGCCTGGGTACCACTTATGTGATAATGGACCGCCAGGACGCCTGACCAAGATTTCGCCACCTGAGTCTATAGTGAAACCAAGACAAATGCGCCTCCTTCCACAGGGAGCCCATGTAAAGCTCTTTCAGAGGGAATTGTTGCAGAGAACAACTAACAGAGAGTTCGTTTTGCCAGCAAGT